>CM069927.1:29943267-30518992 GCA_036172225.1 Cryptocoryne crispatula var. balansae
CCAGACTTGTTGACAATTGGTTCATCAAAAAATTTAAAACAAAACAAAACAAAACTAAAAATACACTAGCAAATAGATTTCCCAAAGGATTACCGTACAATTTGACTCTTTTTGGGTGAAGTAGTGCTACGGCAGTCATTGCTACCAGATATTGAATTAGACAAACCCAAAAGGATCGGGATCCAATGATTTCCGGTAATACTCGGTTGAGGGGTCACCTGGTGCATTCCTTCCCCACCCAAGGCTGCAGCCACTGAAGACTGCAGATTTTGGCAGGAATTGGCCGATTCAGGCAAAATCTGTCCCAATCAGACTGATTTGGTTGTTTTCACCTACCAATGTAAGGTTAGCCAATTCTGATCCGAATCAGCCGATTCTGTGAACCATGCGCTGAACCAAGTTACATAGTCTTCAGATGTCGAACATGGGTAAATTGGCCTGCACGGTGGCACCTTACAACGAATTGATCTATAGACTTGGCCATCACAGTCTGCTCGAACCGCTGAAGAATGTATGCTGGGATATCATACATGTAATCTAACATCAAAATGGGAAAAATAACAGGATCTGACGTGTTTACATGACCTATCACAACCAATGTAACAAGAATTAACATTTTATTTTAAAAAAATAGATAAAAATAATTTTTTTAATAATGGTGATTGTTTTCTTCCTTTTGGCATTTTTACACGAAAAAACATACAATAAGCACTTACATTTTCACAGCATAATTTCAATTGGTTAAAATTTTGGCTACTTTTGGAAGGGTTATGCAAAGGTTTTCCCCTCTCCCACTTTGTGAAACTTGGCCTTGGTACCACCATGGATTAAGGAATCATTTGAATCAGATCAGAATTTGACAATTTCGGAATCGGATTGGCGGTCCCTATGGTCACAACGATCCAGCTCCTTCCACCAATGATACAACAGTTCGTCCTCCGCCTCCTCCCCCCCATTCCTTAGCTGATAATCACTGTTTGGTGACTGTTTTGGTTTAAGTACTAGGGCATGCTCTTTTTTCCCGACAGTTGGGGTAATTCTTGTCCTCTCCCCTTTTAACCCTCTTTAAGTGATTAAGTTAACATCTTAATATTTATTAATGTCTTAATATTGTAAACTAAAGACAAAAAGAAATAGCCGAGAAAAAAAATACAGTGACGTTACCCATAATATCGAGTGGGAATATGATTTTTAGGTAAATTTTGATAAGAAAAGAGTACAATATAAGTGGTATGGTAAACAAATGAATGTGAGAGTCTTTCACTTAAAGCAACACATTGACATGGTAGGTGAAAATGGCAAGAAATGTGGACAATGCGCCTAGAGAAATTAGTGAGCCTACGAGGATGTACCTCACAAAGAGAGCCTTACAAAGAGAAATTCTTTGCATTGAATAAAGAGTGACAAACATGAATTGCGGAATCGGCCGATCTGAATCAGGATCGACCGATTCTTGGATCAGATCTAGGGGTGCAAACGAACCAATACACTCGACAAGTAGCTCGAAGCTCGGCTCGATAAAAACTCGACTCGGCTCGTTTATTATGTTAAATGAACAAGCTTGAACAAAAAATAAAGCTCGACTCATTAAACGAGCCGAGCTTGAACAGACACCTGCTCGGCTCGATAAGCTCGCGAGCAGCTCGATTAAATATTATATTATATATTTATTTTTAAAAAGTAAATTTTAAGTATTAATATTTATATATTGTCACTTAAATATATTAAATAATTCAAAAATTGAGTTTAAACTTAGATTGAATTTCATAAATGAGTTTAATCTAAAGTTTCGCAAATGACTTTTCATTGATTTTGACTTTATAAAAGAGTTTGTATATAGCTTAAGTTTGAATATGAATTGAATTTTAGTCTAACTACTACTCGAGTTCGAGCTCGACTCGGCTCGATTAATAAACGAACCAAGCTTGAACAAGGGTTCCACATACTCACTAAAACTCGAGCTCGAACTCGAACTCGTGTAAAATAAACGAGCCGAGCTTGAACACCATACTACTCGGCTCGACTAGGCTCGTTTGCACCCCTAATCAGATCGGTCATGGCTTATCCAATTCCGCCCAGGACAACTTATCCGACAGGATCGGGAGGATTGATCCTAAATTAACCAATTCTCCCGAATCAATGTGGGAATCGGTCAATCCTAACCAATTCCATGAAATCACAAGAAGGTCAATTATTTACTTCCTTGTATATTGTTTTGAAGGTTCCATATTCTTGAAGTCTATTGATGCATCAGGCCAAGTGAAAAATGTAAATTACCTATTTGGTTTGATGAACACCGTGGTGGATGAGATTGAGAAAGAAAATATTATGTAGTTGTCATTGATAATGAGACATCATATAAGGCTACAAGAAAGAAGCTAATATAGGCTAGATCACACTTGTTTTACGTGCCCTGTGCTGCACATTCTATTGATTTGATGTTAGAAGATATTAGGAGAGATTCAAGTGTGAAGTCCTTGATGAGTCAAGGATAACTTATCACATCCTTCATTTATGGACACCCCAGACTATTGCATATCATGAGGGAGCACACCAATGATTGTGATCTAGTTCGACCGGGTCCCATTAGATTTGCCACTCATTTCATTACATTGGAGAGCCTCTATAGATATAGAGTTGATTTGAAGAGGTTCTACTATCCACTGCATATCAAGAGTACATGGATGTCCACTGAAGCTCAATAGAGCAATATGATGTTCTATTGAAGATGGAGCAATTGATTGAGAATAACACGTGGTGAGAAAAGGTGTTGTACTACCTATCTGTGATAGAATTCCTGGTACAAGTGACTAGATTGGTGGACTCGAATGATAAAAATCAAATGTAATATTTATGCGATGCTATGGACAAAAAAGTATAAAAATTAAATAAAAATATCCTAAGAGTTATAAAAAGTGATGAAAGGTGATAGACAATAGATGAGACGATATATTTCACCATGATATTCATGTTGTAGGTATACTTTTATTTGATGTGTTTTAGTTTATTCTCATAGTAATGTATTAATGCATTGTATGTTGGAATGTGTTACAATTTGACATGATGTTTCTTGAACCTAAGCATGAAATATGGTGGAAAGTGTGCAATGATGTTGGGGGTACTCTCAGGCACACTATCAATGATGAAACGTTTGGGTAGGACTCTACAAGACAGAACAAAAGTTAAGAAAGTGACTAATTCTTATTTACTAAGCACTGAAGTTGAACATAAGCAAAGAACTTAATTGTATTTCTTATTATATTTCAGATGACTTCATACAAACATAGAATTAGAGTCTATGAAAATTCAGATCTTTTATATTCACATGGTGAAATTTCTCCTAGGAAGCTATTATGCATTTAGAACATGGTAACTATTGTTATAAGAACATTACACACTTATTAATTTCTATACTATTTATGTATTTTACAACTGAGTGGTGGATTCAAGTCTACAACATGAGTGGATAAAATCCACTAACATCTATTACAGTTCGGGTGCTAAGTCAGAGCACCAGTTCATCTTGATGTGAGAGGAATTGGATAAGCTTATACACACGAGGAGAAGGAACATACGAAAAAGTGCAAGATTGGATAAGCTAGTCTTTGCCATTACAATATGAGATTGAGGACAAAAGTATCAAAGATAGGCAGAAGCCCTGATTGCAGAATCGGCGGAATCGGTCCGATTCCGATCCGATTCCTGGCGGAAGGACCGATTCCGGGAATAATTCCGACCGATTCCTTGTTCGGAAGACCGGTTGAACCGGCCCGGTTCGATTCTGGACCGGGAATCGACCGCCGCGGTCGATTCCGTCGATCCCGCGGCGGTAGGGCTCGATTCCGTCGATTTTGCGGCGATTCCAGCATCGATCCGGCGATCCAGGCGTCGATCCGAGCTGCGGCCACCGATTCCGAGAGGGGATTCCGGCGATTAGCACCGATTCGGCGGTCGGCGGCGATTCGGCGATTGGCGATTCCGGCGATTCCTTCAGCCGATTCCGCCAATCCGGCTCCGATCGGCCTTGAATCAACGTCTTCTTCGATCTTTGACCGGTTTTTGGTAAGATTTCTTCGCCGAAAACTTCGTACGACCATTCTTACGCGTTTCGACGAGTCCGAGCGTCGTTAAACGTTGTGATTTCCGACCGAACAAGTCCGTCCAAGTTTTGAACTATCCGTTTAAGTTCATTTTGCACGGGAAAAATTCCGGATATCCCGTACGTTAATTTACGACCATTTCCGGCAAATACGCAACCCTTTAAACATACCGAATGTGTGTTAATTGGGTTATCTGCTTCCCGAACATCGTCTAAATCAATTTTTATGTTATCTAATCATTTTTAGTGCATTATTTACAATTTTTGCAGATATAAACAATGGCCGATCAAGGTGATGCAGCACCAGCACGTGCTTCGGATGTGGGTTGGGAACACGGGCAGATGGTAGACCCCGGTCGGGAAGGGTACGATGCGAAATGGTGTGGGAAGGAGATGAACGAGAGGTGTTCGGTGAAACAACATATTGCGGAATAAGTGGGAATGTCGAAATGTGACAAGGTGCCCGGGGAGAAGAGTGAGGAGATGAGAGGTTACGTGACGGGTAGATCCTCTCGACGGGCGATTAGGATCGAGCGAGAGGGAGGAGTTGCGCGACGAGCTACTAGAAGGAGGAGGGACCGCGATTTGCCTACCTCGAAAGGGAAAGGCGGAGAAGGCACGGTGAGCCGGAGCCGAGAGAGCGAGGACGAGTCCACAGACTCTGAGCTTGGACGTGCTAGGCACGCTAGCAAGCGTGCATTTGCTGAGGAGGAGGGGAGCAGGAGGGTCTGGGTCCAGAGTTAACCCAGCTTTGGGCCGATCAGCATCGGCTCGCCCGACCTCGGGTTGGGACCGAGAGACTGACCCCAGGAGACAAGAGCCACACCGCCGTTCTGCTAGCACTTTTCGATTTACACCGGAGTGACGAGTATTTATTTGGGAAACGAGTGCGGGCGGATGAGGATAAAACGAGCGATGAAAGGGGTGAAGACAACGAGGCAGCCGAAGAGAGCCGTTCGCCACATTGTGAAATGGTTTTTACGTACGAGGTATCGCTTTTTAAATTAAAATTGACATTGTGTGTTTTATTTACTTAAACTTAATTTTAGCACGTCCCGATTTTTTTTAACTTGATGTAGGCATCCCGGCCGTCGTCCACCACCATTTTTTACTTAGGACGATGGTGGATGCCGTGGGTGGCAATTGGGGCCGGGTTTACGAAGCCAGACGGGGCTACTGGCGGCCTAGATGAGGAGGTCCGGGGAGTAGAAGGAGTGGATGGATGGATTTAAGTTGGTGTGGAAGGAGAGGGGTTGCGTGATTATGTGCGATGGGTGGACGAGGTATCACCGAAGGAGTATGATAAACTTCTTGGTGTGCTTGTTACGGGGGACTACATTCTTGAAGTCGGTAGATGCTTGGGAAGATAAAGAATGCCGACTTCATCTTTTCTCGATGGATGGGGTGGTGGAGGAGATCGGGGAGGACAATGTGGTTCGGGTTGTCAGCGACAACAAACCATCGTATAAGGCGAGTACAGGAGGAAGTTGATGGAGAAGAGGAAGCGCGTCTTGGGTGCCCTGTGCGGCGCGTTCCATAGATCTCGTATTAGAGGATATAGGCGGGAGGAGGGTGTATGCACTTGTCGGGCGAGGCGCGACGATCGCATCTTTTATTTAGTCGCATCCCCGCTGCTACGTATCATGAGATCGCGCGCGGAGGGCGCGATCTTGTTAGGCCGGTCCAGGCCACGATTTGCCACGAACTTCATTGCGTTGGAGAGTTTACACTGCGCGCGTGCCATGCGTTGGTTGGGTTCGCGCGGTCAGGAGTATTCTAACTATATGGTGGACAACCTTTGCATGACGAAGATCGGTTGGAGATTCTTATCGAGGTCGAGAACGGATCCTGACAAGAGGTTTTGGGAGAGGATTGCCTACTACTTGGCAATCATTGAGCCACAGTAGTTGTCTTGAGGTTGGTAGACTCGGATGACGGGGACCGGATGGGCACGTTGTATGATGCCGTGGGCCGAGACGAAAGCCCCGAAAATAAAGAAAAAATCCCGAGGTTACGAAAAGTGGTGGAAGATCATAGATGACCGATGGGACAAGACCTTGCACCGTGATGTCCCGTATTTGCGAGGTAACTTGGTTAAAAAATTATTTTTCTTTGTATAATTGTCTTATATCCACCGTTGATGCTTAATATAATCTTGCGGGATATTTTTTGAACCCCCGCGTCAATATGGAGGGACGAGGTGGTGAACGACAACGAGGTGATGCGGGGTACGCTTCTTGTTATTCGGCGTACGTGCCAATCTCGGCGGGACGTGATAGAGAGATAGAAGTAAGTTAGAGTTAAATTCAATACCTTGGAGTAGCCTTACCGAACCTTAATGTTTTATTTTATAAATATTTCGGATGCGAAGTATAAGATGAGGGTCGGCGTATACTCGGATGCGTGCGAAATATTCGGTTGACAAAGTGTCGCGTGGTATAGTAATAGCTTGATGAAGATTTTATTTTCTTTTCGTATAAGTTATGGTAGATGATGGGTAATTGTTTACCTCTTCTCTTCTTGTTTTTCTTGCGGTGAGTGGTGGGTTCGGGTGAACACCGGGAGTGGATGGAATCCACTTGCGCCATCGGTATCGGGATACTCGGCCCGAGCACCGGTTCCTCATTGTGAGAGGAGCCCGGAGTACATTCAACGATACATACGAAAAGGAGGAACATGTTGACCTCGAACCGTGGAAAGCGGTCTTCTGTCTACAACGTGAGGGGTACAGCATGCAAAAGGCGTGAGCTGCCGCGCGCCCCGACGCGACCCATGTGAGTCTCCTCGATTCACGGCTTCGAAAGCCGTATTGGATTCGGATACACACGATTGTTATATACGGAGCCACGATATCCGGCGTTGTGGCCGAGCGACGCCAGCTAGATTACACGTAGCTCCACCGTCTGCTTACGTCCGCGGTCCGATCCATACGACCTTGATGGCATGACATCGGCATTATTTTCATATGGATATGGTCCCGGGAGCGTTATACAAGATTGAGCGTGAGGAGGAGCGTGAAGCACGACGGGGAGAGGAGGAAGACCCATATTTATATCCTAGATTTTGGTAGTAGATTGATATGATGTAATTTTTTTTTTTTCATGATGTATCATCTCTTTGATTTTTGAATCGATGGAATTGGAATATGTACTTAACTTCAAGTCTTCAATTGGAGTTCATTAGTATTTATTCGATGTGGTCCTGTGGATGAATGCATTGGTTATTTTTAAATTTTTTTCTAACTCATTTCCTATTTTTTTAGAATTTTTTATGAATTTTGTGAATTTTTTTGAAGAAAAAAAAATTCAAAAAAAATTTCCGGACCGATCCGGAATCGATTCTCTTCCCAAGAATCGGCCGATTCCTGGAATAACCGATTCCGATTCCGATTCCGATTCTGGAATCCCTGGGCAGAAGGCATCTAAAAAAAGATTTGTAAAATTACAGTTGAATTGTACCATGAAAGAGCTTAAACTCAAGTCAATCAAGACTTGTCACAAAATGATGTTGATTTGGAATATCAATTTCAAAAAGAACATCCACTTGCAGTATGGATGGAAAGAAAGAGAATAAGAGTTTGACTCGAATGATAAATTATGGGCCGAAGATGAGTTTGATAGCATCCTTAGTGAGGACGTAGAAATGCAGAAAGGATAAGAAACCCAAGTTCGTGCACAGCTCCAATTCTTGATCCACCCCGGACTATAGCCACTCCAAAGCCAGTTCCTTCTCCTGACACAACTCCATCTCAAATTATAGGTAGAGGACCTTCTACCACCGAGAAGAATGATGGCTTAGTCAAGGCTTTAAAGAAAGTTTGCCGAACAATGCGCCAAAGTATTTGGGAAGAATAAAGTTTGAAGAGGAGGAAGCAAACAATCAAACACTGACATAACCTTAATAAAGATACTACTCAGGAACCTTCATCAAATGATGATGAAAAAGAATTTATTTCACCTACACAACAACAAGGTGTGGAAGGTGGAGATGGAGGTGGAGGTCAAGGTGATGGTGATTCTACTAGTAGTTCATATATGAGTAGAGTAGTTCTAAATGATTTGACTAATATGAGACATTCAAGTGGAAGAATCAATAGACATTAGAATAAGATAAATGTCTTTGATGAATACACAACTCATATCTAGATTCTGTTTCGAACTTTGAGACTTGTTATCCACTCTCTCCTCTGGCTCTAGCCGAGAGTGGAGTTAATAATTTTAGCCATATGGCCTAGTTGTTATTTTCATATAAATATGGGTTAATCATGAGTGATCAGAGTCAGTGGAGAATTTAAAAAATGAGTTATTGACATAAAATGTAACTTTATATCTTTTTCTTCACTAATATCTATGAAATTGGTTTTCATCATCTTGTTTGAGTCTCTTAAGATTAGGTATTCTATTGAAATCATGTCCATGTCATTATCGACCTATAATCATATAAAAAAATAAGTAAGACGTCTCATGAAAATCATATATAGTGTCATGCTACTCCTACACATGCACTAGTGAAGTAGATAGAATGTATGTGTTGAAATCACGATGAGAAACTTGTTCTAGGTATTGATATTCTGCAAACTTATCAAAAAAGCCTTGACACATCATCTTTTGAGTCCCACTAGAATGCCGCATCATGGTCAAATCATTTATATTTCCCCCACTAGTTTAGGCACTAATAGAAGAGTCGTCATCTCCTCCACCTCTTTCACATGGCTAGGTGGTTAGTATGAACTCCTACTCATCATCATCTAAGGAGTGTGAGGAGGGCTACATACTATCTGTTGGACTCACAAGATCTTGCCTAATATCCAACTTTTCATGGCTTCATGTATTGTGTCATGTGATGAACTCCCAAATCCCATACGTTTCTTCAACAATGCAAATCGTCCAATTTTTCTTACTCTTGTTTTTTACTTTTGCTTCGTTGGAGTGGGATTTAGTAGTGTAGCTAGGGGTGGGGGTGAGGGTAGAGCTTCCGCTAGAGTTGAAGCTACATATAAGGTTGTTGGGGCAGAAAATGAGACTGGTTGTGGTTGAGGAGTAGCGGTAACTTCCTCTTCTATGACCTCAAGCTCAACATCATCTAGTTCTCCTTCTACTTATACACGGTCCTCAAGATCAAATTCAGGTGACTTGTCCTTGGCCACCTTCTCCTCCATCCAACAAGCAAGTGCTCCTCCTAAATAATGTAATCAATGTCAACATCTGCGGGTGGTTCCTGTATTCTCTGTCTTTCTTCATACGCTCTACTTGCAAATCGTGCAAATCTCTCCTCTGACAACTTCTGTCGATTTTTAATACTTTTTATGCGCAAACTTCATGTTATAATGACAAAAACTCGATTTCTCTAGCCTATCAGATGTCAGCCCGTTCCTCTTTTTTGTGTATGAGGTTGAATGTAATCCAATTCCTCTCACAATGGGAGGAATTAGTACTTTGGCTCAAAATTTTGATTGCATTGCAAGTGGATTCTAGCCATATCTTATGTTCACATGAACTCACCACTTAATTGAAAACACAAAACAAATGAAAAATGATTAGATTTTAGGACGAGGACTTGCATAACATATTAATTTGAAACCTCATATTATTATTAACCCAGGAGAAACTTTGTCAAAAGAGTATCTCAATTCTGAGTCTGAGTACAATCCAACTCTCATCCTGTAGTGTTGCATCAAAAAATTGATAAATATGAAAACATTAGTATTCTCAAATAAATATTAAAAGTATTTACAAATAATTAAGAATCACTTGCTTCCAACTCAATTTGTATTCCATCCTGTTGAGATCTGGTTAAGCACTATATCACTGATAGAGTACCTCATAAGACTTCATTGTCATTGGACACTTGTCCTCCGTATTGGATGTGGGGGTTTAAGAAATATCTTGTAATCATGGAATGCCATCTCATCGAGATCTCGCGAGGTTCTCGGTCTCACCAAGGCCCCGAGAAACGAGATCGCCAAGATCTTGCCCCCATTTAAGAAACAAGATTGCCGGGACTACTCAGCATCCCCCATTTAATAATAGTATAACAATATCTCGCTATCACTTGTATTATAATAAATATATATAATTTATAATTATAAAATATATGTTATATACTTCAATTTTACAAAGATCTATTTTAATTCTCTTCTCTTTCACACACACATCGAGTTTGTCAAGATAGGGGTGTTCTCGGGTCGGGTTAGCATGGTTTCTAGAGATCTTTTGTGAACCTAAACCAACCCAATCAGATCATCCAACCCGAACCAAAGTAAGTTGGTTCGGTTCAGGTTGAACCGAACATAAAAGTTTTTATTTATTAAATTTAAGAATAAGATTAACTTATTTCTAAATCTTGATGATTTTTAACCCCAAAATTCTAAGGCGTTAAACTGCAAAGTACATCACAAGCTTTGGTTGCATTCATGAAGTTTTCTTGACTCCCTTGCTTTTGGGATGAGCGAAGTGGGACAAATGGTGGTGTGAGGCTGTGAGCGCACGTGGGTGGACAACGGGAGCACAGATCTCAAAGTGGGAAGTGGGGAAAAGATTAATCCCACATCGCCTACATCAAAGAAATGGGGCTACTGTTCACACTATGCAGTGGGTCAATGGCTCTACCTATACAAATGACTTCGGTTCATTCGGTCCCACCTTTTCAAACCAAACCAACCCGACACTTTTGAACTGGTTCGGTTCGGATCATCGGGACAGTCTGATTGGTGAACAACCCTATGTCAAGATTAATTATTTTCATAGTTGTCAAGGCGACAAGACACCCAAAGTGTTGAAGGGTACCGATTCCGCTTAGGCGACAAGGCGGCTGCTTAGGTGTCGCCTAGACGGTCAAGGCTATATTTAAGAAAGGCTGGGTCGGGGGGTCGTTATACATAAAAATATACATAAATATAATTATATTTTTACGTTATAATTGAATATGAGTGTTTTATCTATGTATATAAGTAAATATGATGTGTGTGAAAGAGAAAAGAGTTAAATAGATTTTTATAAAATTTAAGTATAAAACACATTTATGATTATAAAATTTATATATGTGTGATAGTATAACTGATAGTGAAATATTGTTATAATATTATTATATATAATAGTATAAGTGACTTATATATGTAATTATAAAAGTGAGTATTTATTTTTGTATAAATAGTTAATCTTGATAAATTAAGAGAGACAGAGAGAGGGAGAAGAAAGAGATGAAAGAGAACTTAATTAAGTATATAATATATGTTTATAATCATAAATCTTAAATATTTATGATAGTACAAGTGATAGTGAAATATATTAATATGTTCAAACTATCATTAAATAGGTGTCCCTTGTGAGGAGTATCAATGGGGCAAAACTCCTTAAAAATTTTTTTTGACTATGTAAAAATACCCAGGGCACCTTGCCTGGGCGCCTTGGGCGCCTTTTTGGCCCTAGACAAGGCACCTTAGCAAGGCGCTGTTGGAAAAGCACCTTGTCGCCTAGGCGGGCGTCTTGACAACTATGATTATTTTCTAAAATAAATATATACCTATTCATACATAATTACATAAACGATATCACATTTAAATGTATGAACACATAAACACACATTCAATTATAACATAAGTCAAAATAACGCTCTTAATCTATTCAAATTTAGATTTAGATATTAATCATCAATTTATCATACAAAGATTATATCTTATGTAATAAACATATTATATCAATTCAATTTCACAAATATTTAATCATCAATTTGTAGTAAACAATCAAGAACACCAACATAAAAAATACCCTTAATACCACATTAGTATTTAAATAACATTATATAAAAGTTTAAATCTTTTAGAAACACAAATGGTATTTTTTTGTATTGAGAGTGCTTTGTAATTGTTCATTCACACAATTGATGTGCAAATGTGTTATATATTTTCATGTAAATTCATTGATGTACTCTCATATTTATAAGATATTATGTTATGTTTCATACAAATATATAATTTGATCTGAGAATTTAAGATCCGATCTCTCGAGATTTTTTCAAGATTTCCTAAATATTTTCTCTTTCACCTCCTCCCCCCCTCCTCGAGACGAAGCAGAGATCCGAGATGGCAATCCTTGCCTGCAATCATTCAACCAAACGTCAATGACGCAAATAATGCTTAAATTAAAATACAATAAGCACAAACACACTAAAATACCAACTATATGTACATCATGAAATAATGTCTTGTCCCATTTGACATTAATTATTTATCACCATTTTTTGAAACCTCTCTGACTCTTCTCCTTGATCCTTAGTTTTGCATGATCCATTGCATCATAAAGAGTCCCCATTTGATTCCAGTCATCTAAGTCAACTATCCTCAAGACAACTACCGGTGACTCTTCTCCTTGATCCTTAGTTTTGCATGATCCATTGCATCATAAAGAGTCCCCATTTGATTCCAGTCATCTAAGTCAACTATCCTCAAGACAACTACCGGTGACTTAATAATTGACAAATAGTAAGAAATTTTCTCCCAAAATCACTTGTCAATGATCAAATTCTCCATCTTGCACAAAATTTTCAATTGATCATCTTGGTTGTGCATGTTGCCAACTATGTATTTATATAAGCTTTGGCATTTACGAACCTGGCCAATGCAAGTCTATGCCGATGCAATCTCTCCAAGGCAATAAATTGGTAGCAAATCTAGTAGATCCACGCCTGATCAGATCATGCCTCTCTATATGCCCCCTCATGACATGTAGTAAAGGGGGTGTGAATAGATAAAAGATGTGATCACCTAAGCTTGCCTGACTAATGTAGATACTGAAGCCTCCTTGCCTGTCTTCCAACATGAGATCAATAGAATGTGCTACATATGATACCCAGAAGAGATGGTGTCTCTTCTCCAACAATTTCTTCCCTGTTGTCTTGTAGGATGGTTCATTGCCAGTCACAAACTGAACAACATTTTCTTCCTCAATCTCCTCTATAACAACATCCAACAAGAAAAAGATATACTTGACATTCTTTATTTGACCAGAAGCATCAACTTATTTCAAGAAAGTTGTACATTCTGAACAATAAGTCAGAAAGTTGATCATATGCTCCTTTTAGTGATTCCTGTCCACCCATCACACATAACTATGTAGCCTCTCTCCTTCCACACCAACTTGAAGCCGTCTATCCATGTCTTAAGCTCCTCCACCTCCTACTCTAGGCCTCCAGTATAAAAAAATCAACTACTTGGGATTTGTAATTTCGGTCCGGCTTCAGTGATGGCATCAACCATAATATGAAAGTATGGACTAGTGAATACGTGTGTTAAGATACCTGCATGTAAAAACCGCTTCATCGTATGCCTCATTGCTCTCTTTGCAGCTGTTCCTATTGCCTTCACCCATTTCAATGCTTGCCGAATAGTCCTCTGCGAGGCACTTTATTTCCTAAACAAATACTCATATCCTCCTACTGTTGTCGAGGATGGACATGTCGACTCAGATCGATGATATACCTACCCCCTCCCCTCCCCTGCTCTCATACCCACACCCTTCCTGGGTGTAGGTTGTGTCAAATGTGATCAACGAAAGGCAGGGTCAACTCTAGACCCTCCTGCTCCACTCCTCTCCTCATCCTCCTTTTGTGCATGTTTGATTGCATACCTAGCTTTCCTTAATTCAGAATCTGTGGATGAGTCGTCACTCTCATGTTAAGTCTCAAGATCAACTCTTACCTTCCCTTTCCGTTTAGAGATTGACACCTCTTCCCTTCTCCTCCTTAAAAGTTCATCATGCATATCCTCCCTTTGTTCAATCTTAATCTTCCTTTGTTAGGCTCTTCTTGTGAGATAGCCTCTAATGTCTTCACTAATTTCCTTGGGTACCTTATCACATTTTTTAACATTGCCGCCAACTCCAGCAATGTGTTGCTTCACTCGATACACTCCTTCATTCATCTCTTTCCCACACCACTTGCACTACACCTTTTTCTTTGCCATATCCACTATATGTCCATGCTCTCACCTAATATCATGCGCTGCCACCGTAGGAACATTGCCTTTGATGTGCTCAATTATTGGTTGTAACTACATGCAAAGAAAAATTAATTAAAAAAATTAAACAACTAAGTTAAAAAAATAAATAGTTAAATAAAATAGGAGTATGGACTGTTTAGGTGGCTGGGAAGACTTCCTTGAAGGGTTGTTCGACTGTTTAAGGATTCGACAGAAACTGAACAACGGTTGTTCGGGCTGTTTAGGGAGTCAACGACAACCAAGGGGTTATTCGACAGTTTGGAAAACAGAACAAAACCCCTTAAGGGAGCTATTTGGCCTTAAGACAAAATGAATGTGGGGGGGACCCTAAACATATTTTAGGAGGTTTTGGAAGAAAACAACTCGTAAAGAACTTGAAACAATGAATCGTTGAAGAAGAATCACGATTAAAGACACCACACGTTGCTTGAATCACCACCGAAATCTTTAGATCGCCACAAAATCACCAAAAATCAAAAACCTAAGATGTATGTAAGCTTGAATCGGCCCTTTGAGGCTGATATCAGCCGTCAGGACTTAAGTTGTCTCGACGAAATCAATCAGATCGACTGATTCAGGGTCAAAATCAATCGATCTGATCAATCCATGCTAATTCGACCAATTTTGACCGATTCCTCTAGAATTCCATTCCAAATTTGTCATTCAGGCTAGAATCAATTCGAGACCAACTAATCCGATTCAAGAATCGGCCGATTCCTATCCAATCCAACTGATTCCATAATCAATGAGCAAGACAGATTATAACAGGCAATTTCGTAGTTGGTGGTGATTTAAATGTATATTTTATAATATATACGACTTGTATCATCTTTTTATTTAATAGATTGAACATTGGTGCTAGTTCGTATCCATGTGTTAAAATCTCTCATAGTTATATAACTTGCATAAAAATGCATAATTTCTTTTGTTAACAATTTTTAGAATTTTTTCCTCATTTTAAATTTTTTCTTGATTTTTTTGAAAATTTTAAAACAAAAAAGGACATATTCGAACTAATTCCTAATCAGTCTTTGTTCCTTTGGATTGGTCAAGACTGATCTAGATCAGATTGATGTCCATCGATCCCAGCTCCAATTTCGATGCCGCGATCTTTGATTATAGGCCTAACCAAAAAGACATTGGGAAAAGACAAGCTTAGAAGGTTGAGACATCGACCAACTCTAATGAAGATGAGGGTACGAGAAGAGAAAGTAAGCAAACAATCCCAAAGAGAAAATGAGAAGGGAGCAAGAGGCTTTGGAGCTGAGAAGTCAGGATATTGTTGGTCTCACTCGACCTGACCCATACCCACTAAGGATGTAAGGGTAGGAGATGGAGATTTTCGTTGATCAACTTCCATACAACCTGGACCTAATAAGGATGCTCACATATTCAAACGACATAATAGCTCATAAAAATTAGTAAGACAAACATTTAAAGAAGTCAAGGCGACGACTTTAACAACAAAGAGTGTAGTGAAGCATATTTACAAGTGATTTTTAAGAACATGTCATTGATCATCTCAGGTATGTGTATCATTTTTTTTTCAATGGGTAAATAACAATTAATTTCATCTATGCTAAATATAGACATTCCAACACATGCCACCAGTAGTCTCTACTTTCATATCATAGTTGATACAATTGGGAAGGTTGGAACAGGATTAAAGGTCCCAACCAGCCGATATACTTATGCTACCGGCCTAGATGATGAAGTAGATAAGTTTATAGTTTGAATAGATGGTTTCAAGTTGGTCTGGCGGGAGAAGAGATGCACAATGACGTGTGATGGGTGGACAAACATCACAACATTTCTGAAGTCCATTGATGCTTTTGGTCAAATAAAAAATGTGGGCTACATCTTTTCATTTATGGACGACATTGTAGAAGAGATTGGAGAAGAAAAAAAATTGT
This sequence comes from Cryptocoryne crispatula var. balansae, assembly GCA_036172225.1. Lineage (NCBI taxonomy): Eukaryota > Viridiplantae > Streptophyta > Magnoliopsida > Alismatales > Araceae > Cryptocoryne > Cryptocoryne crispatula. The sequence continues at coordinate 29,959,274 of CM069927.1, forward strand.
GACAAATAACAACTTTGAAAAAAAATTAATGAAGAATGCATATCAGAACTTAGCAACATAACTGTTCTTTACACTCTAAAGGTCTTAAATTGCATTGTACAACTCTCATGTAGCACAAGTTGGGTCTGGTACAATGAGTGTTGTCACTTTTTATCATTTTTAATCATTAACTCATGCTTGCAATACATTCTGCTCATCAAACATTTCATTTAAATTTATGTCTTCATCAATTACACTTATTAGTTGATTCCACCTACCCATAGCTTCATCTCTTCATTTCTGCTCCTCTTGAGAGTCCAACCTTGACAATTTTTTTAGCTCCAATCATATATTATAGTGGTAGTAGACTAACTACTCTAATCTCATTGATGTCAACTTATTCCTCTATTTTGTATAGATTGAGTTGAACATCGACCAATTCTTTTCACAATCTGAAGTCGATGTAGTTTGACACATGACTCTTATTATAATAGAGATTGAGTCTTTATATCCTAATGCCCTACAGTGACCCATCTACTAGTCAACTACATATAAAATACTCTATGCTAGAATATGAATGTCACACAACTTTGAAAAAGAAAATAACGAAGAATATGAGTTAGCAACATAACTGCTCTTTGGGCTTTAAAGGTCCTCAACTGCATTGATCTTAACTTATAGTCACGTAACTTATTACATGCTACAATGAAATCCAAATATTTTATGGAGTACGGACTTCTCACTATCTATAATCTTATCTAATGCATTGAAGGTGGAGCTATAAGTAAAATCTTAAATTAAGAAAATAACTTATACAACTTACCTAGAATGTCATTAAACAATTAAATGTGCACATTAAATATGAAAAACTTATTGGCAATAAACATTACTCAGTGCAAGTAGAGAATGATGCAATGTATGTTCTCATTGACAATAAATAATATTCCACCATTTTGTAAAGCTTGTTACTTTTTTCGAACCTTCCTCTTTCACTCGCTTAAATACATTGTATAGGTAGCCTGTATATGTCTTCTTGTCCCCGTTACCTATTCTAAACACATTTACTATTGGTTTCACTATAGAGAGTGCCTTGGTTACAATCTTTCAAAAATCCCTACAGCTAAGATCTCTTCTACCTTCTTCCCCTTCTTATCAACAAGATTAACTTGGCTAATCCAACTTAACTATTCGGATGAAATGATATTTACAACAGAGGACATATCTATTGCATTAAACTCTCAAGAGAGATAATAAGATACAAACCAAATTGCAAGGGATCATAAGAGCTCTCAACCTTTGTATACTCATTAGTCAAGTTTAAGATAAAGTCATAGTTGTTGATGAAGAATGATTGTATTGAGCCATCTTAATCACCTAGTCAATCTAAAAATATTTACATATATCCCCCAACATTAAGTATAATGAATGTGTTAGTACATAATATAGTGTGATATCTTGACCAATAACATTTATGCCATGGAAGACAAGGTATTGATCAGTGAGGCCAAGTTGCCCAACTCAGTCTATTTTGGTCATAACCGGACCGGTCACCTTGCGAGGTTGATCCGACCGGGTCACGACTCAGCGCCAAGTCACGTGACCTTGCGACCCGGTTGACGACCAAGTAATAAATGGTTGGACTAGCTGTTGAGGCCTATTGGGGCCTTATATAAAGCCACCAAGAGGCCTCCCCTTCCCCTTGCACCTCCCTCACTCTCTTTAAGTTCTCTCACTCTAAAACGCTTTTTCTTAAATGTTTAATTACTATTAACTCTCTCTTTTAAGCATTTAATTAGTGCTGAAATGTTGTCTTTTTTTAGCTGTGTTGTTAACCCTTTTTTATTTAGTCATGTTGCTAAATCTTTTTTTGTTTAATTGTGTTACTAACCCCATTTTGTTAATGTTATCTTTATTTCTTTAAGTTTTCTTCTCCAACATATCTTCTCCAAGTCGTGACCCTCAAATGACTAATTCGACCCAAAACGATCTAACTTGGCTTCATTATAACTTGATACCTATGACAGAGAGAAAAATTCGATGTAAATATTATGAGAAAATTATCTACGAGGGGACTTACCAGTTAAAGCATCATCTCGCCGTGATGAAGGGCAACGTTGCACCATGCACACGGACTCTATCCGAGGTAAAAACTTAATTTTGTAGACATTTACAAATGTTAGAACAAAAATAAAAGTTTCAAAGCGGCATAAAGACACCGTTCGAGAAGAAATTTTCGAACCTACAATGCATTTGATTCACATTTACAAGATAGGACAACAACATCCAAAAATTCCTCGAGACAAAAGTTTCGATGACAGCACGTTGCCATTAAAGATTACTAAATCATATAAAGGTATGTAATCTTTAATATTTAATTATTATTCTTACAAATAAATGAGTTAATATGAGTGAATGAGGCAAACTGCAAGTTATTTATGGATGAAGACATATCAAAGCCAAAGTTCGAGAAGTGAGAGTGGACGCATAAGTGAGAGAGAATAGAACACATAAGAGTAAATTCACGATCTTACACAAGATGATGACCCAACAGTAGATCCTATGGAACCCATCATCACATGTCAATGACAGTAATGAAGAATTTACGAAAATGCAAGCAGAAGATCGGGCGAGCAGCATCGAGATAGTTCTTTTATAGTAGTATACCAATGCACACTACAAAGGGGTCATATTACAACTCCAAAATTGACACCATAGCCGACGTCAGTAAGGGAGTGTCAAGACCAATTCCGAAAGAGATATACAACACTTATCTTCCAAAAGAGGAAAAAGATATTAAACAATACATAGCCATTTGAATGTATTTGATAAGAAAGATGATGCATGTTGATATCAGATAGTTGGACTGGTTAGTAACATTTAATTCTCAACCATTAGTCCTACATTTTTTTAAACTTTAACTTATACATATTCTTCTTCTTTATAGGTATAACTAGAAACATAATAATCAACTTCTTAATATATTGTCAAGCTGGAACCATCTTCTGCAAGTCCGTATACACATCTGGACAAGTAAAGAATGTGGAACTCTCTTTGAATTAATTGACGGTATTGTCAAAAAGATATAAGAGGATCAAGTTTTCCAAGTAATAATAGACAACACAACTGCATATAAAACAACTAGACAAATACTAATGGTGAAGAGACTACATTTATATTGGCACTATGTTTCACCCATTCGTTAGATTTGATGTTACATGATATATGCAAGGATCCTCAAATTGATCGAGTAGTTGTCGATAGTTTATATAGCCCAAGGCAACCCGATTTGCTTCTCATTACATTTCTTTAAAAATTATAATACAACAGAGATGTCTCCTTACCCAAATGATACTTTCACCAGGAAATACTAGTTGGATTGCTAGGGTTAGTCCTTCAAATAAGAGAAAAGAAATGAAGGTTAAAAGACCTTAGAGAGTGGAAACTCCGGACACATTGTAAAAAATACCTTTCACACAGTGCAACCATTTGTCAAAGTTCTCATAATAGTAGATAGGGATATAGAGGTAGATATGAGCTATTTGCATGTACTTGAGCGAGCAAAGGATGAAATAGCAAAGACAGTGTCAAACTTCAATAAATGGTGAGATATCATCAACCGTAGGTGGAAACATATGTTGTATCATCCAATACGTGCAACTTGTACTTTCTCGTGATTAGGCCAATTCATACATCTTATTTTTTCATTGAAAGGTTGACACTTGTTGGGTCACCTTTTTAATCCTAAATATTATTATAGTCTAATATTCAAACCAATTATCGAGTGTCTAGACAATGTTAAAAAGGTAATATACAAAATGCTTGGGGATGACGATTGATCAATTATAGGATACAACAAAATGCACGAGTATAAAATGAGATAACTCCACTTTGGGACATCAAAAGTACAACTAGCAGTTATGTTCCTAAATTCTTATATGTACCATATAATCTTTTTTTCCGATTTAGATGATTAACTTATTTTAATTATCTTTAAACATACAATGATCACTGGCAAGGCATTGGAATATGAAGATTTGGAAAACATTGCAACAATAGTCCAGAGCCAAACAATATCAGCTTCAAGATGTAAAAAAATTTGATTAAGGTTCCATATTACTACGAGCCCTCTTATGAAGTAGTAGTCAATAAGAGTATGCACTCTTATGGAGTTAATTCATCTAAAAAAAATCAAGAGTTTTGAGATGAATGAACTCCATAAGAGTGCTCGTAGCATTGATTGCAGAATCACCGGAATTGGATCAGAATTGGCCGATTCCAGAGTCCATGTGGAAGGGCCAATTCAGGGGGGATTCTGCCAGAATCGATCGAAATCGGTCAGAATTGATCCAACTCTGACCGATTTGGCCTAGAATCGGTCGATCCGACCAATTCCACCGGAGACCAGTCTGACCGGTCCAGTTCAATTCCTGATTCGATTCCGAACTGGGAATTGAACCGATTCTGGCCCTTTTAGGGCCGGAATCGATCGCTGCTGGTCGATTCCTACGATCCAGTAGCGGGCGACGTCTGACGCAAGCGATTTCGAGCTCGATCAACCCTCAGAATCAAGGATTCCAATGATTCCGAGCTCGATCCCAGCTCCCTATGCCGATTTCAGTAGCGATTCTGACGATTCCGACTGATTCCTTTAAGGGATTCCGCCGACCCAAGCTCCAATCGATCTCGATTCAATCTCTTCTTCGATCCTTCAAAAATTATTGGTAAGATTTCTTCGTCGAAAACCCCAACTCCACCTCCACCTACTTGTCAAGCTCAGGCATGGCCTTCTTCTGCCCCAGTAGCTATAGAGCAACCACCTCCAACTTTAGCCCCAACTTCAGCCCCAACCGTCACTACCCAGCCCATTCGTAGTCCAGGAAAAACGAAAATAAAAGTGACAGTACGAAAAATGGGCGTATTTGCAAAGCTAAAAAAAATCTTTGGGTTATGGTGGAACTTCAGGTATAGTCGAAGAGGTGAAGAGAAGGAAGCTGAAGATCAGACGTCTTGTGAGCCCAGATGATAGCACGTAGGCTCCTTCTCACTCCTCAGTTGATGATGACGAGAAGTGCATACCAGCGATGCAGCTATCAACATCCCAAGCACAAGATTCATGGCGGGCAAAGCCGTATTACATGCTGGATGAGCAGACATCACAACATCATTTTATAAAGCCATAATATCCAGCATTTGGCAAGGCTCAAGAGCAATGGATTCCTCCACCCACAACCACCACCAGAGTCTACCTACGTCCCGCAGTCCGATACCTACGACTTTGATAGCATGGCATCGACATTATTTTCATATGGACATACTCCCGAACAATATAGAAGACTGGGCACAACTGAGGAGCATCGATAGCAGCAGGAAGAGGAAGACCAATATCTATATCATGGATATTGGCATTAGATTGATATCATGTATATTTCTATTTTTATGTTTTCATACTGTATCAATTACTTATTTTTTGCATTTGAATATGTACTTAACTTCATTTCATGTTCAATAGTAATTATTCCAAGTGGATGCATGCTAAATCATTTCCTATTTTTGATTTTTTTTGATTTTTTGGGTGAAAAAAATAAAATAAAAACTGATCAAAGCCAATTCCTGGATCGATTCCCTTCTCAGGAATCGGCCGATTTCGACCGATTTCAACTGATTCCGATTCTGATTCTGGAATCCTTGACTCGTAACAGCAGTCAAGACATAGATCATGGTGCCCGTGTTGTCATCCAATGTAACAATGTGTAAGAACACGCTACTCGTATTTTTCCTACACACGCGAAAAAAATTAGATCAAGATAAAAAAAATATCCGACAATTGGACACTTCCCATGGTCCCACCCCCTCCCGACTCCCCCTTACTGCCTTCTTAAAGTGACTACGAAATAGTCAACCAAAGGGGTGATGGTCACCACCCCAAGGTGCAATCACCCCTGCATAGTCACCCCTGATTACCCCCCTAAAGGGGGGATCTTCATGCTCATTTGTTGGGGGGATGAGAGGGGAGGGGACAAAACAAATCTCAAAAGGGGGATGGAAGCCTTCGTCGGAGGGCACCATCGAAGGGGAAGGGGAGGGAAATCGTTGGAGGGGAGCTGAAGAGCCCTAAAAATACCCGGGGGGGATCAAAGTGATGGTAAAAATCAGGACCGATTCTCCCATCGAAATCAGGTCCAAAATCAAATCCAATTCCAGGAAGATCCATAACTTGCGAATTTATGGAGAATCGGCCTTCATGACTCAATCCGATTCCGATAAGAATCGATCCTGGATCAGTTGTTGATCCGATTCAAGAATCAACCGATTCTGATCCGCATTGGCCGATTCTTCAAACTCTAGATGGTGTGGAGGCCACATGAAAGCTTTTTACAGATAGGCAGCATGTGCAGTTAATCCCAACTAATGGGGCTTTTATTGTGGGTTCACTTACTACATGGGTAAGGAAGAGTCCCCCATTTTTATTTAGAGATGATAATCATTTAATCATAATATATAACAAGTTGTAAAATTACTGTCTTTGGAACCTCTAGAGCAATAGAACCGTAACAAGTTGCATGCTCCTAGCATGTATCTTTACATTTTATAACAATTTATATTAATAAATATCATTTACTTTGCATAACTATTGTTTAATCTAACGTGTGGCAGACAAGCAGATGGATCATGAAAAAGCACTTAGACACAAAGACTTCACATGAATTGTTGTTGGGGTATTAAATCAAACCAAGGAAGAATAGGTCGTGGGTCGCGATTGGGTCGACCCGGCCTAGTGCCGACCCATTCTTTTAATATTTGTTTTAAAAAAATGTAAAAAGTAACAGAAAAAACACAAAATTATAGAAAATACACTAAAAAATTTCATTTATTTTACATGAATTTTACTTGTTCTACATCTTCTATAATCTATATAACTTTTGTACTCTTCAATCTTCCCATGTCATTTTATTGTGCATAACATGCATACCTATAGATATGAAGATCATACTCCACAGTCCCTTCTAGAATTATCCTAATATTAAAATTGGGTCACAAAAAACTACCAACAAAACTATGAAAGTGGGAGTGAATCGAAGTGTTAAATGATGATCTAAAACTCATTTCACTCCACTCTTGGTTATACACAGGAACCAAGAATCTTGAGATGAATCATTCCCATAGGTGGATTGTCCATCTATATAGTTAGAGGCATGAGGCGACCTCCTTGCCTCGCCTCACCTCACCTCATCTCAAGTGCATGAGGCGGGCACCTGAGGCGATATTTTTTTTACTTTCAAAGCAGAGAAAATATATCTAAAAAGGCAGAAATACATCAAAAATAAAGGAAATATATCTAAAACTTTAAGAAATACATAAAAATACAGAAAACATATCTAAGAATGCAGGAAAATACATAAAAAAATACATAAAATATATCTAAAAATGTATAAAATACATAAAAATGCAAAAAATGACTTCATCGAAAAATATAGGAATGATGTACCTTCCCTGCTTTATTTCTATTAGACTACAAGAAAAATAAATACATCACAAAAGAGTACATTAAGATGTCAAGTGAACAACATTTGAACAATAATTTTAAAACAAGCATGAAAATACATTAATAATCACAAATTCAAAACACCATTAAAAAGTACATTCGACTAATATCTCCATCCGATTAACATCAATAGCGGTTTGAATAATCATCAGTAAAATTAACATGAATTTTTCCATCCGATTCTGAGATATCTTCGTTAGTGACCACTCTTTCACCTCTCAAGTCTTTGCCTTTTAGAGACCTCTGCTCTGGTGAATAGACCCTCCTCTTCTTCAACGCTAACTGTTACCTCAACTTTTCTCCATGTGAACTCCTCTCCTTCATGCACATAGTCCTCATTATCTCTAATAATCCATTGATCGGCCTCATCGATATCATCCGAAGAAATAAGGTCATGATTGAATTTCTCTATCTTAAAATGACGATATCGAATTCTTTGATTATATTGGACATAGACAAGATTGTTTAGCCTTTTCTATTCTAACCTATTTCTTTTATTTGTGTGCATCTATAATACAAAGCCGAAAATTACTTTAAATTTCTAAATGAAACATTCTGAATAAAATGAATATTACTAATGTATACTTGTTCAAATGTACTCTAGTTGCGCTCACAATTAGATGCACTACAAGTGAGGCTTAAAATTATGATGGCAAATCTTTGCAATTAAGGAACCTTACTCATCCAATCTTTCCATCAATTTGCTATAAGAAAAATGACAGTTAATCAAATTAAAAAAATTAACATGATTGCTTGGTAATCAAATCTTGCTCATCAGGACTTTTAATTAGCATGTTGATGATATCATACAGTCCTTGTTTTATTTCTCCATCACTCTCAACATCGGGATTTGAGTAGAAGAATTGAAGGGTAAGAGAATACCCCGCTGCATGTAATAGACGATATAGTTAATTGTCCCATCTCCTATCAACAATGTCCCAAATGGGACCATATTTGTCAAACTTATCATCCAAGGCACTCTTAATACCTTTCTTTGCACGGTCCATTACTTCATAAATGTAGCCCATTGCTGCTTGCACACCAGCAACTAGGTGTAACAAAAGCACAAGAGGCTTGAAAATTGATAGAGCATAGGCCACAACCTCTCCAAAAAGTGATTTTTAGAATGATCTCACATGATTTTTTTCCCTCAATTTGCTTAGCCCATCTATTGTTAGAAGCCGTCCAATCTTCAGATGTAAAATTCTTCTCAATTCAACCTTCAAGTTGTGTAGGCTCTCTAGATTTAGGTAGTTTATTGCAAACCTTGTACAAAAAAATTTAAAATGTTATCGATGATCACAATTCACAAACCAAAATGAAACATCATCAAAAGATAATTCAATTTGAGATATTACCTTGTGACAGCTGTCCTACACAAATTTCTTCCATTGGTGAACTTCCTCGTCATGGTAAGAACCTTTGTATGACCATAAATAAATGTTGACATACTTGGCATGCCTACCTGTGGACTTGATGTCTGACAATTTAGAGATGTCTTCTAACATCAAATCAATGCAATGGGTTGCATAGTATCCAAAATAAACGAGAATGCATGGACATCAAAATTCTCCCTACAACTACATAACTAGCCTCATTATTCATTATAATTTAGATGACATTTTTTTTGCCAACTTCGACCACAACCTTATCCAACAAATCAACCAACAATCTTGCATCTTTGACTTGTGAAGATGCATCCACGGAGTTTAGAAACATTGTGCTTGTAGGTGTGTTAACTAAAAAGTTTATCAATGTCCTCTCCCTTCTATCTGTCCAGGCATCCGACATTATAGTGCATCCATATTTCACCCAACTCCTTTTTTTCCTTTTCAACTAATTCCAAAGTTGTTTTAATCTCTTTTACAAGTAAATTTTCACTAATTTCATGATATGACTTAGCTCTCAAACCCGAGTCAAATTGACCAACAACTTCTAACAATGTCCGAAAACTGTTCAAACATACAGTGTTGAAAGGAATACCTATTTGGTAGATCCACCTAGTACTGTATCATACAACTTTGTCCCTCTTTTTCTTCAAATGCTTCTTGTCTTTCACGTTTTTCTCTTTGGAAACATCTGGATTTTGCCTCATAAATCAGTCCATAGGACCTCTCAAACGAGGTGACAAAAATGTTAGATTACAAACAACTAGTGTGTCTTCGCCTTTGATGCTTGCCTCCGAAAGATTCATACTAAGAAGATTATCACTTTCTTCAATCTCCTTTATCACTGTTTCAAACCATGTTTGTTTAGCTTGTTCCATGTATTACTTAATCTCTTCCTTCGCCTCTGATGTAACCTTCTTACAAGATGTGACATTTATGGATAGACCGGCTACATGTTGCTTCAAACTATATATACCACCCTTGCAATCCTTGTTACAAAAATGACATCTAACTAGATCCCTATTTTTGGATCCACCAAAATCCCATATTTTCATCTAATATCCTTCGATTTTGGAGCATGTCTTGAAATTATAGGTCTCGTTATAGTTGGTTGGGTGTTTGACCCAATCCTCGAACCGTGATCTTGCTCTACAGTTTGAGACATCTTCATTAAAAAACATCAAAGTCCATTAAAAAAAGTAGATTAGTAGCTAAAATATAACAATATGAAATATATTGATATCATTCCGACTAAGAGAAGGACTTAATAAACAAAAAAAAACATTCTATAGAAAAAAACCAGAAAAAAAATAAACATACATACCGAAACAGATTCTCCAACGATAAGGGGACTACCAGCACAAGAACTGTCTCCAACGAGGGTCAACTTATTATAAAAAAATAAAAAAGCCAAAGTTAAACTAAAATAGAAAAAATACAAGCAAATCACTACCGAAAAACCAATAAAGATGTTGTCCAACGAATTCAAGGACACTAACAACAATAATTTAATTACATTTGGACTTCAAAACGAAAAGATAACAAATAAATCAAAGGACATGACTTCTTCGGTTAAATACGGTCGTCTGACAAATTACATCAAGAAAGAACAAGCTAATACATAAAATAAAAATATTGTATTATAAAAAAATGATAAACCAAAAAATCAAGATAAAATAAAAAATAAAGAAAAACTTTACAAAGCCCTAAAACAGACCTGTTGGAGAGCTTTTCCGACGGTCCTAGTGGCTTCTCCAACGAAATATGGTGATGGCTTTTCTAGCGATAGACAACAATAACGGCGCCATCTCGGTGACCAGTGGCAACGTCCTCACCGGTGACGACGAAAGACCAGGTGTTGTGTGTGCGTCGAGCTCAGGGGGGTGGCTTCGGGCCATCAGTGTGTGTGTGTGTGTGTGTGTGTGTGTGTGAGAGAGAGAGAGAGAGAGAGAGAGAGAGAGAGAGACTACCACAGGGAGGTTGAGTTATTTCTGATCCAGGCTAGGCCCGGATCTGATAAGGCTGAGGCAATCGCCTCAACCTTCGCCTCGACTGCCCAAGCAGCTGAGATGGAGGAGGTGACTGCTCAGGCGGTCGCCAGCTAAACAAGACGAGGTCCCCCCCCTCGCCTCGTCGCCTAGGCGACCGAGGCGCTTGCCTCCAATAACATAGTTGTCCAAAATATTGATCTTTGCCTTACTGGGTATGGTGTGGTTCTCCATCTTGTGGTTTCGTATCATGGTCCATGTCTTGGGTCACGTGAGTGTACTGCTCTTCTTCGATGAAACATTAAGCCAATATAGGAGCTCTCCCAACATCTATGGACCTCTATATGCCTAAAGCAGCGACTCTCGTGTCCCACTCCATCATTGTTGCTAGTCTTCGAAGAAGAATCTTCTGAAGTCTGGTACTGCACTCGGATGTTCGGCGTTAGAATGTCTTATCGATCCTCATCAATTGTCTCTGCATCTTCTATGTCAAGAAGATTAGTTAAAACCTGCTTACCATTTACCTTACTTTGCGTATCCCTACTAGATCCTTCACCGGTCTTTTGTCTCTTCGCCATGGAGAACGAAATCTAAAATTCTTCTATAAGAGAGATGTCAATGATTGTTCACCTTCTAGGTTGAACTCGAGTTCGCTCATCCCTTCTTGGTCGTTCACCCCATGCTCATAATAGATTTCTCTCATCGAAGATTTGATCTCTAAATCGATGTCTTCATCTTGGATTGTTGGTTCCTCAGCTTGATATCTTGAAGCGGCTGCTCTTCACCTTCTTTTCCTTCTAATTCTACTTCTTTTCAAATTCTTCAGCATGAGCCTCATGTTGCAGTGATAACACACAAGGTGCTCAAGTCTTTTAAAAGTCAACATGTAGTGTTCAAGTTTTTAAAAAGTCTTCCTTCGAATGGTATCCTTATGCCGCTTTGAAGCTCCCTTGGTTTGCTCTATGACTTGTAGATGCTTATGAAATTGCGCTCTTACTTCCGACAAAGCACTGGAGGATGAGAGCATGTTGCCCTTCATTTTGGTTATGTGGTGTTTCAATATATAAATACCACCATACATAACTTTATGACAATATTTACATTACACTTTTCTCTCCGTCATGAAGATCAAAATACAATGTGATCAAGTCGGATCATTCTGAGTCACACCAAAAGTTTGGATGTCACAACTTGGAGAAAACATATTTAATTACACTAAATAAGAATTAAGTCAAGAAACTAAAGAAGTAAGACAATTATAAAACAAAGTAAAATAAACAACTAATACACTAAATAAGAACTAAGCAAGCAATTAAAAAGTATTTAAAATGAAAATGCTTGATTGGGAACTTGAGAATGAGAGACTTAGAGTAAGAGAAGTTGAGAGAGGGATGAGAGTAAGGAAGTTCTCTTGAGGGCCTTATATAGGCCCCAACGGACCAAGGGGGGCTTAAGAAGCCCCTTCCATTGCCCCCAACAGGAAACAAAGCATTGCTTCCTAATGGGAGCATTTGCAACAGTGAGAAAAGAATCTCACTGTTGAAGGCGGGGTCACGCGACCCCGTCAAGACCCGGGCTGACCGGGTCCCATCGGGCAGGTCGGCCCAAAATTTGCTTGGGTCGGGCCCGGGTTGTGACACGGGTCCCGACCTGGTATTTCATGAATCAAGCATCCACTTCAAGGTGTGAGCAAAACTATTCAACACTTTGCTTGATACAAATCAAGTAAATAAGCAGATTAACATAAAAAGTGAGCTATTGATCCTATGTCATAATAACATGCATCTAAAGCTAAGAAACAATTAATTCTTCCAAGAGCCACAATGTGAAGAACAACAAAGGAGGTGCGAGGCAATGGGTTGCTCATGTCCACCTTCCATCATTATCGAAGAACTCATCAATCTAGTGAAATATTTGATGAACATAATTTATTGCAAGTATGGGTGGATGAACAGCACATATTTGGGAAGCTGAGGTTAAACTCCACATATCAATCACAGGTTGAAGGGAAACTAGATAATATGTTGTGCATGGAATTACAGATTCCTCCTCAAACAACAAAGAGACAAAAAGAGCATCCAAGAATGAGGGTAAAGGTAAGAGTAAGGAAAAACTAACTAATCTCTTTGATATTGCAAATGTATTCTAGAAAAAAATCAAAAGATAATGTCGGCATCTAGTTTAAATGTTCACTATTAGACATCCAAAGATTTTGACGTCGAAGAGTAACAATGAAGATTAAGATGATGATGAACTTCATTACAATGTCTCCTAGCCTCAAAAGATAACTATCCTTGGCCATCCGCAATGATGTGCTACGAGATAGCAGACATAATATATGAAATCAACACATGGATGAGACACATCAAACCAACCAGCACGGAGGCCATCAAACAAAGAATACATCATCAACATTGTGATTATGATCAATATCATTGATTGCAAAATTGGCTGATTCATATCGGGATCAGCCAATTCTCAGATCAGAATGGCTCTTGATGATCCAATTTTCACTTGGAGGGCTGCTGCCTAAATGGATCAAAATTGGTCAATTTCATACCGATTCTAGTGATTCCTCGCCAAAATTGGCAGGAAAATGCCGTCATGGCGGCCTTCCCCACCTGATAGTACCAGGTCCATCAGGACTCAATAACCCCAGATCCAATGACTTCTGGCCATATACTGGTCTAGATGGATCTGATACGGCTGAATCTGGTGACTTTACTAGGTCCCAATGGACCTAGTAGCGTGGGAAAGACTGACACCGGCATTTTTCACTCTTTTGAGGCCGAAATCAACCCCAAAAGGGCCTAGATCGGATCAGATCTAAGCTCATATTCTGTATTTTTTTTTGTTTTTAGGACTTTTTGAAGAACTGATCCAAACTGATTCCGGATCGATTTTTCTCCCAAAAAATGGCAGGATCACCAGATCCAGATCGTATTGGGACCCACTGATCTGGATCCCGATTCTGATCATGCCATCACTTATCAATATTCATCATCTCAACAGTCTTATAAGCCATATAACCAAATCCCAGACTATACCTAATCTCCTCTATTATATATTTTTGTTTCAAAAGAAAATTCACAATACCAACGAACTCATCATCTATGGGCTTCAATTATTGCTACCAATGTGAAAGACGAGATGATCAAGGATATTACTTAATCATGTTGACTCAAATCTTACTAGCATTTTGCAAGGAACCCACGAGTATAACCAACATGTACTCATTTACTGTAGTGTACTTGAACACAATGACTTGAACCAAATATGTATGAGTTGGAGAGGAGACTTAATTAGTAAGGTTTGAATACTCTCTTATTTAAACTATTTATATCCAAATTTCTAAATTTTTCCATATTCGTTGATAAGTTTAATCGTTTGGCATAAAAATAGCCTTTTTGAAAATTCAGATTCAAACTGATTCTAGATTGGACCCAGATCAGATCCAGATGGTCCAGGAGTGGAACGATCTGCTCCAGATCTTTAATCTGGTCTTGCTCAGATCACGCACCTCTACCTGTGCGGTTAGTCAACTGTGGAAGAGATGGAGAGTACAACACATTCTCCGGGCAGTTAGGAGTCTGGAGGAATCTCCCTTGAACATCCCATATTTCTTTTATTTTTCTTAATTAAAGGGAGCAATCCCAGCAGTTATTTCAGTTATTGAGAATCCATGGCACCCTCCAACCACACCTTCCTCCACTTGGTGGGGACCGTGGGGTACAGAAGACTTTCTTTTTTTATGTGAAGACAATTAAGAATTTTTGGATTCATGTGCACAGTAACCAAAACAGGGCATGGTTGGCCTCGCTTGGGCATCCAATGGACTCCCAAAAAGTGCCCCTCTATGCATCCCCCTCCACTGGGCAGCAGCAATTGCTCCACTGCCAAAGGAACCAGAAGGCTGATCTTCCAACCAGCTTCTCAACAAAAAAAAGTGTTTTATGGGTCTGATGTAACCTCAAATTTAACAAAAAGATTGATTCTCTTTGTTTTGGAAATTCATTTTCCTCTTGAATTTGAATTAGACCTTAGCATTGACTTTGTAAGAAAATAGATGATATTTCATAAAAGTACTAACTAGGGTCAAAATTATGTGTTGAGGTTGTTAGGTTCTTTGAAAATTTATTTTGACCTCTCCCCGTCGGATGGTGCGAAGATCCGACGTTAATTACATCGAGATAACTCGAATACCCTTGATTAAACGTCATAGCAATCCATTGGAACAGAAAACATGCATCCACAAAATAAGCACGCATTCACACACATATGGACATAGGAGAAAACAACTCCATGAATTTGATGGAAGGCAAGCACTTAATGTGTTTTGGATTTAGTTTGAATTGCATTTTGATTTAAGGTGAATTGAATTTGAATTGATTTGAATTGCATTTTTTATTTAAGTTGAATTGAATTGATTTGAATTGAATTGGTTTGAATTGATTTGAATTGAATTTAATTTGAATTTGATTGATTAAGTTTGACTTGGCTTGATTTGGAAAGTTTGATTTGTACGTGAGTTGATTTGATTTGATTTGAATTTGAGTTTGTTTAAATTGGCTGAAATTTGGATTTAGTGTGTGAGTTTCAATTTGATTTGAATTTGATTTAATTTGAGTTGATTAATTGGTTTAAGTTTGTTTGGAATGAATTTGAATTTGTTTGTTGATTTAGACTTGATTTGATACAGTTTGGAAATTGTTTATTTGATTTGGGTTGAGTTTGAATTGATTAATTGATTTAAATTTGTTTGGGATGAGTTTACTTGAATTTAATTTGAGAAATTTATTTGGTTGACTTTGATTGATTTAGATTGAATTGAATTTGATTGAAATTGAGTTTGATTTGAGGTTCATTTGGAAATTTGATTTTTTTTTATTTGCAGATTCGGTTGAATTGAAGTTGAGTAGGATCTGTTTTAATTGATGGGTTGTGCTTGGGAAATTTTAGTTAGGGTCTCACAATTTTCAGTTTTAATTCTGATTTCAGAAGTTTTACATTTTTTATTTGTTATCTTTGTTTGTTGATCCTCTTAGAAATGACATTCAGATTTGAAGTTCGGATTCTAGATTTATTACAGTTTCATGAAATTCAGATTTTTGAAATGGGCTGACCATGTACAGATCACCGATTTCGGATCTTTACATTTCCAGATTTGATTTAGTTGAGTTTGATTGGTTTGGATTTCAGTTGATTCTGCAGATTTTGTATTTCATGAATTTGACAGTTTCTGGATTTTCTTGTCTTAGATGTGAGGTTCAAATTTTAATCTTGATTCAAACAGGTTTATGTTGGGACTTTTATGTTCTGTGAATTATCTTCAGATTTCTGCCAAGTTGACAGATTCTGCATGTTGATGGATTTCACGTTTTGTTTTCAGACTTTTAGATTCAAGTTATGCTTCAGATTTTGGGTTCGGCAGGCTTCAGAGTTTCAACTTATGCAGACTTCTTTTAATTTCTGATCTTTTGGCTGCAGGAGTCTCAAATTTCCAGATTTTTATGGTGACGACAGATTTGGATTTCAGATTTTTGTTCATTCCAGATTTTGCTTTGAATGTGAAGTTCAGACTAGCAATTCTTATTTTCCGATTTTTTCTTTTGGAATGAGTTCTGAACATAAATTCTGATTTTGGTTTGGAGCATTCAGATTTTCAGATTTCAGGTTTCCAATTTCAGATTTTTAATCTCTGAATTTCAGAGGTGATTTAGATTTCAGATTCTGCCTTAGATTTCAGTTTCAAGTCTGTTTTTTGTTTGTGATTTTACAGATTGACAGATTTCAGATTTATGTGATTTGATTTGGGTTTAATTTTATGATTTCATTTTTTTGTTTCAGTTAAATTACAGATTTTACAGATTTCAATTTTTTTATTGTCTTGCTTTCCAAAGTTCATGGGGTTGTCCTCTCCTTGCAGCATCAATCTATGTACCGAACATGAATTTTCATTTGTTCTCTCAAAAATATGAGACATGATTTACAATTTGACCAGCAATCAGGTCTTTTGAGTCCTTGATGGACATGGAACTTGTCTGATTGATTTGAGATGAAAAGCACCCGGTCTTTGATAGACTTGTGGGCACTCATCTCACTGATTTGAGATTGAGCATGTCCCGGCCTTTGATAGGCTTGTGGGGACTCATCTCCTTGTCTTGAGACTCGAGCATATCCCGGTCTTGATAGACTTGTGGGAAATTAGCTCGTATCGATCTTCATGGATCCTTCCTGAGTTGATGAACTTGTCATTTCATGGGCGGCATGTACCCGGTCTTGATAGACTTATGGGCATCCCCCACTGTTTTGAGATTGACTACACCCGGCTTTTGATAAGCTTGTGGGCAATCATCTCACTGATTTGAAATTGAGCACACCCGGCTTTTGATAAGCTCGTGGGCACTCATCTCATGATTGGTCATCCTCATTAGCCTATGGTTTGGGCATGTTGACATGTTGATCATGCACAGCCTCTCCATGGCATAATGGGCAAAATAACTCCCTCGTGAGGGATGGTAAGACATTGGGGTCTTTTAACTAGACCTTTGTATGCCCACCTTAAGAAGAGGGTCAGGAGGTGGGTTTAGAATCGGCCTCCTGGTTTCCCTTTGTTTTGAATTCTTTTAAGTTGAGCCGAGGCCATGAGGTGGGTTTAGAACCGGCCTTATGCTTGCCTCGGTTTGTTTGAATTAAATAGATTTTTATTTAATTTAAATTGATTGTTTATTTTTATTTTATTTTTTTGAATTAATTATGGGTCAGGAGGTGGGTTTAAAACCGGCCTCTGCATGCCCAATTGAATTCTTTTAGGTTATGCCGAAGCCATGAGGTGGGTTTAGAACCGGCCTTATGCTTGCCTCGGTTTGTTTAAATTAAATTTGATTTGAAAATTTAATTTTAACCTTCTGACACTGTTCATGCGGGCAAATGGGCTTCATGGCGGCCCACCTCCTCCTCCTCTTCTCCTTCCTTTTTTTTTCACAATTTTTGATGGTGGGCCCCACCACCTTTGACCCGCGGGTCAAAGCCTCCAGCGAACACCTCCTCGCGGCTGGCCCATGTGCGGAGCCTCCCTCCCGTGGGCCCGGGGGATTTCCACGGTGGCATAATGTTGGAGATGCATTATTCACCCGCTACAGTGCCGCGCGCCCGACCTCCTTGACACCCGACGGCCCTGCGGCGATCTTCGGCGACATTTTGCGGCGGCTTCTAGCTTCGTTCGGCAGCGCCGGCACCGGAAGAGGAGGGAGGAGGCTCCGACGACGATGGGGGAAGGGGGAGGAAGCCTCACCGGTGGCCGCGGGAAAGGCTTGCAGCTTCTACGGCGTCCGACGGCAGCGCGGCAACTCGCGGCGGACCTGCGACGTCCGGAAGAAGAAGAAGAGGAAGAGAGGGACTCCTTACGGCTTCGACGGACCTCCAAGGACCGGTAACCTTCCTCCTCCTCTCTTCTCTTGCTCTGTCTCCTCTCTCCTTTTCTCTCGCGCTCTTCTTGCTCTCCTCTCCTTCCTCCCTCTTGCCCTCTCTTCCGGGTGTCTGTCCTGCACGGGGGATCTTCTGGGGGTCTCTCCCGCACCGTCTGCCCGCACGAGGGGGGGTCTTCTTATAGGCTTGGTGCGGTACCCTCCCTCCGTCGGGAGACTTCCCGGGATGGAGATTGCGATCCCGAGAGGGACTCGGAGCAATCCCGGATTGCTTGGGATCGAGCTCCCTTCCCTTCCTATCCTCAACTGCCTTCCTAAGGCAGTTCCTTGCTGTGCGCGGGCACGGCTCCGGGGAGAGTCCGACGGGAGTCGGTCTCCTTCCTTAATCCGACTGCTCCTCTCCATTTATTCATTTATTTATTTTTTCGACGTGGATTTCTCTTGAACGGGCCTGTCATACGAGAAGAGCCAAATGGGCCAGCATTTGGGCCATCTGTAGATAGCTAGCTCCATTGAGCTACCTTGGTCGTGACTACCCGGCTCCCTCTCTTTTCTCTCTTCTTTTTTTTTTTTTTCAGCTCTCCTATGCATCAAGACCCAGCAATTGAAATAAACTGTTCTTCTAC
This sequence comes from Cryptocoryne crispatula var. balansae, assembly GCA_036172225.1. Classification (NCBI taxonomy): domain Eukaryota; kingdom Viridiplantae; phylum Streptophyta; class Magnoliopsida; order Alismatales; family Araceae; genus Cryptocoryne; species Cryptocoryne crispatula. The sequence goes on from CM069927.1 coordinate 29,978,225, forward strand.
AGACATCTTTTCAATTTTTGTGAGATTTTGAGGTGCCAACAGGGTCAAAGGACGAACCTGCACCATTGTACAGATAAGGAAAAGGGTGTTGGTTCTGGAGTTCTTTTATGGAAGGCTCCTCAATAGCCCAGCTCTCATACCCCATAATGAATCTCTTGGCTGCGTATTTCTTTCATACGAAGTTCCCCCATTGCCATTTCATTCATTCTTCTTCTCTCTTCCTTTCAGTTGCAACAAATATGAAAAGGCAAATTTCTCAAAGAAATCATGTGCTGTAAGATTTCTTTGCAATAATAAACTGAAATCATGTAAAACATAAAGCTACTCATTGCTGGCATTTATCTCAAATAATCTACGCTAAGATTAAAGAACAATTTTATTGGCCATCATCAACCAAAAAGCAAAAACATAACCTAACCTGTGCTTGATGCTAATGTTGCATGACAGCTCCTGCAGGAGATCTTCAACTGTGAGGATTGACCCACTTGTAATTGCACAGGGAAGTTCAGATAGAGCCTAAAGAGAAATGAAAAAGTAATATCACGTTTCAACAAAATAGAAGAGATGATGAACAAGATACCTTAGATCTATAAATAAGACCCACATCCCCAATTCACCTTCTCAACATTTGAAGCATAATTGGCTGCAATATCATCTTCCAGGTCATCTCCTTCCTCGTAGATGAGGGTTGACCCTTGCATTATCAAAGGGCAATTCATGCCCAACTTTTTTTTCACAACTTTTTCAACAAGTTCCTTTAACTTTGACTTGTGAACGTTGATTTCCAGCAACAGTTGTGACTAGCATATTCAAATGACATGACTTAGTGATTCATGCATGAAAAATCATCAAAATACCATAAAAGTAGAAGCAATAAGCATACCTCGGAACAGACATAACATGACTTATTTGGCTCAAATGGCTCTACAGGCATCAGAAGCAGCTTTCTCAATGGATGTTCCACGCAATATGTCATTCTAAAGAAACAAAAGCAAACATGTCAACAGACCATGTAGAAGAAATAGAATAACATTAGAAGTAGAGAATGAGGATGTGTGTGTGTGTGTGAGAGAGAGAGAGCACTTTCAGGCTTAAGAATTCTTGGATAGCTTAAAAAAACTTGACATTATGCAGCATTCTTGAAATTAGTGTTCAAGAAGGCTTAGCATGCTTTTGGAGTTGGTGATGCATATATTATCTGCTCAAGACTAAGAACCGTGAGGAACAAGGTGTTATAGATTACACTATTACAGAAATAGAAACATGACCTGCAAGAAGCAAGTCCTACAACCCTTAACAATAAGTGTTACTACTTTAGTTTGGTCATATACTACTACTATTTTGTAATCATGTACATATCGTACAGGAGTGGGAAAGAACTTCAAGCTTAAAGCATATTAATAACTGTATATCAAAATGAAGGCATTTACAATGTGAAATTTCCTGGTAAATACAATTATATAATGCATAAAAAATGCATTTCCATTTCATTCCAAGAACTGCTGCTAAATAATCATTTTTTGTAAATAAAGTTCTGTCTACATTATACACATGGACGGAGATGATTTCTTAACAGGTCTTTACTATTCTCCTGGTGGTCAGATCTACTTCTATGGAAGAAGTACCCAGCATCCAACGTCCACAGGATCAAGCTGGATCAGTCAGATACTAGCCGATTCTGATCGGGATCACAAGATTTGGGGCGGCCATGGATTGCAGAATCGATTGATTCTAGGATTGAATCAGTTGGTCTCAATCCGATTATCTCCTAGATGACCGATCCACACTGGATTCTCGGCGGAATCGGGCTGGATCGATAGAATCAGCTATTCCTAGGGATTAGATTAGAATCGGCTGATTCCACCGGGACAACTTAAGTTCGGTCTTGGATCGATATCAAGTTCAATTCCGGGCTGATATCAATCTGATATCACCGCAGCCTTGATAGGCTGATTCCCCCCTCATTTCTCTCGATCATCCTAGGGCACCAACATTTTTCAGGTGATTCCGCGGTGATTCCATCGATCCGGCGTCGATCTGGCTATTCCTCTGGCGATCCTGAGCTGTGAAGACCGATTCCCTTGGATCTGGCATCGATCCATCCCCTCTGGTAAGTTCTTCCCCTTCGGAACCCCTGTGAAAGGGTTCTTGCACCCCTGCCATGCCCCCCCTTAAACAGTCAGCCTTGGGTGACTATTTGATGCGGGACGGAAAGGGAGGTGCCGCCATCCCGGTGCGCGTTGGCGGGCCCGAGGTTGCAGTACCGAGCTGAAGGCTGCCCAAACGGGGCTGATGGGCGCTGAATCGGACCGAAAGGGTGCTGAACCGATCCGGAACCGTGTTGAACCACTTCGAATCAGGCTGAACCGATTCAAACGGAGCTGGAAACTGCTGAACCGGGCCCGAAAACCACCGAACCAGACCTCACGGCCGCTGAACCGGTCCCAAATGGTGCTGGACCGACCTGAACCAGCCCAAAATAGAGTGAACCGGCCGGTTTAAGGGGTGAACCGGCCGGTTTAAGTGGTGAACCGGGTTTTGGAGGCCTGAACCGGGTTTTGGAGGCCTGAACCAGGGCCAAACAGGCCTGAACCGGGTCAAAACCCACTGAACCGGCCCTGAACCGGCCTCTGGATGGGTGAACCGGGCCTGAACCGGCAGTCGGACCCGGTCTGGGCGCTAACCCGGCGGTTTGGCCCGTTGGCGGGCGAACCGTCGCCCGGGCCGGCCGGCGAAGGCGAACCGGCGCCGGCTCGGCCGGCGCCACTTACGCGGCGGGCCGCGGGGGGGGATCGTGGCCGCTCGGGGCCGCACCGCGCGACCAATCCCCCCCCCGGGGGGGGGGGGGGGGGTCGTGGCCTCTCCTCGGCGCCCCCGAGGGTTGAAGGGGGTGTGGCGGGGACCCTCGCCTCGCTGCGATGGAGTCCGGCGGTCACGGCGGCCTCGACGGCGCCAGGAACGGAGGGGGAAGGCCGCGGCAGCAGCGGCTGGAGACTCCGACGGCGCCGGCGGATCCTCCTCTTCTCTCCTCTCCTTCGTCGCCGTCGACTGGCTTCGCCGGAATGGGGGAAGTTTGGGGTGTCTTCGACAGTCGACGGAAACGGATGGGAGTCCGGACCCGCGGCGGCTAGGAGGAGGGAAGGGGTTGTCGGCTGGCTCCGTGGGAGGCCAATGGACCTGTGGGAGGTGGCTTCTGTGGTTAGGGGGTGTCCAGGGGGTGGGGTGGTCGGTTTAGGGCTCGCGCGCGTCCCCGCGGGTGCGGACGGACCGGAGGGGGGTTGTCTGTCGCAGGACGGGGTGCTTCCAGCTGGGGAAGGGGGACCGTAGGGGTGAAGGGGGCTGCTGAAGGGGTCGAGGGGAGGTGAGGGACTAAGGTGGGAGGGTCCGGACGGACCTAGGGCAGGATCTCGACGAAGGCGTCGACGGAGGTCGGAAACAGGACGGGATAGGGAAGAAGAGGCACCGGACCTGGCTCCGGAGGTGAGGAGGAACATCGGGAAGGGAAGGGGAGAACCGGGAGCACCCGGAGGTGGAGGAACGACGCCGTCGTCGGAGGGGAAAGGAGAAAAACGGGAAGAGCTTCTTCCTTTCTTCAAACATCCATCCCTTTTCATTCAAAGACTTGGGCTCTTTAAATAGAGCTGGACATTACAAGATGGACCTCTAAAAAACCCTAATTACATATATGTCCTCTAAAGGACTAAAATAAAAAGGACTCAAAGGACTCTAAATACTCAAATAAAATGCATAAAAATAAAAATATAATACTACGAAATAAAAGAAATAAATACGTCATCTCCTCAAGACCCGGAAGACGCTATCTCCAAACAAACGGACGATCCGGTCCGTACCGGTCCCCATCACTATTTGTGGAAGGGGTTGTTCTTCAGCTCTTTCACTCCCCAAGGCCAATTCCCATTTTTGCTTCCCCCACCAACCCCTTAAATAGCCACCTGTTTGAGCTGTCACCAAAGGCCCATCTGTAACCCCTGCCACCCCTCAAATAGGGTGACAGTTTGATGGTTCCCCCTTTAATTAGTTAATGTGTCAATTTCTTTTAATGTGTTAATGTTGTAGAGTAAGGAACAATGGCCGAGCAAGAAGGAAGTGATGCATCTGCTCTCCGTGATATCGGGTGGGAACACGGCCATTTGGTGGATGCTAGTAAGACAATATGATTTAAGTGATGTGACAAATAAATGAATGGGAGTATTCCGTTTGAAACAACACATACGTGGGGTGAGTAGAAATGTGAAGAAATGTGACAAAGTATATAGGAAAACAATGAAACAATGAGGGTGTACCTCACAGGAAGAGCCTTACAGAGAAAAATTCGCATTGAAGAAGAGATGAAGATTGCATGAAAAAATTCTAGGAAGAAGAGATGAGAAACTAAGACAAAAAGGCAAAGGGAAATAAAGAGTTGAAGATGAGTCATCCACAGATGCTGAGGAAATAGATGAACAGTTGATGAGAGCTTGACATGTTAGTAAGTAGTCATAAAGAGAAGATGAAGAGAGAGAAAAAAAAGTATAAGGCTCTAGAGCTTTGAAACCAACATATCGTCAATCACAGTCAACCCAACCCACACCCATTGAAGATGTCAAAGCAAAAGAGGGCATTTCGTCGATCTACTTTGACACGACACACTGAGGAAGCTCATATATTCAGGAGACATAACAACTTACAAAGAACAATCAAACAAACATTTAAAGGGGCCAAGAAAACCACTTCAACTACAAAGTGAGCAATCAAACATATCTATAAGTAATTCTTATGTGCAAGTAATATTCTTAAATTGGTCATTTTAGGCATGTATATTTGATGTAACCTCAAAAATCTCTCCTTTAAGATTTTGGTTTTGGAAATTCATTTTCCATTTGGATTTAAATTAGATTTGATTTGACCTTAGTATTGACTTTGTAAGAAAATAGATGGTATTCCATAAAAGTACTAACTAGGGTCAATGATATTATAATTTGAGGTTGTTAGGTTCTTTGAAATTGATTTTGACCTCTCCCCGTCGGATGGTGTGAAGATCCGACGCTAATTATAACGAGATTACTCGAAAACCCTTGATTATCGTCATAGCAATTCATTGAAAGTAGAAGACAATGCATCCACAAAATAAACATTCATACAAACACATAGGATAAAACAACCCCATGAACTTGATGAAAGGCAAGCATTTAATTTAGTTTAGAATTTGGTTTGAATTGATTGATTTTTTTAAGTTTGTTTGGGATGAATTTTTTGGAATTGATTTATTTGAATTCAATTTGATTTGAGATATTTATTTGAATTTGAATTTCGCTAATTTAGATTGATTTGATTTATGTTGAATTTGAATTGATTTCGGTTTGATTAATTTGAATTTGTTTGAGTGGGTTAAAATTAAGTTGAATTTGTTTGATTTGGAGAATTCAGTTTGAATTGGATTGACTTATTTGAGTTAAAAGTTGTTTATGGATTGATTTAATTTCAGTTTGTTTTAGATTTGTTTGGTTAAAGTTAATTTGTTTTAAGGTTTAATTGGAATTGAGTTTCAAATATATCGTTTGGATTAAATTCGATTTAATCAGGATTTGGTTAGGATAAATTTAATCAACTCCAGATTTGTGACTTTTATCTGTTCAAGTTCCATTATTAAGAATTGGGTTTGGAAAGTTTGGCTTGTTTACAGATTTGGTTCGCTTATAAATTTGTGATTTGCATGGAATTGTTTGATTTAGGCATTATGTGAAGACTTAGATTTCAGATTCTGGGGTTTACAGGTTTCTGGGGGTTTACAGTTTCTGGATTTACAAGTTTGCTTGGATTCCAGATTTTGGAGTTCGGATTTCTGCACTTTTAGATTTCAGATTCAGTTTGTAAATTTCAGTTTTTCTGTATGTTTCAGATTTCAGAATTTTCTATTTATTTCAGATCCGCGGCTCTGCCTAAATTTCAGATTTTTCAGACTTCAGATTTACAGCTTTTAGAATTTTAAAATCTTTTACAGGTTCATAATTTTCAGATTTATTTGAATCATTTGTTAGTTTTTTTTTGTTGTCTTACATTCCAGAAATTTCATGTGGTTATCTCTCCTTGTAACATCAATCTATGCACCGAACATGAATTTTCATTTGCTTTCTCAATATGAGACATGATTTACAGCTTGACCAAAAATCCGGTCCCTTGAATCCTTGATGGATTTGTCGATTCATGGGCAACATGTACTCGGTCTTGATAGACTTACGGGCATCCCCCACTTCTTCATCTTTTTTTTCAACATATAATCGGCTTAGCGGCATGTTGACCATGCACGGTCTCATATAGCTGGATGGTAAGACATTGGGGTCTTTTATAGACCTTTGTATGTCTATCTTAAAAGGACGTAGGGGCGGATGGTTAGTTGACCCCCCAACTAGTCCAAATTTTGATTTCTTTTAAGTTAAGTCGAGACGTAGGGGCGGATAGTTAGTCGACCCCCCAACTAGTCTCGATTTATTGATTAAAGAGTATTTTTTATTTAATTTCACTTGATTGTTCGTTTTAATTTAAATTTTTTTTGAAGAAAGGTCTTTTCTGGACATTGTGCAGCCGAAGAAGGGATCCAGTCCACTGTTTGGACCAGCCGGACACTATTCTAGACCGGCGGTCCTCTTCTGCGGGGCCGGCCGGCTTCGCCCGGTCGGCCTCGTCCTCTTTTTTTTTAACGGGGCAATTCCCGGTGGGCCCCGCCCCTTTTCCACCGTGGACATAAGATGGGGGATATTATTTCCCCCCATCACTGTTCATCCCGACGGTCTCTGTCTTCAGCCACCTCCTAGACACGGCGAAAGCGGAACCTGCGGCAACCGCGGAGGCCAGTAGCTTCTCCTGACGGTCTACTCGGGGGTGGATGACGGCTACGGTAATCCTGAACTGAAGAAGAGGCAGCTACGGCGGTGCAGCTAGGAGAAACAAGGGCTCACGGCGTCTCTTTGAGGAAGATCTGGCGGCTTATGGCGCAACCGAGAGGAGGACAGTAGGCTCTGACGCGATCTTCTGCTTTGGTCAAGGGGTGAGGCACCCTTGGCACTCCCGACGGGAAAGGAAGCTTAGCCCAATAGTTTCTCTCAACACCGGCGAGAAGAAGGAGGTGCTCCGCAGCTCCGGTAACTCCTCAAACTTCCTCCCGAACAATGTTTCTCTCTCTGCCTCTCTTCTCGGTCTCTTCTCCCTCTCTCAGCCTTCGAACCCCGCTCAACTTCGGGCTCCGCCTCCTCTTATAGGCCTTCGGGCTATGCAACTCCGGAAAGGACTTTAAACGGCAATGTGAGTCCGACTGAGAGTCGAACCTCCCGGCTCCACCGAAACCTTCCTTCTGTTCCCCCTTCTATATCCGGCCTTCCTTCATTAAGGATTGCTCCATCTTCGAGAGAGAATCGGAATGGCAACTTGAATCCGGGTAGAAGTCGGCCACTACGTAACCTCCGGAACTACCCTGGATAGACCTTTCGACTTCTAAAAGGAGATTCTGGCTATACCATTGAGTCCTAATCGGACTTGAACTTCCTCTGGCTTGACCGAACTTATCCTTATTGCAGTAAATCTCTGCTCTCCCTAATTATTTCCATTTTTTTTGATGACGTGGTCTCCTCTAGAACAAATCTGTCGTAGAGGGAATGAGCCAGAATTTGGTATTCCAATGGGTCCATTTGGCACCTGAATTAAACCCCTTCAATGGTATGTTTACCCGACCAATAAATTGGCCTTGAAGTGGGCCTATGCTAAAGCAAAGCTCATTACATGCATGGAAATGGGCTTAATTTTTTAAAAAAAAATGGTGCCAACAGTATTATATCTATTTCTTGAGTGAGGAAATAACATTTTTTTCATCTTAACTTAATATAGATGTTCTAGCACATTTGCCACTAGTCTCTACTACCAAACTATGGTTGATGCATTTGAGGAGGCTAGAGCAGAATTACAAGTTCCAACCAGCTGGTATATTTATGTTGTCGGCCTTAATGAAGAGGTAAATAGGCTAAAGGCCTAGATAGATGGATTTAAATTGGCTTGGAGAAATAAAAGATGCACAATGATATGTAAAAGGCAGACAAGCATAACAAAGAGATCAATAATAAATTTTCTTGTTTACTTTTCAGAGGACACAACATTTTTAAAGTACATTAATGTTTTAGGTCAAATAAAGAATGCAAACTATATCTATTCACTAATGGATGAAGTTGTGGAAAAGATTAGAGGTAAAAATATCATGTAGTTTGTAACAAATAATGAACCCTCCTACAAGATAGTAGAAAAGAAGCTAATGGAGAAGAGGCGACATTCTTTGTGTTCCATGTGCAATAAACTCCATTGACCTCATGTTGGAGGATATAAGTTAGGAAGCATCAATTTCTACACTTATGAGCCCGGCATAGTTGATCACCTCATTTTAGTGATTTTTTAAAAAATTTTGTAACAAAAAAACCGATCTGGAACAGTTTCCTCCCAAAAAATCGACCAGAATCGGCCAATTCGATCCAAATTCGATCGGCACCCACCGATAAAGGTATTGAATCCAATCCGGTGATCACTGGGGCGACCCTCCAGAAATTAAAAACTTGGATCAGTCCGATCACGTGATCTTGTTCAATAAATCATGGGATTAGGACTAACATAATCTGCTGTGCATGGACAGAACTTTCAGACATGAGCTGCCAAGGTAGCCCTCCATGGCATTCACCACCATCGCCATTTCTGTGGCTGCCCTGAGATTGCTGCACAATGTCTGAAGGGTGCTGGTCTTTTTTCCTAATTTCTTCTACTTTAGACTTTTTATGAAGAAGCATAGATCATCTAAAATAAATAAGTTATTTCTTGCCATTTTTGTTGTTTAGACTATAAATTATAAATCTATTATGAATTTAGTGCTCCAGACTCAATAACTACAAGGATCTAGTGTCCTTTCTTCGTTAAGGTAATTGAGTATCTTAATTAGAATATTCTCAATGGAACTTAAAGTGATTAAGAGGTTCTTTAGATAGTAAAAACTAATTACCGTTTTTAAATAAAAAACCCTAAACTAGAGTCTAAAAGCTCAATTTTAGTTTCTTAAATTAAGATTTGTATAACTACTGTTCACTTTTGTCTCACAAGACTAAGTCAATGAGAAATATGATAAGGCTAGATCTACTGCAAGTCTGCAACTTGTGATGCAGAATGGGATCATTGATTCATGATTGTTCCTACAAAAAAAAGCGCAATGCAAATTGAACCAAAAATAAATGAACAGTATGTTTTGACCAAAACAGTACAACATCGAAATTAATGGAAATGTTAAGAAATGTGATGGGTAGGATCCCGATGAGCTTAGAAAAAAGATGTAAGCTGACACAACAAGACGAACATCACTAACGAAGATAAGGATTGAGTAGTAACAAGAGTTGCCAGAGGAGCTCTGAAGGTGAAAAGATACAATGTTGATGAGAGGAAAAACCAAATAAAAGGCACACCCACATGCAATGCTGAGTCATCTAATTCATATAAACAAAAAATAGATAAAGCAACCTATAAAAAGTGTCAAAGCCACCACTAATACTACCATGTATATGTTGAAAACTCACAAATTTGATTAGAAAATTTTAAAATATTTAGATATGTCAAATTTTTTTGTTTGAGGGGTATGTGTGCATGGTATGATACAAATAGTGAGGTTATGAGTGTGGGATCTTTGAATTATGGTTCGACTTCTCTCCATCAATCCTTAAGCATATTAATGTTAATTACACCGAGCAGTAGCTTGAAAACCCTTGATTAACTGATATGATAACATATAAATGAGAAGAAACCAGGATGCATAAAATGACATGTATTTGATTCCTTTGTATAACAAGTGAGTATGTGTGACATCTTTTTGGCTTTTTATACACATTTCTTTGGGTGGTGGAGATATTTTTGTATAGTCTCATATCTTCGGACCAGGTTGATGGCCATTGCTCGGATCCAATTGAGCCTGAGTTGGAATTGGTGATATCAAAACTGTGTGCTCCCTTCTTCATCCTTGATGCTTGGAGTGACCGGACTTCTTGTCCCATTAGGGGTGTCACCTGGACTGAGCTTGACCACTTAACAGACCTTCATTTGTATCATTCTAGCCTCAAGATTATCCTTAATCTGGAAACTTCGCTGGCTTGATGGGTCTTCATTCAACTTCTGGGACTTTCTACCCATTTAGAGGTACCATCTCTAATTGGGACTTAGCCATGGTAATGTGCCTTCACTAATCCTGATGGGCTTCCTACCCATTTAAAGGCATTATCCCCAATTGGAGCTTAGCCAACTTAATGGCTCTTCATTGGTGTTAGTTGGGATTCATATACTTTAAGAGACATTATCCTCAATTAGGACTTAGCTATTTTAATGGGTTTCATATCCTTTAAGAGATGTTACCCCAATTGGGGCTTAGTCACTATAATGGGCCTTCATTTGATTTCTTGGACTTTTTACCCTTAAGAGGCATTATCCCCTATTCAGGCTTAGCCATCTCAATAGGCCTTCATTGACTTGATTCTTTATTTTTTTGTGTATTTTTCATTTTTTGTGCTTTAAACTTATTATAGGCCTTGTCCTCTTGCTAATGCAATGATTGCAGGATCAGGATCGGGATTGATGACCACCGATCCAATCCGGATCGGGATCGGATTGATCCGGATCGGCCGATCCCAAATTGGTCCAAATCGGGCAAAATTTTTTATTTTTTAAATCATAAAAATTTTCAAAAAATCAGAAAAAATCAGAAAAATCATAGGAATAAATAAAAAAAGAAAAAAAAAGAAAAACAACGTAGATGACATTCTATCAAACAGTACCATACAAAGTAAGTTCCTTTCAAGAAATTGTCATATAAGTATAGACTATCATATAAGAGAGAGAGAGAGAAAAGATAGTTAAAATAGATCTTTATGTAAATTTAAGTATTTAATATATATTTATGAATATGAATCTTCTATATATGTGATAGTATAAGTGATAGTGAAATATATTAATATGGTTACACTATCATCAGCGGGCCGTAGAATAGTCGCGAATCGACCTGCGTGGTCAAGTCGCAGGAGTCAAAGGGGGCAGCACCCCTTGTGGGGGGGTATCAGGGGGGCAACACCCCCCCTCCCCAAAGAATTTTTTTATGGTGGTAAAGGGGAGGCTAAAGAAGGGATCGGAGGTCCCCCCTCCCCCAAGTTACCTGTTTAAGAGGGGATCGGCCGCTTCAAAGGTCTGGATTGCCGCTACTCAAGATGGATCGTCAAGGGGAAGGGTCCAAGGGGAGCCCTAGACGATGAAGGGGAGTGGGGAAAGTGAGAATGAGGGGTAAGAAGTAGGAATCAGTCCGATCTCCCCCTTATTAGAGGGGATCGGATCGAAAAATAGTCCAGAATCAGGTCCTGAATCGATCCGATTCTAGACCCTTCTGGGATTTAGGTCGACCGATTCCCAGATTGATCCACCTGGATCGGTCGAGGATCGATTGATCCGGTTGATTCCGACCGATCCAATAGGATCGGTAGTTCCGGCCGGAATCAGACCAGTGGGTATCAATCCAATCCAAGAGTCGGCCAATCCCGACCTAGATCGGCCGATTCTGCAATCCATTGAGCCTTGAGTTGCCTTGTGTTGTTACATTTTGTCAAGGACAATTGGGCCATACTTCTCAGATAATGGGCCTTGTATGTTTGATGCCAACATATCTTGATGGTGCCAATTGAGCTTTGGCTTGGTTAAGGGGCTTTGGATGCTTTTTGTCTTCACATCTTGAAGCATGTCGATTGGGCCTTGATTTAGATGATAGGTCTTTGATACTTAGGGGTCTTCGCATCTTGAAGATGTTATTGGGCCTTGACCTTTTGATGCCTTGCATTTTGCCTCCTTTCCTTGGAGTTGTACCTTGGGACTAAGAATTTTGGAGTTCCTTACCCTTCTTCCTTGGAAACTTGAAGGCTTTGGCTGCCCCCTCCATGTCCTTGGAAAAGTTTAGAACTTCCTCTTCTTCTTCTTCTTCTTCTTCCTTAGGTAGAGCACCTTGCCCCCTTGTTGAGTTGTGTTCAAATGAAGCCTTTAGGCTTCTTTTATAGAAAGAAAGGACATTTTGGTTACAAAAATATCTTACAATTTCCTTGTTTTGTACACGTCAGACGGGAATGTATCTTGGTCATGGAATGCCATCTCGCGAGATCTCGCCGAGATCTCGCAAGATCTCGGTCTCGCCAAGGGGGCCGAGAAACGAGATTGCCGAGATCTCGCCCCAAGTAGCCTAGTCCGAAAAAAAAATTTCTTCGGGGGGCTTTGCCCCCCTGATACCATAGTTGTCAAGGCGGGCGCCTAGGCGACAAGGCACTACTTGACCAGCGCCTTTTGGGATAGTGTAAACATATTAATATATATCACTATCACTTATACTATCGCGGATAAAAATGTGCTACAAGTTTAATGCCATATTAGTATTTAAATAAGATTGTATACAAAATTAAATCTTTTAGAAACACAAAGATCATTTTTTGGTATTAAGAGTACTTTGTAATTGTTCATTCACACAATTGATGTATAAATATGTTATATATTTTCATGAAAATTCATTGATGTACTCCTATCTTTATAAGATATTATGTTGTGTTTCATACATATATACATTTTGATCCAAGAATCCGAGATCCGATCTCCCGAGATTTTTCCGAGATCTCTCCGAGATCTCTTCTCTTTCACCCTCCCGAGACGAAGCCGAGATCCGAGATGGCGAACCTTGATCTTGGTCACAAAAATATGCCACGATTTCCTTATTTTTTTATCTGTGTGTGTGTGAGAGAGAGAGAGAGAGAAGAAGAAGAAGAAGAAGAAACATTTTACTCTCCACCCATTTTTTTTCCTTGACGGGGGAGGGGGATTTTGGTCATAATGATACCACATTTTGGTCATACAATCATTTTTAACATTTTGTTGTTTTTGAGAGTGGTAAGAGGATTTTCGTATGAACACTTTGAAGTGGATTTTGGGCCTTTAAACTTGGATATCTTAAGCCCATTTAAAAAAATTAAAGGCTATCTATTTAGGCTCAATGGGCAAATCAAGGACCATTAGGATTATTTGGGAGCTGTTAGGATTTAGGCCCTCATAAACATTAAAAAAAATCAATTTTAGGTAAAATTAAGGCCCATTTGTCACAATTGAGACCCAACGACAAGAATAATCTTAATTGACAAGATTTAGGCCTATTTGCTTCATTCAAGGGCTGTTCGGAGGGGTTTAGGTCCAATTAAATGGGTCCTTACCATAGTTGCCTAGGGCAGTCTTCTTGGTCCACCCAGAAGCCTTGTTTTGAAATATCAAAAAAGTGCCTGCCTGGCTGCTTAGGGGCACCAAGAAGGGTAAGATGGTCCGCCTGGACTGCTTGAACAGTAGACCAGCCCGGTCTAATGGTTGAACCAGTTCACCACTACCGGATCATAGTGCAAGTCCCCCACCCGATTCTCTCACCGCCAAAGCGACCGTAGCATCCTGTCACCGAGGCACATCCTCATGCCCTAGGTCCTCCGACGTTCTGCCACCCTCCGCCGGAGCCGCTGTCCATCATTGGTGTCATCATCTCTGCCGGAGCCGCCACTCTCTGTTGGCATTCACCCACGGTGGTTTGACTGCTCTTTGGAGCCCCTTTCGCATTCATCAGTAGGCCAAGCCCATCTCTCTCTCTATATATCTCTCTCTAGACTACGTCCCATGCTTCCGACGGGATCTCAAAGCAAGATTTATCTCCTCTTCCCCTTTGCTTGAACGTCTACGTCATAAGCTTTCGTATCAAATTATGCTGTGCTCCCCTAAGGGCTTCTAGTGAAGGCATTGCATTCCCCTCAACCAGCCGAACTACCCACTGATCTGCATTGGATTCCCCTAAGGCTGAGGTGGCTTACGACCTCACAGTCCCCTTAACTAGCAACCGAACACCAGTCCATCCATGTGTTGTGCTCCAAAAACCAGCCAACCACCCCAATCCCCTGAACAGCAGCCGACAACCTGATCCCCTGAACCAGCAGAGTATCAGTTAGCCCCCTGAACTAGCAGCCGGTGACCAAGTCCCTAGAACCAACAACACCACCCAATCCTGTGAATGGCTGAATCCGACCACCCCAATCCCCTTTCCCAGCGGCACCACCCGACCTCAGTCCCATTTCCCAGTCCCCAATCCCAATTAATTACCTTAATCTTTTTATCCTGTTATACGTTAATGCTATCTATTTATTGTTGTATAATGTATGTACTACTATACAATATGCTTTGGAATTTGCAGAAGAGATCGCATTGATGCAAGGAGCCTCTGGTTATCGTAGTAACAACATGGAGTTGTCGGGGTCAGAAGAAAAAAAAATGAAGTCCAATGATAGCAGATAGAAATTAGAATCTAATAAAAATAAGATCAAATGTGATCTTTGTGGTGTGGTGTCTAATGGTGGTATAAAGAGACAAATAACATTTGATCAGAAGCAATAGTGATGTTAGGAAATGTCTAAAGACTACAAAAGAAACTGTTGAAGAAATGTTAGCTTTGATGTGTAAGCACAAGAAGAGAAGGATCACAATTTCTATAATTGATGTTGATGAGGAGGATGAAGGCGAAGGTGAAGATGTAAGGGAGGAGGAGACACAGACATACCAAAGCAAAAAACAGATCTCTGTAACAAAAAGGTGTGCTAGAAAGCTCAAAAACATATTAAAGACAAAGGTTCAATGGATGTATTTGCAAGAGTGCCTACCAAACAATTTGTTGATGCAATGAGACGTGGTCAAAGTAGACAACTACTTTAAATAATATATTCAGAAAAGAAAAGATGAGAAATTTGATAAAAGAGAACTTTATAAATTTTAAATTTATAATATATGCGTATAATCATAAATTTTAAATATATATGATAGCATAAGTGATAATGAAATATAATATGTTCAAACTATCATTAAATAGGTGTTCATTGTGAGAGGTATCAAAGGGAAAAAACCCCAAAAATTATTTTTCTAATAATGTAAAAATACCTAGGGCGCCTTACCTGGGTGTCTTGGGCACCTAGGTGGGCACCTTGGGCGCCTTTTTGGGCTCCCCAAAAGGTGCTCGATTAAAGGCACCTTGGTGCCTAGAGCGGCGCCTAGACGTCCGCCTTGACAACTATGTTCCAGACCCGATTCCGAACCTGTTTAAGGTTTGATCCCTCCCAATAAGAGAGAGATCGGACCGTTTCTCCCCCTCTCCCACCCTTATTCGGCCCTTCCCCCCACCCTTGCAGATCTAGGGCTCCTCGAAGCTCTCACTTAACGATCCCCCCTGAGACACCTATGATCCCCCCCTAGAATCTAGGCAATCCACCCCTAAAAGAAGAAAATTGGGGAATGGGATCTCCGATCCCCCTTTCCCCCTCCCCCTCTTCGGGCTCCCCTCCACCTGCAGGCACCCCCAAGGGGGTGATGATCACCCGTCAAGGGGAAAGGGTGATCTAGGTGACAGAAAGGGTCACCCTAAACCCTAAACCTTTCGGGTGACCCTTAGCACTTTGGAGGGTGGGTTTTATTCACCCCCTTCGGGGGACAATTACACCCCCAAAGGGATGCTAATCACCCCTTAAGGGATAATCATTTGTCACCTCCGAAGAGGTGATAGAAGGGTCACCCTTAGAACCCTAGAGAGGAGCTTTAATTCACCCCCTTCGGGAGTGATGAGCAGTCACCCCTGAAGGAGTGGGTGTGATCATTGATGAACCACTCCTTTGAGGGTGATTTTCTAATTTTCCAATTCCCTCTAGGGGGTTGAGCAGATTGTTAACTTCTTTGATTTTGTGTATCTATTTATGTGGATGTAGATAACATATCGGACGAGAAGTAAGGTGTTGCGGAATATCGCGACATTGGATGGCAACATGGACATCTACTTGAAGCAGAGAAGAAAAGAGTTAGATGCAAATGGTATCAGAAAGACATGAATAGAGGTGTATATCGGCTAAAGCAACATATAGTTGGTATGGGTGATAATGACAAGAAGTGCAATAAGATACCAGTTGAGCTTAAGGAAGAGATGAGAACTTATTTAACAGGAAGAGCTTTATAGAGAGATAAGAATTAGACATAAGCAAGAGCTGTATGATGAGTTGCTAAGTCGGAGATACACCGATCTATTGTTGGGAAAAAGTAAAAAAGAAAAAGGGCAAGCACATGTCCAAATTGATTCATCCTCTTCAAAAGATGAAGATAAAACTCAGGTGAGGAGAGCCATGGATGTTAGTAAGACTTAGGCCCGTGAAGATGAAAAAAAAAAGATGAGGAGCAGGAGGTTCGACTGCTTATACTAGACATTCAAATGTGGGAGAGGGCACAAGCCCTGTTCGAGAACTTGAATTCCGTTAGACACGTTCAAATCAGCCGACGGCAGACATCACACTACCGTATATAGGGAGAGTGACAGAGGTCAAAAGCGTATAAAACAAACATTTAAAGGAGTGAAGGCCACGACTAAGGTTGCGAAGAAAGCCCTAAAGCACATGGTGAAATTCTTTCTACACGCAAGCATAAGTTTGATTCACATGTTGACAACATCTTATTATCGATATGCCTTGCATATTTCTGAGATTTATGTTAACAAGGTTGTCTTCTTTTTTGTTTTGGTTGATGTACGTGTCCTGACACATGCAGCCATGAGTTCTTATTTCCAGACAATGGTAGATGTCATTGGTGAGGTTGGGTAAGGGTTGAAAGTTCTCACATCGAAGTATATTTATGAGACAAGCTTAGACGAGAAGGTTGATGAGTTGACCTCATAGATAAATGAATTTAAATCCATCTGAAAGGAGAGGGGGTACATTGTAATGTGCGATAGATGAACTAGAATCACAAGGAGGTCACTTATAAACTTCCTTATGTATTGTTTCGAAGGTATTGTATTTCTAAAGTCTGTTGACGCATCATGTCAGGTCAATGATGCAGATTATCTATTTGGTTTTATGAACAATGTGGTGAACGAAATAGGGGAGGAGAACATTGTGCAATTCGTGATTGACAATGAGACATCATATAAGGTTACTGGAAAGAAACTCATGGAGGCTAGACCGCAGTTATTTTGGGTGCGCTGTGCGGCACATTCTATTGACTTGATGTTGGAGAACATTGGTAAGGATCTTACTGTCAAGTACTTGGTCAGCCAAGGACAACTGATCACATCATTCATTTATGGGCATCCTAGAATATTACATATCATGAGACAACACACTGATGGTCATGATCTGAGCAGATTGGGTCCCACCAGATTCGCCACCCATTTCATTGCATTGGAGAGCCTTTACAAGTATAAGACTGATCTAAAAAGGTTCATACTTTCCATTGCTTATCAGGACTACATGGATATCTACAAGAGCTCTATGGATCAATATGAAGTATTGTTGAAGATAGATGGAGCAGCTGATAGAGGATAGCAGGTAGTGGAAAAAGGTGCAGTGCCACCTGTCTGTCATAGAACCCTTAATACAAGTGCTTAGGTTGGTAGATTCAAACGATAAAAATCAAATGGGGTACATGTACAACGCTATAACCAAAGCAAAAATGAAGATTAAAGAAAAGCATCCCAAAGGTTATAAAAAGTAGTAGAAGGTGATATACAACAGATGGGACAAGACACTTCACCATAATATTCATCCTGTAGGTATACTTTAATTTGTTGTATTTTGTTCTACTGTATTATTTAATATGTTACTGCCTTAAATATTGGTTTGGGTTTACACTTTTACAGGGTATTTCTTAAACTCAAGGATATAGTATGGTGGGCAAGTTTGTAACAATGATGAGATACTATCAGGCACACTATCAGTCATCAAGCGACTTTGTAGGACTCCAGAAGATAGAACATCCACTGAGAATAAAGTGAGTACTTCCTACCATTTTTTGAAGCTTTGAACTTGAACATAAGCAATGGACTTAATAGTCTTTGTTTTGCTCTTTCAAATGACTTCATATAGGCATAAGATTGGAGTCTATGGAGATCCTTATTTAATACATATCAAAGATTCTTGTAAGAATATCACACAGTTACTAATGCCTGCATTACTTGTCTTCTTTACAACGGAGTGTTGGATTCAAGTGACAAACAAGACTGATTGGAATATACTAGCATTTGTTGTAATTCGGGTGCTAAGTCAAAGCACTTCATCATCCCAATGTGAGAGGAAATGGAGCACCTTCAACTTCATTCACACAAAGATAAGAAATAGACTGAAGAGTGCAAGATTAGAGAAGCTAGTCTACTGTCATTATAATATGAGGCTGAGGATCAAGAATATCAAAGATAGGCAGAAGACATCCCAGCAAAGATTTGCACAATTTGTAAGTGAATTATACCAAGAAAGAGCCCAAGCTCAAGCTACTCAGGGCTTGTCACAAGGGGATGTGGACTTGTAGTACCTCTTTCAAGAAGAACATCTATTTGCAGCATGGGTGGAAGACAAGGATGCTGAGGGAGAGCCAGACTTTGACAGAACGATAGATCATGTGCCGAAGGTGAGCTTGACAGTGTCCTTGGTGAGGACGAATAAATGCAAGAAAGAGAAGAAAGTCAAGTTCCATGCACAACTCCACTTCCTGATCCACCCATGACTATAGCTTCTCTAGAGTGACATCCAGCTCTCGCCACAGCTCCAGTTCAGGTTCCAAGTGCAGGTCTATCTACCATCACCAAGAAGGATCGTGGCTTATTTAAAACTTTAAAGAAAGCTTACATGTCAACATAGCAAAGTAGTGAAGCACAAGATTCTTTGAAGAGAAAAAAGATAACTATCAAACGTCGAGCACATCTCTTTGATAATGACATCATTCAACCACCTTCTTCAGGTGAAGATGAGGAAGAATTTGTTCCACCTACACAACAATAACGTACATGAGGTGGAGGTGGAGGTGGACGCAAAGCGTCAAGTGAGGGTGGCTTTACTGGTAGTGCATGCATGAGTGAAGCAGGTCCAAATGATTTAAGTGAAAGAATACATTCATATTCAAGTGGTGGAAAAAGTAGCAGCCGTTGGACGAAGATGGATGTATTCGATGAGTTCACATCTTCCCATCCAAATCCTACTTTAGACGTTGAGCCTTGCTATCCACCAGCTCCTTCAGCTCCGACTGAAGGTGGAGTTTATGATTTTACCTGGATGGCCCAATCTTTATTTTTTGATGGGTATGGGTCAATCATGACTGATCAAAGTCAGTGGAGATTTCAAGAAGATTGGGACGAGTAAGACAGAGATCAGAGACAATATCATGGTTGGTAGTGATGAGATCGTTCATCGGTGTAAGATATCTTCATATTAGTTGTATTTCCTTTTTTTATTTAGTGGAATATGAAATGAATATTAAGTAGACTTTGTATTGTATGATTGTATGCTACAATTTGTATCCACTTGTGTTCATGTGTGATATAAACTCAACGTCAAAGTTGTATGCAAATGTCCAACATTGGACAAGTTTCTTGTGTTTTTCTTTTTAACATTTTTTCTCAAATTTTCTAAATTTTCTAAAATTTTTCAGATTTTTTTCAAACTTTTACTGATTCTTTCGGAGAAAGAAAAAAAATTTGACCGATCCAAACCGATTCTGGATCGGTCTGGCTTCTGGCAGATCGGTCGGGATCATAGATTGCAGAATCGGCGGAATCGGTCCGATTCCGACCGATTCCGGAATCGGATCGGTGGATTCCGGCGGAAGGACCGATTCCGAGAGGAATTCCGCGGAATCGGTATGAATCGCCTGGAATCGGTCGGAATCGATCCAATTCCAGCGATTCTCATGCACCGATCGATCCTTCGAAGACCGGTCAACTGCCCGGCTCGATTCCCGGTTCTCGTTCGGACCGGGGAATCGACCCGCGGTGGATCGATTCTCTCGATCCCGCGAACGCGTAGCGCAGCGATTCGGCGCGATTCCGGCGATTCGGCCGTCGATCCACGGCGTCGATTCCGCCGGATTCCGTCGATCCGGCGATTCTCGCCTGATTCCACCGATTCCGGCGACGATTCCGCGATTCCAAACTAGGTCTTCAAGGGAATCCGCGGTTCAGCTCGGACGAGCATCGGATCAACTCTTCTTCGATCTTTCGACCGGTTTTGGTAAGTTTTCTTTGCCGAAAGCTTCGTACGTCCATTCTTACGCGTTTCCGACGAGTCCGAGGGTCGTTAAACGTTGTGATTTCCGACCGAACAAGACCGTCCAAGTTTTGAACTAACCGTTTAAGTCCATTTTGCACGGGAAAAATTCCGGATATCCCGTACGCTAATTTACGACCGTTTCCGACAAATACGTAACCCTTTAAACATACCGAATGGTGTGTTACTTGGGTCCGTTTCCCGAACAGCGTCTAAATCAATTTTTATGTTATCTAATCATTTTTAGTGCATTGTTTACAATTTTTGCAGATATAAGCGATGGCCGATCAAGGTGATGCAGCAGCAGCACGTGCTTCCGACGCGGGTTGGGAACACGGGTAGATGGTGAACCCGGTGAAGAGGGTACAGGTCACTAAATGGTGTGGGAAGGAGATGAACGGGGGGTGTTCTGCCGAAACAACATATCGATGAATGGGTGGGAATGTCAAGAAATGTGACAAGGTGCCCAGGGAGAAGAGCGAGGAGACGAGAGGCTACACGACGGTAGAGCCTCTCAACGGGCCACAGATCGAGCAGAGGGAGGAGTTGCACGACGAGCTACTGGCAGGAGGAGGGACCGCGATTTGCCACCTCCAAAGGGAAAGGCAAGAGGAAGGCACCAACCGAGCCGGAGCCGAGAGAGCGGACGAGTCCACGTACTCCGAGCTTGGGGACACGCTGTGCAAGCGGAAGCGTGCACTGCCGAGGAGGAGGAGGAGGAGGGGAGCACGAGGGTCCGGGTCCGGGAGTTGACCCGGCTTTGGGCCGCTCGAAGATCGGCTCGCCGGATCGGGACCGAGAGACCGACCCTGTGAGACAGGGAGCCATACCGTGTTCGTTCCTTCTACCGCACTCGATTTACACCGAGCGACGAGTATTTATTTAGGAAACGTAGTCCGGGCAGATGGGGATAAACAGCAATGAAAGGGGTGAGGCAACAGAACGAGGCCGCAAAGAGAGCCGTTCGCCACATCGTGAAATGGTTTTTTTACGCAGTATCACTTTTTAAATTAAAATTGACATTATGTGTGTTTTATTTATTTAAACTTAATTTTAGTCTCGATCCCAATTTTTTTTAACTTGATGTAGGCATCCAACACGTACGACCACCGGCCCCTACTTCCGGACGATGGTGGATGCCGTGGGTGAGGCCGGGACCGAGTTCTGCAAGCCCCGGCTTGGCAGACACATATACGGCGCCGCGCTGGATGAGGAGGTCCGGGGAGTCGAGGGAGTGGATGGATGGGTTTAAGTTGGTGTGGAAGGAGAAGGGTTGCACAATTATGTGCGACGGGTGGACACGGTGTATCACCGAGGGAGTACGATAAACCTTAACGGTTACCGTTCGAGGGGACTACATTTCGAAGTCGGTAGATGCTTCGGGAAGATAAAAAATGCCGACTTCATCTTTCTCTCACGAAATGGGGTGGTGGAGGAGATCGGGGAGGACAATGTGGTTCGATTGTCACGGACAACGAACCATCATATAAGGCGGTACAGTAGGAAGTTGACGGGAGAAGAGGAAGCACATCTTCTCGGGTGCCCCGTGCAACACATTCCATAGATCTCATTTTAGAGGATATGTGCAAGGAGGAGGGGTGTATCTACACTTGTCGTGGCAAAGCAGACGATCGCATCTTTTATTTATTCGCATCCCCGCCTCCTACATATCATGAGATCTCACACAGAGGGCACGATCTTGTCGGGGCCCGGTCCAACACGATTTGGCCACGAACTTCATCAAGGCCGGAGAGTTTACACCGCACGAGCGTTGGTTAGGTTCACACAGTCCGAGGAGTATTACAACTATATGGTGGACAACCTGCACGGAAAATGAGAGGATTTGCAAAGTTGAAAAAAACTTAGGGTTCCGGTCCTTCTGGTACTTCAGAGATGGTTGAAGAGGTGAAGAGAAGGAAGCTAGAGGTCAAGCGTCCTGTCAACCCAGATGACAGCACACAGACTCCTTCTCACTCCTCAGGTGATGACGACGAGGAGTGCATACCACCGGCAGCCTATCGGCCCAGCGTTGTACCGAGTCTCTGCGATTCACCCGCTTCGGCCGTATTACACGCCGGACGAGCGCACACCGCATTCTTATATTACGGTTAGCCACATCCGGCGCATTCGGCCAGCCGACCGGCGGTGGATTACACCACTACCTCCACCATCCTCTCGCTTACGTCCCGGTCGTCCGCGTCCGATCCATACGACCTTGACGGCATGGCATCGGCATTATTTTCATATGGATATGGTCCCGGACAAGATACAAGACCGATCACGAGGAGGAGCATCACGAGCAAAAGGCAGGAGGAGGATAAGACCCATATCTATATCCCGGATATCGGTAGTAGATCGATACGATGTAATTTTTTTTTATGATGTATCGACTCTTTGATTTTTGAATCAATGGAATTGGAATATGTACTTAACTTCAAGTCTTCAATTGGAGTTCATTAGTATTTATTCGATATGGTCCTGTGGATGAATGCATTGGTTATTTTTAAAAAAATCTAACTCATTTCCTATTTTTTTAGAATTTTTTCTGAATTTTTTGAATTTTTTTGACGAAAAAAAAATTCAGAAAAAAAACCGATTCCGGACCGATCCGGAATCGATTCCCTTCCCAGGAATCGGCCGATTCCGATTCCGATTCCGATTCCGGAATCCATGGTCGGGATTGGACGAATCAGTCCCGATCCTGATCCCGATCCTACGATCCTTGCCCTAAATGCTCTCTTCTTTGCTACGGCGGCAGTGAGGGGTGATCACCTGCATCATCGGAGATGATGAGGCAAAGTGGCTGGGGCAAGGTTAGGGGCTTCTAGCCTCAACCATCTCGCGCCTTCAATTACATAGATCCTGCAAACCATGCCCCTCTCTCTCTCTCTCATCTGCCTTATCGTCTAAACTGAAATGGCCTCTTTGAACACCATGGACACTTCATCACATTGACAACTATGGCTAGCATGATGCATGGGGCATAGCAAGAATGAGCATTTGAATAGACGAGGATGCTGAAAGTAAGCATATTCCAGTGCCTTCACATCCACAAGAAGCAAAGGTGAAAATGTTATGCCTCAGACTGCAACTCCAAAGCAGGAATCCTATTTCCACTATATCATAAAAAATGACCACAATATAGCATTCTACCAGTGCTATGCAAGGAAATATCAAATATATACAAGAATTATTCTTCAGTACCTGTAATTACACGTATCATTGTTTAGTACTTTAATTGCTTCAATCACAATCAAACCAGCAATGATGGCATTAGTTGTTGCGACTGCATGCACAATATTCCCAGCAATGCCCTTAGCTTCAAAAAGACTATGAAGAGGAATGCCAAAAGATGATGCTCTGATGTTTGCAGCAGCAGTAACAAATTCAACAGCGAGCTGATCATCTTTGTCAAAAGCCAAGTTGCCAATGTCCTGGAAATAAGGACCTTAATATCAAATGCAATCGAAGTATTTGTTCTTAAATAAAGCTTAAGGGAACATTTGAAACATGTCATGTAAGAATATGAAGGATACCCTTCCTCTTTTCTCGATAAAGAGTTTCAGGGATTTTAAAAACACCCTTGTATTGTCTCTCAGGCTCCAAATATCCTGTGGATTTCTGAGACCAAGAGAAAACATTGCAGAAACTTCCGAGTTATCTGTACCACAATCCTCAAAGTTTCCATTTTGTTGAGTAAGTTTTTCCACCAAGACATCCTTAATGCGTATTGGTCTTGGCCTACTTCTGTTCTTCCATGTTTCTTCATTGGCCAAGGCAACTTCAATGTTATATCCAAAAACATGGTCATAAATTTTCCTTCCATAAGTTTCAGGATCTTCATCTGATTTTCGATCAAACACATCTTCAGTAGACTGCACTGAATTGTCATCACTATTAGAACGAACGTTGAGATCATTTTCCTGATCTTTATTCCCAAACAATTTTGCAAATAGTAGTTCCTTTGCCCAAACAATACAGTGCACAAACTGTAAAAAACAGAAAATTAGACATTCTCAACATAATGCTAGGAACAGGACAGTGATACTAAACAGAAAGAGAAGCAACTTAAATGAACAAAAAGAAATTGCATATAGTAAAATTACAATAAGCAGCCATGTGAATATCATAACAATGCACTAAAAGTTCTCCTAAAAGGTTCAAGGTTGAGACATTCCTTCTAATTTCATTCATGGTAATAAATCAATGGCAAGTTCTGGTCATGAAAGTGAGAAAAGAAGCCACATGCTCAGACATGTTGAAATAAAAAGTTTATATAACTTCATTTTGAATAAATAGTTAAAAAAAACTAGGATCTAGGTAGAGAACTGAAAGAAACAACATTACGACCACAAATTTCTCACAGGACTTTGCATGGGATGACTAGAACGCCATAAATGAGGTCATTTCCACTAACAACAGATAATTATCTTGTAATGAAAACTGCCAACCATATAAACATATAAAAAAACTGAAATCAACATTGTATTGCAACCAATTTGTGCTGTCACTGAAATCAACATTGCATTGCAACCATTTTGTGCTGTCATGAGCATGGTTCGCTGGGTCGCGACCCGGCCCCGACCTGGTCGGATTTGGGCCCGACCGGCTCGGTCGTGACCCGGCTGGGCCGACTCACCTGGCCGGGTAGCGCGAGTCGCGCGACCCGGCAACTGGGTTGCACGACTAGGCCCATATGGCCGCTGGCAACGGACATATGACCATTGCCAACGGCTTGGGGGGCTATAGCCCCCCCATTCAGCCCCTTGGGGGCTATTTAAAACCCCCAAGGGGCTCCCCTTACTCCCACCTCTCACTCTCACTTTCAAGCTCCCATTGCTCTCAAATTTTGCTCTCATTATTCTCATTTTGTTTTTCATTTACTTAATTATTCCATTAAGTACTTCATTAGTTCATTTAGTATATTTATTTAATACTTATTTCATTGATGAGTTAGTTAAGTAGTTTATTCTTTTTAATAGTTACTTAGATAGTTAGTTAGCTAAAAGATTAGTTAGATATTTAGTTTAATAGTTACTTAAGTATATAATTAGTTAGAAGGTATAATTAATTACTTACTTAGTTACATAATTAGTTACTCATTTTTTTACATAATTAAAATTTTACTTAAATTAGTAGTCACTTATTAACATCATTAAATTTTTAAATAGTTAATTACTTACTTAATTAATTATTTAGTAAAAAAATGTCTTCTCCAAACCAAACAACCCAAACTACCGGCGCGACCCGGAGTGATCCAACTTAGTTACATTGCAACCAGACTTCCGAGGATTCGTCATCAAAGAGTAACAGCGATGTTGGTACTGGATACGGAGGCGCGAACATTTTACAAGTACAAGGGATCACAGATCCTCCCATATCTCCTACAACGTCGCTACGTTTTATCGGCGAGAGGCAATATACCCATGCAACCCAAGACGCCGATCATGGTAGAAGGCCATAAGGTAAAGGAGGTCATCGTAGCCATAAAGCTGAAGCAGAATACCACGATGCCTCCAACTATGTATATAATTCATCATAAAGCTCTTGATTCCCTACATACGATCAAGAGTATCGTGGAATGAATTATGTGAAGTCATTAGATACTTCAATCCAATCGACCTTTAGTTATGGTAACTCGTTTGGATCAAGTCTTAGGATAGTTTCCCGAGGGACCATTGATTGCAGAATCGGCGGAATCGGTCCGATTCCGACCGATTCCGGAATCGGATCGGTGGATTCCGATCCGATTCCCGGCGGAAGGACCGATTCCGGGAAGAATTCCTCGGAATCGGTCTGAATCGCCTGGAATCGGTCGGAATCGATCCGATTCTGACCGATTCCATGTGGAATCGGTCGATCCGACCGATTCTTCGGAAGGGCAGGTTGACCCGGCCCCGGTTCGATTCCCGGTTCACTCTGGACCGGGAATCGAACCGATTCCGCTCCTTTTAGGCCGGAATCGACCGCGTAGCCTCGGTCGATCCCGCGGCGGAAGAAGGAGGAAGCGCGAGCGATTCCGGCGCGGTCGGCGCGATTCGGCGATTCCGCCTCGATTCCGTCGATCCACCGTCGATCAGGGGTCGATTCCGGCCCGATTCCACCGATTCCGCGGTCAGGCGGTCGAGCATTCCGGCGATTCCAAGCTCGTTCTTCAAAGGATTCCCGCCGATTGACTCGGATCGGCATCGAATCAACCTCTTCTTCGATCTTTGTAAGGTTTTTGGTAAGATTTCTTCGCCCGAAAACTTCGTACGTCCATTCTTACGCGTTTCCGACGAGTTTGAGTGTCGTTAAACTTTACGATTTTTTGTCGAAACAAGTTCGTTTAAGTGTTGAACTTTCCGGATATGTCCATGTTGCACGGGAAAAAGTCTGGATATGCCGTACGCCTATTTTTACACGTTTCGACGACTCAGAAAGTAGAGTTAAAGCCGGGTGATTTGTGATCGAATAACTCCGCTCGAGTTGTTTGAACATCGATTGGATGTTCTTTGTACGGGAAAAATTTCGGATACCCCGTACATTGATTTGACAAATACGTAACCCTTTAAACATACCGAATGGTGTGTTTCTTGGGTTGTCTGCTACCGAAATGTCTAAAACAATTTGTATGTTATCTAATCATTTTTAGTGCATTGTTTACGATTTTTGCAGATTTAAACGCAATGGCCGATCAAGGTGACGCACACGCGCGTGCTTCCGACGTGGGTTGGGAACACGGGCATATGGTGAACCTAGTCGGGGAAGAGAGAGAGGTACGTGCAAGTGGTGCGGGAAGGAGATGAACGGGGGGGTGTTCCGGCTGAAACAACATATTGGCGGAACAGATGGAAATGTAAAAAAATGTGACAAGGTGACGAGGGAGAAGAGTGAGGAGATGAGAGGATACATGACAGGTAGAGTCTCTCAACGGGCGATTAGGATGGGGATAAAGCACCGAGTGACGAGTATTTATTTAGAAAACAGAGTGCTGGGCAGATGGGGATAAAGCAGGCAATGAAAGGGGTGAAGGCTACAAGAACGGCTGCAAAGAGAGCCGTTCGCCACATTGTCAAATGGTTTTTACATGCGGTATCACTTTTTAAATTATATTTGACATTATGCTGTTTTATTTACTAAAACTTAATTTTACCCCGATCCCATTTTTTTTAACTTGATGTAGGCATCCCGGCGCGTGCGGCCACCGGCCCTACTTCCGAACGATGGTGGATGCCGCGGGTGAGGCCGGACCGGTTTGAGCCCCGGCAGCGACACGTATACGGCGGCACGGATGAGGAGGTCCGGGGAGTTGAGGGAGTGGATGGACGGGTTCAAGTTGGTGTGGAAGGAGAGGGTTGCGCGTCATTAATGCGATGGGTGGACGGTATCACCGAAAAGGAGTATGATAAACTTGCTGGTGTGCGGCTTCGAGGGACTACATTCTTGAAGTCGGTAGATGCTTGGAAGATAAAAAATGCCGACTTCATCTTTTCTCACGATGGATGGGGTGGTGGAGGAGATCGGGAGGACAATGTGGTTCGGATTGTCACCGACAACGAACCATCGTATAAGGCGGCGGTAGGAAGTTGATGGAGAAGAGGGAAAGCGTCTTACGGGTGCCACGTGCAACGCATTCCATATATCTCATTTTAAAGGATATAGGCAAGGAGGAGGGTGTATACTACACTTGTCGAGCGGCGCGTACGATCGCATCTTTTATTTATTCGCATCCCCGCCTCCTACGTATCATGAGATCTCACGCGGGAGAGAGCGCGATCTTGTCGGGCCCGGTCCAACACGATTTGCCACGAACTTCATTGCGGCGGAGAATTTACACCGGCGCGTACGCATTGGTTAGGTTCGCGCGATCCGAGGAGTATTACAACTATATGGTGGACAACTCCGTACGACAAAAAGATTGGAGATTCTTGTCGGAGTCCGAGAAGCGGATCACCGACAAGAGGTTTTGGGAGAGGATTGCCTACTACTTGGCAATCGTTGAGCCACCTTGGTAGTTGTGCGAGGTTGGTAGACTCGGATGACGGGGACCGGATGGGCACCTTTGTAGATCTTGTGGACCCGGGCAAGTGAAAATTAAAGAAAAAATCCCGGAGGTTACGAAAAGTGGTGGAAGATCATTGATGACCGATGGGACAGACGCTGCACCACGATGTCCGTGCAGTAACTTGGTTAAAAAATTATTTTCTTTGTATAATTGTCTTATATGCGCGTGTTAACTAATAAAATCTTGCGGGATATTTTTGAACCCCGCGTCCGATATGGAGGACGAGGTGGTGAACGACAACGAGGTGATGCGGGCACGCTTGCGGTTATCCGTGCGCCGATCTCGGCGGGAGACGGGATAGAGGCCGAGATAGAAGTTGTAGTTCATTAAATACATTGGACTAGCATTACCGGGCAACAATTATTTTTTTTATATGTTTCGGATACGGGTTGACCTCGTACCCACCGGAGAAGGCGGTCTTCTGTCATTATAACGTGAACGCGTAAAGAACATCACAGGATCGGCGAGAAGATCGGCGAGGAGCGATTTGCACGGTTCGCGGTGGCCCGTACGAGCGAGAGGCATTCCTCCGCCACACCACCACCGAGGAGGTGGACGTGGACCGTATTTTCCGAGACGTACTGCTTGCCTCCTGGATGAGAGAAGGAAGCCGGGGATCGTACGAGTGAGTTTCGATCCCGATGACCGGGCGCACGTAGGCGAAGGAGAGTTGGATGGTGTTGAGCGAGGAGGAGGGCGACTCCGGCTCCATCACTTCTCGAGGCTCGAGCGGGGTCTTCTTACGCCCCGGCGGTATGGAGCGACCACTGCCGGCTTTGGTCCCGGCTCAGCTCCGGCTCACGGCGGCGGGTGCCCGGCCCGTTCGCGATCCGGGAGAACGAAAACAAAGGTGATCGCACGGAAAATGGGAGGATTTCGCAAAGTTGAAAAAAACTTTGGGTGAAGAGGTAAAGAGAAGGAAGTTAGAGGTCGGGCGTCTGTCGACGGATGACGACGCGAGGCTCCTTCTCACTCCTCGAGGTGATGATGACGGAGTGTATACCACCGACCATCGACGGCCATCGCCAGGTGAGTCACCGATTCACGGTTTCCAAAGCCGTATTACATGCTTGGATGAGCGAACACCGCATTCGTATATTATGGAGCCACGATGTCATTCCGATTTGGCCGAGGTGACCCGGCGGTGGACTACACCACCCGCTCCACCATCCTCTGCTTACGGCCCGGTCGTCCCGCAATCCGATCCATACGACCTTGATGGCATGGCATCGGCATTATTTTCATATGGATATGGTCCCGGACAGTATACGAGTGAGCGCGAGGGAGGAGCGTCGCGGCCAGGGAGAGGAGGAAGATCCATATCTATATCCTAGACATTGGTAGTAGATTGATATGATGTAATTTTTTTTTTGATGATGTATCAACTCTTTGATTTTTTGAATCAATGGAATTGGAATATGTACTTAACTTCAAGTCTTCAAGTGTTCAATCGGTGTTCATTAGTATTTGTATGATGTGGTCTTGTGGATATATCATGCATTGGTTATTTTTTAAAATGTTTCTAACTCATTTCCTATTTTTTTAGAATTTTTTCTGATTTTTTGAATTTTTTTGACGAAAAAAAAATGAAAAAAAAAAAAACGATTCCGGACCGATCCGGAATCGATTCCCTTCCCAGGAATCGGCCGATTCCGGCCGATTCCTGGAATCGGAATCGGAATCGGTCCAGGAATCGGCCGATTCCGGCCGATTCCTGGAATCGGAATCGGAATCGGAATCGGTCCAGGAATCGGCCGATTCCAACCGATTCCGATTCCGATTCCGATTCCAGAATCTTTGCGAGGGACTGACGAATATGATCGTCATGTGTACATGTATCAAGCTGTGTACTCAACCCAAATGACATGGTGAGAGTACATCAACTACTTACAAAATGTAGAACACATCATATTAGAATAAAGTTAATATATTATTTGTTTAAATCATGTTATTAATTTTTTTCCGATTTTTCTGTATTTTTTTGAATTTTTTTCGTATTTTTTTCTTAAGTTTTTAAAATTTTTCAAAAAAAATTAATAAAAAAGTGGAGTCGCGACCCTGTTCGCGACTTGGTCGGCCTGGGGGTCTCGCGACCCTTCCTTCCTTGGTCATGAGAATTTAGACTCTTGTCGGTTTGCCAACATTTGTTGAGCCATACCATGAAATGAATGGACTGCAGTTCACGCACTTGGCTGCAGACTAACATACAGTTCAATTCTCTACATCCAAGCAACCAAAGAGAACAGCACAAAGCTGCTTGACATGAAGGCATTGCTTGAGGTGGTGGAAGTATGGTGATGCTGCGTGTATGCGGCATGAAATGCCATCTCGCGAGATCTCAGTCTCGCCAAGGGGGCCGAGAAACGAGATTGCCGAGATCTCGCCTCAAGTAGCCTAGTCCGAAAAACAAAATTCTTCGGGGGACTTTGCCCCCCTGATACCATAGTTGTCGAGGCGGGACTACTCTGCGCCCCCTATTTATGATAGTGTAAACATATTAATATATCTCACTATCACTTATACTATCGCGGATAAAAATGTACTACAAATTTAATACCATTTTAGTATTTAAATAAGATTGTATACAAGATTAAATCTTTTAGAAACATGAAGATCATTTTTTTGGTATTAAGAGTACTTTGTAATTGTTCATTCACACAATTGATGTATAAATGTGTTATATATTTTCATGTAAATTTATTGATGTACTCCTATCTTTATAAAATATTATGTTGTGTTTCATGCAAATATATATTTTGATCCGAGAATTCGAGATCCGATCTCCCGAGATTTTTCCAAGATCTCTCCGAGATCTCTTCTCTTTCACCCTCCCGAGACGAAGCCGAGATCTGAGATGGCAAACCTTGGTATGCGGTAGGGCTGATAAAAGAAAAGTATTCCTCACAGGGCTACAGAGTGCATGGGACTCAAGTCTTGCCTAGTGGAGAGGTGGTAGGATGGATCATAGATTGCGGAATCAGTCGAATCGGATCGGAATCAGCCAATTCCGGAATCGGATCGGTCTATTTTGATCCGATTCCTGCTTGAAGGACCGATTCTGACCTGAATTCCGCTGGAATCGATCTGAATCGGTCTTGAATCGGTCGAATTGGATCGGAATCCTAATTTTTTTAAATTTTTTAAAAAAATATTCAGGCCAAATTGGACCAAATCGGCTAGAATCAGTCCGAATCGGAATCGGAATCAGAATAAAAATCAAAAAAAATTATTTTTTAATAAAATCTCGACTCCGGATCAGTTTCTCTTCTTAAGAATCAGTCAGAATCGGACCGATCCGATTCGATTCGAATTGGATATTGGTACCAACCAATTCCGATTCCAGAATCCTTGGGAGGGATTGAGCCGCTGCATATAAGAAGGGAAAACATAGGTAGCATGGTTGCACGCAAGATGAAAAACTGCAGCATTGCTCAGTCACACTCGCTTGTGCTGGCATTGGGTGCACATAACAGCATAGTTCGCAGAATCAACCAATCACACAATTCCTGGATTGGATTTTCTGCCAATGAACTGACCTGGTTTTCTGCCAATGAACAGATCTGGTATAAGATCCCAGCCGGATTGGCCAAACTTGGCCGATTTCGATCTGATTCCAACGAATCGGTCACCAGAAACAGCCTTTCCATGGTGCTGTGGCAATAAGCTGCCACCACGGGGGCCATTTCAGCCCTATTTTGGGGTTGAAATAGGCCCCAAAATAGCTAGATCGGATCGGAATCGATCTAGTTCCCTATTTTATACTCTTTCATTTTTAGGGTTCTTTTATAGACCGATCCAGACCAATTCCGGATCAGTTTTTCTCCTAGAGAATTGGCCAGGATCTGGACCCACCGATCCGGTTTGCAATTCCAATCCTACGATGCTTGCATAACAGGGATACTGTTGCATGCTCAATGTTAGGTGAGAGGAATAACAGAAAGCAGATGGCATGGTCACAAAGGTGGTTGCCTTGAGGATGTGGAGGGGCAGAAATCAGAAATGTGAGAAGCAGAACGATGCTGCCAGGTGCAGTGCACACTGGTTTGGATTCAAAGGGGTGACCTGTTCACAGAAAGAACACCCGGTACGATTGAGCTTCAAACTGCGGGGAGTTACAGAATGCTGGATGGTAGATGGAAAAGAGAAGGCCACCTCAGCTGACCAACAGAGAAGAAAAGGTCAAGAGAGGAGGGTGCAGTGCAGATTCAAATGAGCCATGGTAAAGTTCCAAAGAATCACATTCAACTTCATCTCTTTGTAGGCACAAGGAATCCTTCTTAAAGAAAGAGAAGTTTTACAACTAAGTCTATTCATTCTCCATTTTATCAAAGTGATCAAAATATGCAGAATGTCTGAGTTTTCGTGGAGAAGTAGATCCCATGATTGAGTGATATTGCACACTTTTTTACTCTTCCTCTATAGCATCTGATTGCTGACTTTTGAACTGACAAAAAGGCGCTGGCAGCAGAAAACATCTTAGCACTGTATTTGCAGCAATTGCTTGCTAAATCGAAGAGAGCAGAAGGTACCTCCCTCATCATTATAGGAGTGGGGCCCGTAACTCAATCAGCGATGCCTCACAAGTGAGGTGTTCACTAATCAGGCTAACCCCAGAAACAAAACCAATCCAACCCAAATAGAGGGCTCGTTGGTTGGTTTATAAAACATGATTGGTTTGTTCCAGTTTAAAAATTAACTTGACAAAACCAGACCCCAACCATGAACCAAAAACCTGCCATACGCTGCAGTCTACGTCTGCAAATGGAATTTGATAACGGTGCCCGAGTTGAAGTCTACAAGGAGCAATTGGAAGAATATGTCTGGTATGGGACTAAACCCCCTACTCGGCTTCAAACGGGCACACATTAGTCCCACATTGGAGACTCAAGGTTTGATGCGAGTCTCATTTCTTTTAAATGAGATCCCTGGGCCAGACATCCACTGGTGTGATAGGTCTTTTCTATTTTCACCTGTTAAATTTTTTTAATCTTTAAAAAACTCATAAATTTACCTTCATAATAAAAATTATGAATTGTGTTGGTTTGACCCGAACCAACCCAAGTTTAAATCAAATTAAAATTGGCTTGGCTCGGTTAGGATTAAAGGTATGACACATTTTGGTTTGGATTAGAAATTTGTTCTTTCAACCCAAACCAAACTGACCCATGAACAGCCCTACTCAGTGTCCTAGCTACTTCCTAACTCCAACACGCTAAATGAATCAGGAGTAAAGCATATGTAATTATCTCCTAATTATAGAATTAGCTACTCTACATCAGAGAAATTATTTAGTTATTTATTTTATGTGCTATATCAGTAAAAAATTCATTCTTTTTCTTTTAATTTTTGCAAAATTCAAAATGTACAAAAATGGGGTTTTAAAATCATCAAGTTATTAACCAAATCTAAGTATTTGCGAATATTGTGAAAGGGAGAAATTTTGGTCACTGATTGATCTTGAAGATCTATTACCACCGGATGAGCTATCCCAAAATTGACTTCCTAGCTTTCAGGGATCCAAAATGGTGTTACATATGAACAAAATGATGTCATATACATACAGAAATTTAGTAGTCAATCCACTACGTATATGCCCTACAGATACTATGATTAGGCTCATCATATATACCCCATTTCCATGTTCTCCTGTAAACAAGTAACCGACGCAAGGGGGAGAGATCCGGGCCATGTCTTGTACCATTTACACTGTAAAAGATGAAAGATTCACGTAAATAAAAAATACAGCCGTCACCAACTTATGTATATTCTAATTTCTGAGCCACTTAATCCACATGCCAATAAATTCAATACATTTGTAAAATATGTTAAATCATCACAAGCATAAAAACAAATGTTTAATGAAATTGTGCAACAACTTAGATTATCTGGGAGAAAAGGTCTTCCATATGACACTTTCATCCGATGGAACTCGACTTACATGATGTTTGATGCTACACTTTTTTACAAAAAAAAACTTTTATGGCATTGAAGACATGGGATATAGGTTTTAATTATACTCCCACGCTTGTAGAATGATTAAAGACAGAGTTTATGTGTAAATTCTTAAAAGTTTTTTATAATGCTACAAATGCATTTACAAAGACCGATGAAGCCAATTCGAACATAATTTTGATAAAAATTTGTAATGTCAATAAATTATTGAGACAAGAAGTGCAAATTTCAAATGACTTTGTGCATAATATGATTGTCGAGATGCAAGAAAATTTTAATAAATATTGGTTAGAAACGGAAGATTCTACATTATTATTTGATATTGCAACAATGCTCGACCCCAGTTATAAGTTGATGTTTGTTACGTATGCATTAACGGATCCTTTTGGTTCTAAAACTTCTCTGAATATAATTCGTATTAACCAAGGCAACTATAATCTTTTTGATGCATTTTCGCAACAATTTGTTTCCTAAAGTACGAATGAATGTAATCTTTAGATACAGAATCGAGGATATGTCATTAGAAGAAAATGGGGATGTTGATATTTTGAGTGAATTTGATTAATTTCTTCTTTCAAAAATTTCGCAAGGCTCAAAATTTAAATTGAATCAATATTTAGAAGAGTGTGTTGTATTTAAAAGTCAAAAAGATTTTACTATTTTAGCTTGGTTGAAGGATAACATGGTCAAATATCCAATTCTTATGAAAATAGCACAAGATATCTTGGGAATTCCAACAACTACAATTGCTTCAAAATCTGCATTTAACATATGTGAAAGAATTACTTTTCAAAATAGAAGTTCTTTGTGTCCAAAGACTGTAAAGACTTTAATTTGTGTACATGATTGGTTAAAAGATAGCATGGTGAGTATATTACCTTCTGCGTACTGCTTATTTTGTTTCTTACACTAATTAACATATTTTCTTTCTTCTAAAACTCAGATTATTTTCTAGTAGTTAAGCTGAAGTCATGAATGAATGTTTGTTTCTAATCTCATGGTTTTCAAGTACATTTTGATTCTATCTTTATCTTTTTCAATCATCATTGCTTTATATGATTCGTTCACTTAAAATAACTTTTTACATGTATTGTTTCATGACTTATCAAAAAGAAATTTAGATTGATGAGAAGCTGAAGCAGATTGTTGTGGAGAAGATTGGGGAGCGATTCTTAGTTACAAAGATTTCAGTGCTTGTCTTCCTAAAAATGAATGTCATCATGCCATAAGAACAAAATCTTTTCCATGGCATGGTAATATTTCCTCTATGCATGCTAGCCTATTCTAATGTTTTCCTAATTGTTTATTTTCACTTTTCTCTTGTAGGTCACCTAATACCTCAAGGGTGAGGTCTAAGATGTTGTATGCTAGTTCAAAAGACAGATTCAAGAGAGAACTCATTGGTATTCAAGTGGAAGTACAAGCTACTGTTCCAACTAAGATGGGTCTCAATGCCATTTAAGGTCAGGCCACTTGAATACCTATGATGATCTGCAGTGGGGGCATCCCTGTAGGCTACTTCTACTGGATTTTGTTGATGTTGGGCTTGTCAAAATAATCAAGATGATCTTTAGTGTACTTGGAGAAATTGATGATTCATGAATATAATACCATTTTTTATTTGTGAACATGTGTTTATGTAACTTGGAGTTACAAACTAATGCTCCATGACAGTTGGCTTGTAACCATATCGGCAATATCTTTTTGATTCATAACTCCATTGTTCTAAGCTAGACCATGATAATGCTATGTGATCCACTGATTCAAAGTTGAATGGTATCCAGTTTTCTTATTGCTTCTAAATCCACATTATTTTGTTAAACCACTATGGTTTTTGGTAGTGCATTATCTAATTGGTCCATTGGGTCCTCCATGAATGTTATCACTAGTGTGGATTTCCACTAGTTTGTGGATGGTTTATCTTTTGTTATATTTGTCACATTTTAATTGATCTTCGTTTAAATGTCAATTAACAATTTTTAGATATTTTGGATACAAAGATTTCTCGTTAAGTTTCAGATTTAGTTCCCTTCGATTCGCACATTCCTGATTGGTCCAGATTCCGGGGCGGAGCCATATGACGCGAGAGTGAGATTTTCTCAGTTTTCATATTTTTTAAGATCATTGCATACTTTCAGATTGACTTGCATAAATTCTCTCATTTTGGATTTTGGGGAATTACCAAATTCAGATTTTGTGATGCTCTAAAACTTTCATATTTCTGAGATTTTTCAGATTTTCTTATTGAATTTCATAGCAATTTTCAGACTTACACACTTTGAGAATTCTAAGTTTTTCAAAATTTTCAAATTTTATTTTTCTTTTTTATTTCGTAGATTATGGAAATTCATAAATTCATGGACTTTATTGTTTTTCTTATTTTTTTTAGATTCTATATTTTGCTGAATTACAGAATTTGCAGATTTTGGATCCTAGAATCTCCGAATATTCCAATCCGTAAAAAATTCCAGATTTTTTCAGAATTTTCAACTTGGGACTTTTTGCATGTTTTTCTTTTTTTCTGTGTTACATTTCTCATTCATATTTTGTGTGAAGATATTAGCTCAAATGGGCTAACGGGCTTCGGCGGGCTTTGGAGGGCTAAAGTCCATTTACACAACCCAAGCACATTGGGCTTTCTACATGGGCTTGGGCTTCGTGTATGCGGGCTGAAGTGGGTCTGGGCCAGGCCAGCCCAAGCCCGGCCCATTGACACTCCTACAAGCAATGTTACATTTGTACACCTGAGTACTGGCAGTGAAACTAACACCATAGTACAGTAAAAGTATGCTCAATAAATGCAATATCAAGTTTTACGTGAATAAATTCATAGCACTCTGCACATTTCAATACAAGCCATAGCTTAATTAATATAAGCAGCAAAGGTAATAGACTAATAGTAGTTTGGAAGCAAAATATAATTGTAGAAACTCATTGGTATGAGACCTTCAAAAGATATATAGTTGCATGAGAAAAAAAAGGAGATGCAAAAAAATCTGCTTAGAGATGAAACTAATGATCACCAGGTTGGAATCTGTACCCAGATCGGTTGGTACCTATCTGATTTGGATCAGATCGGATCAGCCAATCCTCCAAAAGGAATCACGATCCGGAATCAAAAAAAAAATTTAAAATAAAAAAATTGTGATTCCAATTCCAATCCGATTTTGGCAGATTTAGCCCGATTCTTTTTAAAAAAGCAAAAAAAAATCAGGATTTCAATCCGATTCAGCCGTTTCTAAACCAATTCTACTGATTCAGACCGATTCCACTGGAAATTGATTCTGGATCGGTCCTCCAGACAGTAATTAGATCAAGACCGACCAATCTGATTCCAGAATTGGTCAATTCCGATCCAATTCAACCGATTCCGTAAACCATAGGTGAAACAGTTCAGCAAAATGTTAGTCTAATTTCCAAATTACCTTTGAAGGTGTGCTTGTAATAGTACATACAGGGTATGTTTTAGGTGTTGGTTTTGGTTGGCACTCGTAACATTCAGTCTTTCCTTTTACGTGGACTGTGACCTGTTCCATGAAGGAAAGTAAACACCATTATAATATATGGCATGGTCCTCTAAGCATAAATACTACAGGAAAAACAGCATTCAGCAAAAATACAAAAGAATCATGGTATTCTATTTGAAAGAGATT
Organism: Cryptocoryne crispatula var. balansae; assembly: GCA_036172225.1. NCBI lineage: Eukaryota > Viridiplantae > Streptophyta > Magnoliopsida > Alismatales > Araceae > Cryptocoryne > Cryptocoryne crispatula. Next base: position 30,016,045 of record CM069927.1, read on the forward strand.
TATGATATCATAGCCACATGCTCGTTTTGAAGATGACCCTAGAACGAAGTTGCAATTCATTTGTTGAAAAAGACAGCCAAAAAATGTCTTTTACAAGTGTATAAATCACAATTTCATGTTTAATAAGAAGTTTACAAAGTAAAATTTGCCAAGAGAACAAAGTGAAATGGACATCAAGAAGATGTCCCCATATAGTCTCTCCCAAAAACACCTCCTCCCTAAGATTGCACTTGAAAGAACAACAAGGAGAAAACCTGGATCAGCAGGATCCAAAATAGCGAAGCCTTCAACCAGAGACACAAGTAGCAATGAGTGAGTGTCACCATTTCAGTTATCCAAAATGAGCTAATATCAGCTTTTGATATTTTAATAATTTAGAGATTGGTGTGTATCAACTCCACAAGAGTACGAGTTTACTTGTGCCTTGACAATCCAAAGTCCAGATAAAGGAAGACTGAAGTAGATGATAGCCAGCATAAAAATATTGTCCATATGAATTTAATAATATAAACATGGGATGTAATCTACTTACTATGCAATACACCAAAACTCAAGTGTAGTGAAAAAATACTAAGGGTGGAAGACATTCCCTGCCGCACCACATCAACACATGAATATAGCATTAAAATAAGCAGGTGTTCTCACATAGAGATTGGTGTGTTAAAAAGCCACTCCATATAGCAAGGTAATACATAAGGTTCCAAAGGAGCTTCAGCCCCAGGTGCAATCACCAAAAAATAGAAGAGAAAACTTTCCCTAGCAGACACCAATAGCCCAAAGAAGAAGAAGATAAAAGAGAAATTAGCCAACGATCAACTCAGCTTGAGAGGAGAGGAAGATGCCAACCACCTAGGGTTTGGATTTGTGATGTGAAAATTTCTTTGTTGGTCATTGTGTCCAACAACCAACATTCATAAATTAAAACATTTAATAAGAATCCTACTAGGGGCAAGGAACTCGACCATGACGAGTATGAGTCAAGATGACCCCCGTTTTGTTCCAGCAGGCCTGGGTTGAGTTGTGCGATCCTCCCTTGTGATCCAAGTATCTTCAGATGGTGGACGACCCTTCTAACAAGCTAGGTAGCATTGTTATGCTTTGCTACCTGTGGCAAAAACCTTCTTAACAAGTATTTGTTCAACATGTTTGTGTTTTCTTATATGAAATGGCTACCGGGCACTCCAGTGTAGGGTGGTCTTATTCAAGGAGTGGAGAAGGTGCAAAGGAGTCACTCACAAGTATTGTTGGCCCCTTGTATGCTGCCATATATAAAATATTGAAAGTTGGACTAGTGTCATACTCTGATGGCAAATCCACAATGTAGACGTTTAACTTAAAGCTTTTTTAGTATCTTAAGCAAACTAACCCCATAAGCTTGTAGCTTTCCAACTCATCACTCTGAAATTCCTTCTCTCAGCAATAAGAATCCACCCCCTATTTATATGGCGCGTTGTTGGTTTTTATGTGTGCACTTGTATCTTTATGCTGATTGCTAATATGACCACCAACTAGTCCAGCCTCCTCTAATGACCTAACATGCCTAGTTAAGAGAATGAAGCTCATAGGTCTCCTAGACTTGTAGCCATGAACGATCTCAAAGGAGCTCATGCCGGACAACTTATAGACTAAAATACTAAATTATTATATGTAAAATCAGTGCAAGGTTAAGGTCCAATTCCTAGTGTGTACACCCACAAAACAGCACAAGAAGTTTTCTACACGAAGGTTCACATCAATTTAATTATCAGTTTGAGTGGTATGCTAAATAGAATTTGAGTTTGTTCCCCATGAGATGCAAAAAGAACTACCATAAATAGCTTACAAAGTGGACATCCGAGTCAGATACAAATAGTTTTAGGGAGACCATGTGATGTGTCTAGAACAAGCACTTCGATCCACCACAATCTAGTCTGGCCAATTCGACCTCAAGAAGGCGTTTAACAATGTTTTTTTGGCCTCATGATCATCTTCTCCCAAAAGATTGATAATCATGCTTTGATTCAGCCAACTTCTTCTCATGCAAAGCAAAGTTCAGACACTAACTGATCATGAGCTTGACTCGTGATGCCAGGCTGCTGCACCGATGCTAGGCAGCCACATTCCCAGTTGCTAACACCCCAACATCTATGGCATCTCATACCATCTCTACTTTCCAGAGTAACGCGGTCTCTCCCATAGCATCTTCCATAGGACCACCATCTTTGCCTGCCTCCCAGACCTCCAGAGATTGACCAAAGCATAGGACCCTCCAATGGACTGAGGACTGAGTGCCCTTCTGCAGCAAGGACGACCTTCTCCACACCGTGGTTCTGATTGCCTGTCCCGGCCCACCCGATGAGGGGCCTAAGAGGACCCAGCCATCTGAGAAGCCTTGACGCTGCCAAAACCTGGGACCACATCCATCTGCTTGGGAACATCTGCACAAGAATCGCCATTGACAATCCTGCTCACAGTCCAAGAGGAAATCCTACCTCTCACCACTGCCACCACCCTGGCTAGAGACACCATAGGAAGAGCCTTGTCATGCCCCCAAGGGACTCTGGAATCGCCATAGCCTCTCACCCCACACATTCGACTTGACTCGACTTCATTTGTTTGATTATGCTTTTACATTTGTATTCTTAATTTCATACAATAAAATTAATAAAGGTTTTGCCACCTTCAATTAGTGAGATAACAGAGTTCAAAAGAATGTTGCGACTGCAAGATATCCAACTTTACTCAATCAGCCTAGACATGCTGGACAGGAGGGATGGAATAGGAATCCAAAGGAGCTTTTCTATCTAGTTCCATTGTTAAGATAATGAATTCAGAGGGAATAAAAGTAAACTGGGCTACCTTTGTCTGGGAAAAGCAAATACCTTTGAAAATTAAAATGTCAGCTTTGATTGGATTAATGAAGTTGTACTGGTGTACTTGTAAAAGCACATTAATCCAACAGTGAAATGCTTGAAAAAACGATATAGTAATGTCAGACAGGATGATGATATTGTTCAAAATCAGCATGGCTGAAGAATGATAAGGGCCACCACATATCACAATTTGTTCTTTTAGGTAATATGAGATTTTAAATTCTCTTGCATGTTGAATAGTTGTCAAGACAACAAGGCATCCATGAAAAAGGGGTCATTTCAACTTAGGCAATGAGATGGCCGCTGAAGGATTCCCAAAGCAGTAAAATTAAATGTAAGGTGAGGAGAAGATAAACAAATGAGTTGAGAGAACTGTATAAGTTAAATAAGTGATAGTCAAGTTATTCAGGTTGGGATCAGTCAGCTCACCGATCCAGTGGAAGAAAACTGATCCAGGAACAGTCCATATCAGTCCTTCAAAAAATAAAAATACAAAAAAACAGAAATATGTCCAGCCCGATCCCCAATGGAGTGGCTGCCTGAATCAGGCAAGATCACCACCTCCCAGCTATAAAGGGGCAACAATCTCTGCACTGCACCTTCCTCACTCAAGGTGACTCGTAAGGGATCTATATACCTGATAATCATAACGTTGGTGGATCTAACTCATGTCAGATCTACAAACCCAATAAGCATTGATCACCAACTTAAGTTCATGAATATAACTCATATCAAGTCTCACCTAACTCATAACAGATCTACATACCTGATAAGCATTGATCGTCAACTTAAGTTCACAAATATAACTCATATCAAGTCTAGAGACTTGATAAAAGTGACATTCCTGGCCCAATTAGGGCAGGAAAGTGCAGGGAGGCAGCCGCCACCCCTCCATTGCCAGGAGCGATGATCCTGCCAAGAACAGCTTAGAATTTGCCAACCCAGATCGATCCAACAGAGTCAAGCCAGATCTCAGTAGAAACAAATACCGGAATTGGGCTTCCCATCCCAAAAGATAGGTCCAGCACCTGCTGATCCCTATCCAGGATCAGCCATTTCTGCAAACCATGGTGATAATGAAAGATTTTAATATAATTTTACCAACTTTAAATGAGTGTCTAGTGTCTACGATTCACATTCAAGTCTTGGAGTGATAAATAAAAAAACATTATTTTATTATTTTATAATCACGTGGATAGATGGCAGTGAACAAGTAGCAAATATAGTCAAAAGTGGAAAAACTTAACCGGTGATAGTAGTGCAACCAGCAGAAATAGTGGGTGAAGGGTGCTTTGCTCTTCTTGAATGCCTATGATGGCACCTGTGGCGCCTTTTGGTCCTCAAGAAAGGTGCCCTTGAGCCTTGCTCTGAAGAAAGTGCCTGGACTGGTGCATTCAAAACTATAATTTGTTGCTAGGGGGTTGGCTCCTCTTTGATGCTTTCATACATAGAACTTTGTTTTGTGGACTGTTGCATCCGAATTCACATATTTTCCATTTATTTTGATTCTATATATTGTTGAATGTTGGCACCAAAAATTTTCAAGCAAAAAAAAAACGCAAGCAATCAAAAATAAAAGAGGCTATTTACCAGCCCATTTTTAAGACTGGTTACAGGTCCATTAAAAGCCTGTGCAAAGCCCCTTCAGGGCCTGTTTCCAGAGTTCATTTTGGCCAAATACCAAGACTGTTCTATGGACATGTGCAGTCTAAATCGAGCTCAATTAATAGCCTACTTTTTGGGCCTTGATTGGGGCTGTTTCCAGGCCCATTGAAGGTTTAATTTCAGAGCCTATTAACTGCCTGTCAGCGCACCTCTTTTCCCTGATTTTCAGGGCATTCTCAGGCCTCGGCCAAGGAAAAACTGATTGGAGATTTCATCCTGCTAGACGGCCCATCCAGTCCAAGTCCAACCACCCATGGAAATAGGTCATCGAAGCATCCCTAATTCCTCTAACCAGAATTCCATGAGTAACAGCTCCCAACTGACCTGTTTTCATGGAGAAAATAGAAAAGATGGGTGAGAGAATCTCTCCCCCCAACAACCTCTACATACTTGCCACTCTTTTTCCAATGCTTATTTAAAAGGAGAAAAAGGAGAAGAAAAAAAAAGAAAAAAAGTTACAAACTGACGTAATTAAAAAATAATATTTTCCTCTTAATTTTCAAACGATTAAAAAGAATTATCCCTAAAAGTGAGGAATTATCATAAAACTCTTCTCACAAAAACTTTCAAAAATGTTAGCAAAATTTTAGAATTTCCAGAAAATAAATTCCTGAAAATTTTAAAAAAAGATTGTCTCTATCCAAAAATCAGGAAAATTTCAATAAACTCATCAAAACCTTCAAAATTCACAAAAAACCATCAAAACCTATTTTCTAGAAGTTCCATATTTTTTAAACTTACCTTTCATAAGATTTCGATAAAATTATTTTTACCATCAAAAAATTAAAAAAATCCAAATATTGATCCAAAAATTATTCTTTCACGGCCAATATTTTTCTTAAAAGCCTTTGGCATTGTCCCAAAACTTTAATATTTTTTGGAATCCCAAATTTATTTTTTTAGCCTTTTCTTAAAAACATTAACAAAAATAAAGAATAAATCTTTAAAAAATCCTGAAAAATAAGGAAAGAGTTGAAAATTATCTAAAACACCCATGTATATCTTCTAGGGCTGTAAATGGTATCATATGTTTTGATATTTCAACCCGATTCCAATTAGCTTAACACTAGGAAGATGTTCGATATCAAATCTGATAAGTTATTGGAATCAGAATTGAAAAAACTCAATATTGAACCATTACTATTCCGATTCCGTTAACAGATGAGATATGACTGTTAATCCTGGATTAGCGACCCTCACTCTTTTATACCATCATGATGGCCAGGCCAAGCCCTAATCTCATAGATGCAGGCCGCAGATGCCCCACTCACAGACACGCCACAGCTCCCTTCCTCCATCGGCGAAGCTCCCCTTCTCCAACAGCACAGATCAGCATCACCCTCCTCCATACGAAGCTCAGCATATCATTCACCTCAACTAGCAGCCCTGATGTTCTCCATCACCCTCTTCCTCCAATAGAGCATTAGTGTTGGCAGCACATCTCCCTTCTCAAGTGGAACATCTCACCTTTTCCAGCTTGCAGCAGCTCAGCATCACCCTCTTTCTCCATACAAAGCTCAGCATCAGCAACAGCTCAATCCACTACCTTGATCTTCTCCATCACCCTCGGTGGCAGATAACAAGATGATCTATGGGAATTGGTGCAGTAGTCGATGGAAGACATCAAGGGAAACTACCATAGTGGAAGAAATAGGAATCGATTGAAGAAATAACAGTCGTTGTGACAATGGTGAAAAGATTAGAAGCAACGGCCATGGTGAAAGGGAAGGATGAGTGGGAGATCAAGATCTAGGCGAAGGATAGTGATAATTTAAAACCGGTCTCAGCGCAGCCAGATTGAGCCGGCAGCTAGGGTTGGCCAGACACTCTCCAAAGATCAATTCAATCTGCTGCAGATATGCCGTCGAGTAAGATCTGATTATTTCTCATCGCACCCAAACAGAATAACTAGAGGAGTATCAGAGGCATCAAGAACATCCTTATGCAGACAAGAATGCCACTCTCAAGGCTTGGAAGGATATGATGAGAAAGATGATGGTAAGACTTCTGTATCTTGTGTTCTTTGTCATACACCCACATCAATGAATTCAAAATCTTATTTTCTCTTAAAATTTAGTATAGTTGACAGTAAAAATAGGTTAGAAAAAATCTTGAAGATGATACTAAAAATATATTTAGAATTTTAAAATGTTTTATTAAGTTATAAAGTATGCTTATTATTATTTTTCTAAATAAATGTTTTAATTATTTCATAAAACTGAAATGTTATCGAAATTGGTTCCAATTTCGATATCCGAATCAAATCAAAATTGGAAATGACTATTCCGATATCGAAATCAGATTCAGAAACATGTTTTGCTTATTGGAATTGGAAACAAGTGGTACCGCTACTGAATCCGACCCATTTACAGCCCTAATATCTTCACATGCCGGAAGCAGTTAAGGTGTGTCCCACCACTTAAAAAATATCCAAAATCCGAAGGAAAAATCTTGGAAATTGGAAAACCACCCTATGTTTCCTCCAACAGCTTCTATCTTTTGTTGGGGATCAAATCTCATCCCAACAGCCTGGTGCGCCAGGCTCCTTGCCTCCTCTCTATAAAAAGTCTCCTTTCAGCCACTTGAAAGAGTTCCCACATCCTTCTGTTGTAGCCTAGCCGCCAGCACCCCAAAAGAGAAGAAAGAGGAAGAAAGAAGAAAAAGTCAGAGCACCTCCCTCCCTCGTTGTGCCTTGTGCCACCCCTAGGAGAGGGGAAAGAAAAAAGGGCCATGACCCTATTATGCTGCTGTGCAAGCGAGAAAGGAGAAGAAAAAGTGAAGAAGAACAAGAAGGCGGCTTTCCCCTCCCTATTGTTGCGCCTTTCCCCTCCCTCCCATCTCTTAAAAAACCTCTATTTCTCAGCCCTAATCTCATTCGAACAACATTACAGCCTTCCTCTTTGCCGCCCATGAAAAGAAAACCCATTTTTTTGAAAGCCCCAAATGCCCTGTGTACAGCCCCTAGGTGCCAGCCCTATACAGGCACCCCCAAAGCACCTTATAACAGGTCCAGAATCCCCCTGTTCTAGGCCTGAAAATCCCTACTCAAAACCTTATTTTTGAACCTACAGAGACCCCTTATGGCCTCCCAGCTCTTAAAAGGAAAAAGCCTAGTTGCCTCCCTTCCAGGATTGCTTCCTGCACCAACATCTTCCAGCCATTGATTGTGGAACCGGTCGAATCAAATCGGAATTGGCCGATTCCAGGATTGAATTGGACCCTTTAATCTGATTTTCACCAGAATGATTGATCAAACCCAATCTCCGGACTGAAGCAACCAAAACAGTCGAATCGGGTTGGATCGGGGCTGGCATCAGTTGAAACGGCCGATTCCAGTGACTTGTTGCCAGAATCAAACCCCCAACAGCAGCAACCAATATGGCTCCCTTTTTCCGGACTGATGCCGGTGATTTGTTGCCAGAATTGAACCCTCAGCAGCAGCAGCCAATATGACCCCCTTTTGGGGCCGAAATTGACCCCAAAGGCCCTGATTTTGTATTTTTTTCATTTTTTTAAGATTTTTAAGAGTTTTTTAAGATCTGATCCGGACTGATTCCAGATAAGTTTTCCTCCCAAAAAATTGGCCAGAGTTGGCCGGTCTGATCAAATCCAGATCGGTACCCACTGATCTGGGTACCGATTCTGATCAGGCAATTTATGCTTCCAGCCAAGGAGAGGTTCAGCCACCAGTTCTGAGCCAAGGGAAGAAGCTTCTACGGCCTTCCTGCACAAGGGGAAAAGGATAACAGGAGAAGCTGCTGTTCCATTGCTTCATCAGCAGTTGCTGTTGCTGCCCATCTGCACCTGTTGCTAGCGCTATTCTTGCTGTCCTGCACCAGAAAAAAGAGGAGCAGCAACTGGTCCTGTTGCTTGCTGTTGTGCCATCTGCTGAGTAGAAAGAGAGCACCTGTACCAGTCACAGAACACCCCCATCCTCCTCCTGCTACTGCTGTGCCTGCAGGAAACGAAGAGGAAGCAGATAGCAGGTATGTCTGCTCTTGTTGCTGCTGCCAGCCATCCTGCTGCACCCTGCACCAGTTTCTGCCTATGCTTGCACCTATTGCTGGTACTGCATGCTTGCTTTCCTGCACCAGGAAGAAGGAGAAGGCCCATCTTCCCATCCACAACCTACTGCTGCTGCTGAAGGCCGCCATTGCTGAAGACTGTTATCACCAAAACTCTGTATATAGCTGCAGGTGCTGCACCCAGAAAAAAAAAAACCCAACCCAACATCTACCCAGCCAGACCAAGAAAGCCAGGATCCATCCAGCGTGGGGTGTTCAGAGGTGAAACAATGCCCCAGAAGTCAGAAAGTGCATAGCAAATAATCCAGCAAGTTGAAAGGTGAAGCAGTTCAAGCTGAAGCCTTCCGAGCAGTGGAAGAGCAAGCCGACAGCAGGCCCATTTGGGCCCGAACAATCTTCAAACAGGCCCTAGTGCCCACCAAACTAAATAAAAATGAACTCACACTATTAAGGCTATTTTGGGGGCCAGTCCTAGCCCAGCTCTACACCTTAATATAACTGAAATAACAAACCACTCCAAGGTTATTTAGGGGCAGGTCCTAGGCCTGCTCTATGCATTGGAGATAAGTTAACAATCAAGGTTATATGGGGGCCGGTCCTCGATTCACTCTACACCTTGGCAAAACATAAAAGAATCAAAACAAAGGCTATTTGAGGGACGGTCCTAGACCCATCTTACACCTTGTAAGGGTGACATAAAAAAGGTCAATCCCAAAAACAGAATAGATCCCATGTCACGTGATGACATAAAGCCTCCAACTCTATGAGCATAGGGAGGAGAAACCCATTATGCTATGGGAAGGCTTTTCATGTCTATATGCTCACATGCCGACAATAAGCTAATGAAATATATCATTAGGAAAAGTTCCCAATCATAGTTGTCAAGGCGACAAGGCGTCCAAGGCGTTGAAGGGTACCGATTCCGCTTAGGCGACAAGGCGGCCGCTTAGGCGTTGCCTAGGCGGTCAAGGCGGTAATCAAAGAAGGCTGAGTCGGGAGGTTGTTATATATAAAAATAAGTATAGATATAATTATATTTTTTATGTTATAATTGAATATGAGTGTTTTATCAATGCACATAAGTAAATATGATGGGTGTGTGAAAGAGAAGAAAGTTAATTAGATTTTTATAAAATTTAAGTATATAACTCATTTATGATTATAAAATTTATATATGTGCAATAGTATAAGTGATGGTAAAATATTGTTATAATATATGTTTATAATCATAAATGTTAAATATGTATGATAGTATAAGTGATAATGCAATATATTAATATATTCAAACTATCATTAAATAAGTGTCCCTTGTGAGGGGGTATCAAGGGGGAAAAACCCCTCAAAATTATTTTTTAATGATGTAAAAATACCCAAGGCGCCTTGTCTGGGCGCCTTGGGCGCCTAGGCTGGCGCCTTGGACGCCTAGGCGGGCGCCTTGGGCGCCTTTTTGGCCCCAAACAAGGCGCCCTGGCAAGGCACCCTTGGAAAAGCGCCTTGCCGTAGGCGGGCGCCTTGACAACTATGTTCCCAATGCCTATTAAAAACTAAAGAAGACTATATCCAACTATATCCTAAATTAATCAAGGGAAATATGGCTTCCATGCCTCCCCAGTGTACAACCGTACATGTATTCAAAGTTGTTCAAGCAAATAAAACTCCATGCCCGGTACAATTAGCAATGTGGAAGGGAGGTGCCAAACAGCACCTTGAGTTTGGAGGAATGTAAACAAATAAGAAGAAAACAAAATCCAGAAGTATTGCAAATCTGCAAATTTAAAAAAATCAAAGCCCTTAAAACCTGAAAGTCTGCAGAATCCTCTAAAATCTGAGAGCCAGAATCTAAAAAAATTTCAGGAATCAGTAAATCTAAGGATCACCAAATCTAGAAACCCGAAAATGCCAAAAAATAAGAAATCAGAAATTTCTGATAACTCAAGTTCTGATGAACCTAAAGAATTTGTGAGAGTTCTGCAGATCTGTAAATCTGAAGACATCTGCAATCCTGAAAGAAAAAAAATCTGCAAACCAGAAAATTTGGAACATCTCGAAAATCTCAAACAGTTGTCAAGGTGACAAGGTGTCAAGACATTAAAAGGTGCTAAATCCACTTAGGTGACAAGGCAGCCGCTTAGTCAGTCAAGGTGGTAGTATTAGATATTTATATATACATGCGTATACACATATATATAATTAGATGCTAATACTATATATATTTATGCATACATATAAACATATATACATAAATACAATTATATTTGTATGTTATAATTGAATGTGTGTTTATGTGTGCATACAAATAAATATGATTTTATTTTGTAATTATGTATGTATTGGAATATGTTTTATGAGAAAGAGCTAAGCTCAAGTGAAAAGGAAGAAGTGTTAGGAGAGAACTAATACAAGTTTTAAGTAAACAAACTATATTTATAATCACAAATATTAACCATATATAATAGCATAAGTGATAATAAAATATATGTATGCTACTGTTTATCAGTTTTAAGTATACAACAATTATATTTTTTGTAGTCATGAATTAGACATGGGGCACCTAGTCCGACGCCAAGGCGGACGCTTTGGTCTCCTTGGGCACCTTTTGGACCCCCCAAAAGGCATCCTTGCAACGCACCCCTTGAAAAGTGCCTGGACAACTATGAAAAGTGTCTTGAAAATTCAAAATGCAAAAAAATCTGAAATTCATTGGAATCTAAAGAATCCCCAAGAAAACATAAATTTAAAGTTCCTCCATACTTCGAGGATAAAAAAAATCAAAAGTTATCAGGGAAAACTTAAGTGGCAGATCATTCAGAATTTTAGGCCCTAAAAGTTCAAAAAAAATCAGATATATCTGCGGAACAGGATCTTCTTAGATAGTAAAAGAAGACAAGAACTCCGGATCTCAGAAAATTTCAAAATTTTTAAAATTAATCATAACCACAAAAAATGGAACACCCGAATCTCGGAAATCCAGAATCACAAATCAGGGCCCTCAAATCTCAAATCCCAACTCAAAGACTTAAAAACTTTAAAATCAAAGTTGATACCAAGTAGTCACATTCAAAACCAAAGAAAAAAAAACAATATGAAAGCTCTCAAGATCTGAAACAAAATAATAATAAGATACAAAAAAACACAGATCTTTAAAATACACAGACCAAACTTGAAGTTCTGTGAATTTTAAAGAATCCGAGAAATATGGCCACATTAAAAAGCTCAAAACTTCGAATGGAAATTCCCAGAACTTAACACAGAAATTCCAAATCTCAAAACCTTCAGATATAAAATTCAATCTTAAAATCCTCAAATATGATATCCAAATATAAAACTTAAATTTAAAACTCCAAATGTCATAACTTTCAAATCTGAAACTGAAATCCAAAACTGAAGCCCAAAACACCAAAATCCCAAAATCTAAAACCTAAATCCAAAAATAGAAAAAGAGAACTCAAACAATTCAAAGTCCCAAAATAAAAAATAAAAATCTTAATTCAAATGACAAGAAGTCAAAATGAACCAAAGCGAAATCCATCTAAAACAGAAACTAACCATAAATCTCAACAACCAAAGTTTAAACTCCGAACCTTAAAGCCCAAATCAGAAAACACACTAAATCTCAAATTCAATTTAAATCCCCCAAAACCCATTAAATCTGAAAGATAACAAATCTGACAAATTGAAAATCAAACACCTTAAATTGGAATGGCAACAAATCAAGCCCAAGAAAAAAAATCAAACAAAATGAACTCTAAATCCAAAAAATTACCAAGTCCTAACAAAAAACAAATTTAAACTAATTCAAAACAAACTAAACCCCAAATAAAACTCAAGCCAACTTAAGGAAACGGCTCCGCTGCAATGGATATCAGAGAGTCCGTAGTACCCGAAGCACTGGACTAATCCAGATGATTGCCGACAATTTCTTACTACATTCCCAAGCATAATCAATATCTTCTCTAGCTCAATCTAGCAATTCCTTGCTCCTCTGCTCAATATCTCCATAAGTCAACCATGGAATGCCATCTCGGCACCGCATAGGTCGATCCGTGACTACTCAACGTCCCCCATTTAATAATAGTATAACAATATTTCACTATCACTTATACTATCACAAATATATATAATTCATAATCATAAATGTGTTATATACTTAAATTTTTTAAAGATCTATTTAATTCTTTTCTCTTTCACACACATCAAGTTTGTCGAAATTAATTATTTTCAAAATAGATATATACCTATCCATACATAATTACATAAATGAAATCACATTTAAATGTATGAACACATAAACATACATATTCAATTATAACCTAAGTCAAAATAATCCTCTTAATCTATTCAAATTTAGATTTAGATATTAATCATCAATTTATCATACAAAGATTATATTTTATGTAATAAACAGATTATATCAATTCAATTTCACAAATATGTAATCATCAATTTGTGATAAACAACTAAGAACAACATAAAAAATACTCTTAATATCACACTAGTATTTAAATAAAATTATATAAAAGTTTAAATCTTTTAGAAGCACAAAGGTTATCTTTTTAGTATTAAGAGTGCTTTACAATTGTTCATTTACACAATTGACATGCAAATGTGTTATATATTTTCATGTAAATTCATTGATGTACTCTCATCTTTATAAGATATTATATTATGTTTCATACATATATATTTTTTGATCTGAGAATTCTCTTTCACCCATGGATTGCAGAATCGGGATCGACTTATTCTTCGATCGGATCGGCCATGGCCGATCCGATTCTCGATGGAATCACCAATCCGGAAAGAACATCCATTGGAATCAGTGTTTTTGGATAGAATCAGGGCCGGAATCGTTCGAATCAGTCGATTCCGGAATGATTCCGGTGACTCCGTGCCGGAATCGGCCGGAAATGGCACCATGGTGGCCCTGCAGCCGTCGGGCGGAGAAGACAGGACTACCGGGTCCATCGATCCTGGGCTACTGGGTCCCCGTCTTCCCTGCCCGATAGAGTAGGGAAGACGGCCACGGCGGCCGCAGGGCCGCCGCGACACCATTTTGGGGGTGATTTCAAGCCGATTTCGCCCCCAAAATGCTCTAGGTAGGATCGGAATCCGATCTAGAGTGTTATTTTGGTATTTTTTTAGGTTTTACCACTTTTTGAAGGACCGAACTGGAACGATTCCGGATCGTTGTTTCTTCCGGCGGATCGCTCAGAATCGGACCGATCCAATCCGATCCGGATCGGATCGGTACCCATCGATCCGGTGGCCGATTCCGATCCTACCATCCTTGCTTTCACCCACCTCGAGACGAAGTCAAGATCCGAGACGGCAATCGAAGTCAACGAAGAAAGAAAAACTCAAGCACACTAAGTTTACATTCCATCAAGGCTACAAGGTCCTAGCCTTCATGTGTTTATTTTGTAGATGTATGACTTCTACCTATGAATTGCTACAGCAGTTGATCAAAGGCGTTCTTGTAGTTACTTAATATAATTAACACTGAAATATCAGAAGTTCAGTGGGGAAGGGTCAAAAGAAATTTTCAAAAAACTCAAACAATCTCAACCAAATAAAAAATGTGGTTCACATGGTCTGAGTGATACACTAACCCCTACGCCAACACTAAGAAGATCTATGAAACCTATTTTGTAAGTTATTAAATACACATACCACACCAAATTAGTTATAACGTCTATGGAATATCCTTTATTTTCATAGTTATCAAAGCTAAACAAAAAAACATGAAATTCTTTTCCAAAAAGGAACACGAATCTTTCAAATCCTAAAATCTTGAGGTTACATCATTGTACAATCTACTTTCTGAAAAACATGTATAAGTAAAAATACAACAGTCTGAACCACAACTTTGCCCGTATGAATATTTGGCAAAAATGATTTCAAGGTGTAAATATCAAAAACATTACAAGCAGCCAAAAGATTTCTTCAATAGAACATGTAAGCATACAGCATCACATCATTCACCAGTCTTATCTTACCTGCCCTAGAAACCCAGTTGTTCCACTTTCTACAAGGGGGACTTCAGCAGCCAAGCAAAGTCTATTAACATGTCGCCTGGCATCTAAGTTGTCTAGTCCATTCAAAACTACATTGAACTGCTTGAAGAATTCTACATTGAAATCATGACTTTTGACGTTAGCATGGTACGGTGTAATGTTTATGTGGGGCCTAAATCTCAGGACTGCATCACGAGCTGCCTGGATAATGAAAGAAAAAGAACAATGAAATAATATTACTAAAGACAAAAACATAAACAAGAAATAAAATTTGACCTAACAAGGCATGGTACACTAGCTACTAGTGCATACTTTAGCCTTAGATTGTCCAACATGACTTTGACGGAATAGAAACTGCCTGTTAAGATTACTCACTTCAATTGTATCCATGTCAATCTGTAAAAGAAGAATAAGCATTGACATAATGATTGAAGTCAGAACATCACAACTTAAATACCCACTTTTCACACCAAGCACAAGAAAGAATAGAAGTGGACAAAATTGTCAGGGATATCCATCTACAAGTAAAGGAACTCCAAGAAATCTGCATTCACTAGTTCAACTCAAAAGGTTTGTAACTTGAACCTTACTCTCCAAGACTCCAACATAGGTCAAAGGCAAACCAAGTGAAAATAGTGATCTGCAAATAGTGATCCACTTACAAAATCCAGAGTTATAGAAAATACAATACCTGCGTGCTGAAACTTGAAAGCACAATGCAGCTAACAAGAAGTCTGAAGGGCAGGTGTACAAAAAAATAGTAAACTACTTTGAATAACAGAAAAAAAAGTGCTTCAAAAAGAGGACTTGAATCAAATTTTAATGTGTTTAAGCTGCTTTCCTAAAAGTAATCAAAACTCCCAAATCTTGCAAGTAAGTAGTTTAAAAGAAAATGCATGAGAAGAGTTAAGAAACAAAACACAGTTGGCAATACCGCATGACCATTTCTGCAGGAAGAAACTCATGACCATGTTTGCTGCAGCACTTGCAAGCTGCAGCACTCAAACTCAACTCTACCCTAATCCAAAATCAATTGAAGTCTGCCATGTGCACAATTTTGTTTCCACTCATGTCAATTTTTAATTATTTCTTCAATTATCCTTACCCATGTTAGTTTAGGTCCACCACATTCTTGTCTTGTTTCTATTATTTTGATATTTTTTATTTTTCTAATTAGATCTTACTTAGGTCAACATTTAATATGGCTAGACTACCTCAACCACCCCTTTTTCAATTTTTCAACAAATGACGCTACTCTCACAGTTACCATTAATTATTCTACCAAATATACTATGACCACATCCATTGTTGGCACCAAAAAAATTCAAAAAAAATGTTAATGGACCAAGATTAAATTGAATCCAATCCCCATGGGCCACAATACTCAAATTCTTAGATATAACCCATTGATTGGGGTCCACCTCAAAGCCAATATACGGAGAAATAACCCTTTCTAAATGCCTATTGAGCAGCACAAATGTTATGTTATTAATGAGCTATATTTTCATTTCAAAATGAGCCCACTTTAGTCTTAATCCAGCGAGAGATAGGCCCTGTATCCTTTGTGATTTTCTCAACCCATAGTTACATGCTTAATGGGCTGATTTGAATGATAGCTATAGCCTATTATGACGTGGAACCATGGATTGCAGAATCGACCGATCCGGATCGAGATTGACCGATTCTATAATCAAATTGGTAATGGTCCGGATTGACCAATCCTACTGCATCGAATTGCGACCAATTCACCAAAATCCGGAAACATCCAAAATCGGTCCGATTCTCTCTCCACCCCCCCATTCCAGCCTCCCCCCCTCCCCTTAGGGCTCCCCTCCGGTGATTCTGAGCTCCCACTCTGGCAATTCGGCATTTCCTCTGGCGATCCCCCACTAAAACAAGATTTTACCCCTCGTCCCTCCCCGATCCCCCCTTTCCCCCCTTCCCCAAGACCCCTACCCCCAAAGGGGGCTCCCCTAGGCCCCGAATGCATAGTCACCCCCAAAGAGGTGGCTGATGACAACCACCCCTTTGGGGGTGATACTCAGCCACCCATGACCAGCAGCCACCCTCAGAGAGCCACCCCCAAAGGGGGGTGATCACCCCTTCAAGGGTGATGCTCAGGTCACCACTTCAGGGGTGGCTTTCTGATTTTCTTACCCCGAACGGGGGTGATGCTTAGTCAGCCTCGAAGGGATGATCATGTTTCTTACAATTTTTAAATTGTAGTATGTGGATGCAGATAAAATGTCGAAGGAGTAGCAAGGTGTTGTTGCACATCGTGACATTGGATAGCAACATAGCTACTTACAGGATGTTGAAAAGAAGATAGTGAGATGTAAATGGTGTCAGAAAGACATGAATGGAGGTGTATATTGTCTCAAACAACATATATCCGGCGTAGGTGGTAATGTGAAGAAGTGTGATAAAATCTCGGCCAAGCTTAAGAAAAAATGAGAAGATATTTAAATGAGAGAACGTCATAAAGAGATGTTAGAATTGGGCAGAGATAAGATCTTCATGACAAGTTGTTAGGACAGACAGACACCGATCACATGTCTAGAAACGGTAAGAAAGGAAAAGGACAAGCTCATATCCAGATTAATTCATCATCTTCAGATGATGATGAGAAGGAGGCTCAAGTCAGGAGAACTATGGATACTAGTAGGGCTTAGACCTACGAGAATGTGGAAAGAAGAAGCGGGCAAGAGGTTTGGGTGCCACTGCTAGATACTCTGATACAGGGGAAGGCATTCGGCCTATTCAAGGTATTGATTTTCATCAGTCACATTCAGCTCGGCTGATGGCAGGCATCACCATGTATAGGCAGAGTGAGAGGCCAAATGTCGATAAAATATGCCTTAAAGGGAGTTAAGACTACGACAAGGGGCACGAAAAAAATAATCAAGCACATGGTGAAATTCTTTTCAAATACAGGTATATGAAAATGTTAAGTTTTATTAAGTGTATGTTTAAGATATTTTTGAAATAATTATTAACAACAATGTATTTATTTTGGTTCATGAAGATGTCTCAGCACATGCAGTTACCAGTCCTTATTTCTAGACAACGATAGATGCCATTGGTGTGGCTGGGCCAGAATTAGAAGCCCTCATCTCCAAATACATACACAAGGGTAGGTTGGATGAAGAAGATGATAAGTTGACCTCTTGGATAGATTGATTCAAATCCATTTGGAATGAGAGGGGCTACATTATGACGTGTAATGAGTGGACAGGAATCACAAGGAGGTCCATCGTAAGCTTCATTGTATATTGTTTCGATGGAACTACATTTTTGAAATCTATTGATGCATCAGGCAAGATGAAAAATGCAAATTACCTGTTTAATGCCCTGTTTGGTAACACTATTAGGTACCTCTATCACTATCAATTTTAAAATTGATATTGATAGGATCTATTAGGAGGTGTTTGGTTAATTATATCAATTTTAAAATTTGTAGTGCAAACAAAGCATATTACATAATACAAGTGTCAACTTGTATTACTTTTGATATTGATACTCCAACATTTGAAAATATTAATATCAATATTAATATAGTAACGAAAATGAAACTCTAACCAAACAGGGCATAACTTGATGAACATTGTGGTGGAGATTAGAGAAGAGAACATTGTGCAATTTGTTACTAACAACAAAGCATTGTATAAACTGTAGAGAAGAAATTGATGAAGGCTAAACTCAGACTTATTTTGAGTGTCATGTGCTGCGCACTCTATTGATTTTATGTTAAAGAACATTAAGAGGGATCCAAATGTGAAATCATTGGTCAGTCAAGGACAATTGATCACATTTTTATTTACGGGCATCCCTCTTAATGTCTCTGTGTGCAGGCCCGAATCAAGCCTCAACCGGCTGAACCAGTCTATGTGTGCAGGTCGGCTCGACCAATCATTGAACTTAGGCCATCGGGGGTACGTGGTTCTTGCTATCAAGTCATGTACGATGGGGCTGTGGAGACTAGGGGTGCAAACTAACCAATACACTCGACAAGTAGCTCGAAGCTCGGCTCGATAAAAACTCGACTTGACTCGTTTATTATGTTAAATGAACAAGCTTGAACACAAAATAAAGCTCGACTCATTAAACGAGCCGCGCTTGAACAGACTCCTGCTCGGCTCGATAAGCTCGCGAGTAGCTCGATTAAATATTATAATATATATTTATTTTTAAAAATTAAATTATGAGTATTAATAATTATATATTATCACTTAAATATATTAAAAATTTTAAAATTTGAGTTTAAACTTAAATTGAATTTCATAAATAAGCTAAATATAGAGTTTCACAGATGACTTTTCATCATAGATTGCAGAATCGGCGGAATCGGTCCAATTCCGACCGATTCCGGAATCGGATCAGAACCGGAATCGGATCGGTGGATTCCGATCCGAATCCAGGCGGAAGGACCGAATCCGGGAAGAATTCCGCGGAATCGGTATGAATCGCCTGGAATCGGCCGATTCCGACCGATTCCTTGTGGAATCGGTCGATCCGTCGGAAGACCAGGTCAACCGGCCCGGTTAGATTCCCGGTTCGATTCTGAACGGGGAATCGAACCGATTCCGGCCCTAAAAAGGCCGGAATCGACCCGCGGGGGTCGATTCTGTCGATCCCGCGGCGGCAAAAGCTCGATCCGGCGATTCCGGCGCGATTCCGGCGATTTCGGCCTCGATCCCAGCTGTCAGCATCGATTCCGACCGATTCCGTCGATCCAAGCATCGATTCTGGCCCGATTCCACCGATTCCGGCGATTCCAAGCAACGTCTTCAAGGGATTTCGCCGATCCAAGCTCGGATCGGCCTCGAATCAACCTCTTCTTCGATCTTTATGAGGTTTTGGTAAGATTTCTTCGCCGAAAACTTCGTACGTCAATTCTTACGCGTTTCCGACGAGTTCGAGCGTCGTTAAACGTTGTGATTTCCGACCGAACAAGTCCGTCCAAGTTTTGAACTATCCGTTTAAGTCCATTTTCGTACGGGAAAAATTCCGAATATCCCGTACGTTAATTTACGACCATTTCCGCAAATACGTAACCCTTTAAACATACCGAATGGTGTGTTACTTTGGTTGTCCGCTTCCCGAACAGGTCTAAATCAATTTTTATGTTATCTAATCATTTTTAGTGCATTGTTTACAATTTTCAAGATATAAGCAATAGCCGATCAAGGTGATGCGGCACCAAAGACGTGCTTCCGACGTCGGTTGGGAACACGGGCACATGGTAGACCTAGTCGGGAAGAGGGATACGGCAAATGGTGTGGGAAGGAGATGAACGGGGGTGTTCCACCGAAACAACATATTGCGGAACAGTGGGAATGTCAAAAATGTGACAAGGTGCCCAGGGAGAAGAGTGAGGAGACGAGAGGCTACGTGACAGTGTGTAGAGCCTCTCGACGGGCTGTTAGGATCGAGCAGAGGGAGGAGTTGCACGACGAGCTACTCCAGAGGAGGAGGGACCGCAATTTACCTACCTCGAAAGGGAAAGGCAAGGGGAAGGCACCAGCTGAGCCGAAGCCAGAGAGCGAGGACGAGTTCTCGGACTCCGAGCTTAGACGTGCTAGGCACGATAGCAAGCGTGCATTTGCTGAGGAGGAGGACAGGAGGAGGGGAGCAGGAGGGTCTGGGTCCAGAGTTGACCCAGCTTTGGGCCGATCATTAGTATTTATTCGATGTGGTCCTGTGGATGAATGCATTGGTTATTTTTAAAAAATTTTCTAACTCATTTCCTATTTTTTTAGAATTTTTTCTGAATTTTTTGAATTTTTTGATGAAAAAACAATAAAAAAAAACCGATTCCGGGCCGATCCGGATTCGATTCTCTTCCCAGGAATCGGCCGGCCGATTCCGATTCCGGAATCCTTGCTTTTCATTGATTTTGAGTTTTATAAATGAGTTTGTATATAGTTTAAGCTTGAATGTGAATTGAAATTTTGTCTAACTACTACTCGAGTTCGAGCTCGACTCGGCTCGATTAATAAACGAACCAAGCTTGAACAAGAATTCCACATACTCGTTAAAACTCGAGCTCGAATTCGAACTCGTGTAAAATAAACGAGCCGAGTTTGAACACCATACTACTCGGCTCGACTCGGCTCATTTGCACCCCTAGTGGAGACCGGACACATGAGGCAGCAAGACCCAGCAAGGTTATGGCTGCTACGGCAAAGCTCGTGCGAGCGTGAAGAAGAGGCCCCGAGGGGACCAACTGCTTATTAGACCAGCTCTAACTGAACCTCAACGAGTGCATGGATGCGCACCCACTACCCACCATCACGCTTAGGTGAGGGAGGCATGATGCGTGAGCGCTTAAGATTCGCCATTGGGCGTTGGGCTGTGTCATGGCAGTTGGGTGTGGCATCTATGCATCGCTAAGAACAAGACCCCGACTAGGGTTGTGGCAGTGCAAGGACGCAACCGCATCCGCATGAAGAAGAAACCCTACGAGGTTATAACATCGCAAGAGTGCCTTAAGGGTGCATGAAAGAAGCCGCGAAGACCGAGGGCTTCTTCGTCCTCGCACATCCGACTCTCGCTCTTTCGGACAATAAGAATGATACAAGGTGCAGGCAAGCAGACAGTGCCCTATCGCCGGTGACAGTGTGGTCAAGAGGCAAGGAGAAAACTCATGAGCCTTCGCACGTCACCTTCACCTTCACACTCCTCCGTTCTTCTCCTTCATCATCGACATCAACGATCTGATAACTGAGGTGTCGGGGCTTCGTGTAGAAAGGTGAAGACAATGATGGATGGTGATTGTTGGAACAACGAAAGGTGAAGAGAGGTGCAGAGGGCTCAACAAGGAGAAGGGGGAACCAAAAGGGTTAGGGAGGTGGCAAGGATCCATGGAGTGCTTCAATGAAGCCAAACGGTAGAGAGACGAGTAGGGCTGTGTTGGGTGATTCCAAAGGCCACAGGATGGCGGGTGGATGCTCAGGGGTGAGAGGAGAAGAAGGCAACAGAGAAGGAAGGGACAGTAAGGAAGAAATAACGGTGTCCCATTGATTGTCCAGGCATCACCAGATAATGCCAAGTGATGCGGGAGTTGTGCATGGGTTGACAATGCCGAATCAGGAGCTGACCTACTATTAGGGGTAGAAGGGAGTCATCTGGTGTCGGAGGTGACAAAGATGACCACCATCGTGGAGGGGATGAAGGATAATCGAGGCAATGCCCCCTAGTGGATGAACCAACGTCACAAGTTTCTCTAAAAAATCTCACTTCATTATTCTTTTATTCCAACGTAGACCTCTTCGTAAAGAGGAGCCCTATTTACAAAAAGAAAACCTTAAAAGAAATATTTACAACTATATCCTCTAAAGACAATAAAAGTTCAATACATTTACAAGTCCTAACTCCTACGAAGACAAAAATGTAAATTGAACCCAAAATCAACCAAACAAGATCCCCATCACATTATCTTGTAAATTTTGCAACCCACCTACAACCCAACAGATGGGTTATGTTTCTCTGTCAAAACGGGCATGTTTACATGTCAAATACAACCCACTAGCTAGCTTCTTGCACAACAAATATTGGATCCTAAAATATAAGATCTAATGGCCGATCAGTGGCCTTAGATCATGTTTTCAATTGATAAAATATTAGGTCTAGTTTGGGCAGCCACCAGAGAAGCCTAAAGAATAGATTTTGTGCCACCCGGAAGTCTTGAATGTACATAAAAAATAGGCCATCACCGCACACAACAAAGTCAAAGAAACTACCATCGGAGTGGCCTAAAAATTAGGAGTTCATGATCCGTCCTGGTAGAAGATGCTCCCATGTTCAGCAGTTTTTGACTGGGCCCTCCTATCTTGTAACCGTGAAACCTTTTTTACATAAAACAGTCCCCATTGGGACTAGCTACTCGGGAAGATGATCTATAAGATAGCCCCGCGGCTATATGTTGAAGGTCCCAGTTAGGCAGATGGGAGCCCGATGGACAAAGCAAGGCCCGGGAGATGGCATAGGGCTCTCCCCCTCCCCCGGTGCTCTCTCCTTCAGCCCCAGCAGTCGCCATCTCTTCCCCCATGCTCTGGATGTTGTGGTGCATATGGAAGACCAAGAAGAGGCCATAAGGTCTCCTACTGTGGATGATGTCTCAAATGTTGCACCGCCCATGGGAGATGAAGTCAAGGATTCCGGAATCGGAATCGGAATCGGAATCGGTTGCGATTCCAGGAAACCGGCCGATTCCTGGGAAGGGAATCGATTCCGGATCGGTCCGGAATCGTTTTTTTTTTTTGATTTTTTTTTCGTCAAAAAAATTCAAAAAAATCAGAAAAAATTTTAAAAAAATAGGAAATGAGTTAGAAACATTTTAAAAAATAACCAATGCATGATATCCACAAGACCACATCATACAAATACTAATGAACACCAATTGAACACTTGAAGACTTGAAGTTAAGTACATATTCCAATTCCATTGAAACAAAAATCAAAGAGTTGATACATCATAAAAAAAAAATTACATCATATCAATCTACTACCAATGTCTAGGATATAGATATGGATCTTCCTCCTCTCCCTGCTGCTCGTGACGCTCCTGCCTCGTGCTCGCCTGTATACGTCCGGACCATATCCATATGAAAATAATGCCGATGCCATGCCATCAAGGTCGTATGGATCGGATTGCGGGACGACCGGGACGACGTGGCAGAGGATGGTGGAGCTGGTGGTGTAATCCACTCGGTCAACCTCGCCCAAATGCCGACATCGTGGCTCCACAATATACGAATACGGTGTCTCCGCACATCCGGCCGTGTAATACGGCTTTGGAAACCGTGAATCGGGTGACTCACCGCCGGGCCGATGGGCCGCGTCGCCGTATACACTCCTCGTCATCATCACCGAGAGCGAGAAGGAGCTCGCGCGTCGTCATCCTGGGCCGACAGACGCCCCGACCTCTACCTTCCTTCTCTTTACCTCTTCACCCATCTCTGAACTACCACAAGCTCCCCAACCCAAAGTTTTTTTCAACTTTCCAAATCCTCCCATTTTTTACGTGCGTCACCCGTTTGTTTCGTTCTCCCCGGGACCGCGAATTTGGGCCGGCAGCGGCCGCCGGGAGGCTGGAGCCGAGTCGGGACCAAGCTGCGAGGTGGCTACTCCATACCGCTCTTTGCGAAGAAGACCACCCCGCTCGAGCACGAGAAGTAGACGGGAGGTGGAGCCGAGCATCCTCCTCGGCTTCAACACCATCCAACTCTCCTTCTCGCCTACGCACCCGTCATCGGGGATCAAACTCACCGTACGATCCCCGGCTTTCCTTCTCTGTCCGGGGAGGCAAGTGCATGCTCCTCCCGGAAAATCGGTCCACGTCCACCTCCTCGGATGGTGGTGTGGCGGAGGAATGCCTCTCGCTCGTACGGGCCACCGCGAACCGTGCAAATCGCTTCTCCTCGGCCGATCTTCCGCCGATCCTTCGATGTTCTTTATGCGCAACCTCGTATTATAATGACGGAACCGCTTCTCCACCGTCCGAGGTCAACTCTGTTCCTCCTTTTGGTATGTGTCGGAGTTGAATGTACTCCGCTCTCACAAGTGGGAGGGCGGTGCTCCGGCTCGCATCCTCGATACCAATGGCCGCAAGTGGATTCCATCCACTCCCGGTGTTCACCCGAACCCACCACTCGAATGCAAGAAAAACATAAGAAGAGAAAGAAAAACAATTAGACCATCTAAACCATAACTTATATGAAAAGAAAAGAAATTCCTCATCAAACTATTACTATACCAGGTGACACTTTGTCAACTGAATATTTCAGGTCAGCATCTGAGTATACACCGACCATCATCTTGTACTTCTGTATCTGAAAAATAATTAGTTGCCTGGTAATGCTAGTCCAATGTATTTAATGAACTCTAACTTACTTCTATCTCATCATCCCTGTTCTCTGCCGAGATCGGCTGCACACGGATAACTGCAAGTGTGTACCCCGCATCACCTCGTTGTCGTTCACCACTCGTCCTCCATATTGGATGCGGGGGTTCAAAAAGTATCCTGCAAGATTTTATTAGTTAACACTGTGCATATAAGACAATTATACAGCAAAAATAATTTTTTAACCAAGTTACCTGCAGCATGGACATCGTGGTGCAAGGTCTTGTCCCATCGGTCATCAATGATCTTCCACCACTTTTTTGTAACCTCTGGGATTTTTTTATTTAATTTTCAGCCTTTGCCGGTCCATAGCATCATACAAGGTGTGCCCGATCTCGGTCCCTGTCATCCGAGTCTACCAACCTCAAGACAACTACCGTGGCTCGATGATTGCCAGTAGTAGGCAATCCTCTCCCAAAACTTCTTGTCGGTGATCGCTTCGTACCCGACAAGAATCTCCAACCGCCTTGTCGTCACGCAGCTGTCCACCGCGTATAGTTGTAATACTCTCTTTGATCGCGCGAACCTAACCAAAGCATGCTCGCGCCGGTGTAAACTCTCCACGCAATGAAGTTCGCCGTATAATCGTGGACTGGGCCCGACAAGATCGCGTGCCCTCCGCGCGAGATCTCGTGATATGTAGGAGGCGGGGATGCGAATAAATAAAAGATGTGATCGTACGCGCTGCTGACAAGTGTAGATATACACCCTCCTCCTCGCCTATATCCTTTAAAATGAGATATATGGAATGTGTTGCAGGGCACCCGTAAGACGCGTTATATTTCTCCGTCAACTTCCTACCAAAGCCTTATACGATGGTTCGTCGTCGTGTGACAACCGAACCACATTGTCCTCCCCGATCTCCTCCACCACCCCATCCATCGGGAGAAAAGATGAAGTCGGCATTTTTTATCTTCCCGGGAATCTACCGACTTCAAGAATGTAGTCCCCTCGAAGTACACCAAGAAGTTTATCATACTCCTTTTGGGTGATACTCGCTCCACCCATCGCACACGCGTGATTGTGCAACCCTCTCCTTCCACACTAACTCGAACCCGTCCATCCACTCCCCAACTCCCCGGACCTCCTTCAGGGCCGGGCGCCGTATGTGTCTGGCCGCCGGGACTTGCGAGCCGGTCCGACCTCACCCACGGCATCCACCATCGTTCGGGGCAGGGCTGTGGCGTACGCGCCGGGATGCCTACATCAAGTTAAAAAAAATGGGATCGTGTAAAATTAAGTTTTAGTAAATAAAACGAACGTAATAATGTCAAATATAATTTAAAAAGTGATACTTGCGTATGTAAAACCATTTTAACGAATGCGGCGAACGGCTCTCTTTGCGGCTCGTTCCCGTAGCCTTCACCCCTTTCATCGTCGCTTTATCCCCATCCGCCCGGGACTCGTTTTCAAATAAATACTCGTCACTCGGTGTAAATCGAGCGCCGGCAGAAAGTAACGGCGGTATGGCTCTCGTCTCCTAGGTCGTGCTCTCGGTCCCGAGTGAGGCGAGCCGATGCCGATCGGCCCAAAGCCGGGTCAACTCGGACCCGCACCCTCCTGCTCCCCTCCTCGTCCTCCTCCTCTCGCCCATGCGCGCAGTGGGGCCGTGCCAGCACGTCCAAGCTCGGAGTCCGCGGACTCGTCCTCGCTCTGCAGCTCCGGCCGGTGTTCCGCCTTCCCCTTGCCTTTCCCTTTCGGAGGTAGGCAAATCGCGGTCCCTCCTCCTCTCGAGTAGCTCGTCCCCGCAACTCCTCCCTCTGCTCGATCTAATCGCCCGTCGAGAGGCTCTCACGTCGCGTATCCTCTCGTCTCCTCACTCTTCTCCTCGGCACCTTGTCACATTTTTTTACATTTCCACTGCTCCGATATGTTGTTTCGGCGGAACACCCCCCCCCGTTCATCTCCTTCCCGCACCACTGCACCGTACCCCTCTTCCCCGACTAGGGTCTACCATATGCCCGTGTTCCCAACCCACGTCGGAAGCACGCGCTTGGTCTTTTGATACCTTGTCGGCCATTGCTTAAATCTGCAAAAATTGTAAACAATGCACTAAAAATGATTAGATAACATACAAATTGTTTTAGACGCTGTTCGGGGAGCAGACAACCCAAGAAACACACAATTCGATATGGTTAAAGGGTTACGTATTCTTAAAATCAACGTACGGGTATCCGAAATTTTTCCTGTACGTTAACATCCAATCGATGTTCAAACAACTTGAGCGGAGTTATTCGATCACAAATCACCCCATTTAACTCTACTCGGGTCGTCGGAAACGTGTAAAAATAGGCGTACGGGATATCCGGAATTTTTCCCATACGCAAAATAGACATATCCGGATACTTCAAAACTTAAACGAACTTGTTCGGACAAAAATCGTAAAGTTTAACGACACTCAAACTCGTCGGAAACGCGTAAGAATGGACGTACGAAGTTTAGCGAAGAAATCTTACCAAAACCTTACAAAGATCGAAGAAGAGGTTGATTCGATGCCGATCCGAGCAATCGGCGGAATCCCTTTGAAGAACGAGCTTGGAATCGCCGGAATCGCCCGAATCGCCCCGAATCGCCGGGAATCGGTGGAATCGGTCCGGAATCGACCCCCGGATCGACGGAATCGGCCGGAATCGACGGTGGATCGACGAATCGAGGCCGGAATCGCCGGAATCGCGCCGGAATCCGCCGCGCTTCCTCCTTCCGCCGCGGGATCGACCGAGGCCACCCGCTACGATTCCGGCCCTGGGCCGGAATCGGTTCGATTCTCGGTCCGAGTGAACCGACCGAATCCGTGGGGCCGGTCCCGCCTTCCGAAGAATCGGTCGGATCGACCGATTCCACATGGAATCGGTCGGAATCGGATCGATTCCGACCGATTCCAGGCGATTCAGACCGATTCCGAGGAATTCTTCCCGGAATCGGTCCTTCCGCCGGGAATCGGATCGGAATCCACCGATTCGATTCCGGAATCGGTCGGAATCGGACCGATTCCGCCGATTCTGCAATCAATGGATGAAGTTGATGCTATGCTGCTGCACGTCCTGGTGCTGCCAATCCTCCTCATGCTGCAGCTCACATGGAAGAGCAAGAAAAGGAAGCCCTGCCGATATTGCTGCTCCTCTCAATGCCTACTCTTCCTGATGTTGTGGTTGTTGCCGAAGCATGCTGATGTCCATGATGCTGCTGCCGGTAGCATTGTTTACGGAATCGGTGGAATCGGACCGATTCCGGAATCGGATCGAAATCGGTCCGGAATCGGTATGAATCGGTCGGAATCGGTCCGGAATCGGCCGGAATCGGTCCGGAATCGGAATCGGAATTGGAATCGGATCGTTTTTTTTCGTTTTTTGCTATTCCAGTCGGATCGGCCAGAATCGGTCCGAATCGGCCGGAATCGGCCGGAATCGGAATCAGATCGGGTTTTTTTTTTTTTGCTTTTTTTTCTTATCGATTCTGGATCGATTTTTTTCCATTGAATCGGTCGGAATCGGTCCGATCCGATCCGATCCGGATCGGAT
This sequence comes from Cryptocoryne crispatula var. balansae, assembly GCA_036172225.1. NCBI lineage: Eukaryota > Viridiplantae > Streptophyta > Magnoliopsida > Alismatales > Araceae > Cryptocoryne > Cryptocoryne crispatula. The sequence continues at coordinate 30,044,019 of CM069927.1, forward strand.
CGGTACCCACCAATCCCGATTCCGATTCCGATCCCGCGATCCTTGGCCAGTAGTGAGGCTACTGTGCACCAAGCCAACCAAGGCCGAAGCCCTTGCTGATGTGACGAGATGGCCACAGGTGCTGTTGCCACACCCCATAGGCTGTTCTTGCTGCTGCTCTTGCTCACATAGAAGAAGAGAAAGAAGATGCCGAGGACTCCTTGCCCATTCATCTCCTTCCCATCTCTTATGTACATAAAACCCAGCATGGCCTCCGACGTGCCCTTATCCCCTCACCTTTATGGCCATAGACATGCCAATCCCCTCATGATCCCCCCTGTGCACACCCCTAGAGCTATAGAAACCAGGCATGTTCAGCCCCTTAATATGCTCAATACTTTGAGCCCAAAGAGGGTACCCAACTGTCTTGGTATCATGCCTATATAAAATCCCTCCCATAGCCTTAATCATGACCCCGAATGAGTCTTGACATATGTTCTATGACCAAGCCTCACAACCGTCTCTAAATCTGCCTATTGCATGGCCCATGTTGACATATAGACAGATCTGGCCGGACCTGGCACATCCCTCTATGAACCGGCATGTTTGATCCTTAGCTCATGCCTTAATCTGGACAAGTTTAGATGGCTGACCCAACAGCTTGCTTTGGGTACAGCCTATGAAGATGGCAGAATGCTTCAGAGGGTCAACAAGGGCCGAAGTCAAATTGCATGGAAGGTAACAAGAAGTCAAAGTCCATCAAAGAAAAAGACGGAAGATAAAAGTCTTAGGTAAATTAATTGTGAAATGATTCTGTAGAATGTCCACTATCTGTTTTGCATCTTCTATCCGAAAATATTCAATTTTCATAAGATCTTCTTGATTGTTACTCAAAAGGTCCAATAATTGGATTGTCAACAAGGGCGTTCTAGTGTGTTGTAGATTCTTATCTAAGAATTGTATCATTTGATGATGCCATGTAAATCGCTAAAAACAAGTGAAGTGTATGGCTAACCCAATAATAAAAATTTCGTAAGGGGATTGGAGCAGGCTACCATGAGACAAAGGATCTTCTTTCTAAAGAGATTCAATTCCGAACTATTATATGTCTAAGGTCCAATATTGAAATCATTTCATAAGTTTTGCCTGCCTTTGTCCATGTCAACAAACAATTCAAAATATCTCAACTTTTTCAAAACAGGTCCGAGTCAAATAACAATGATTCTAAGCACTTATTTTTACATTACACGATTTCGGAAGTTTGGAACCCAAAAACTAGATCGTATGGATATGTAAAATACCAGATTACCACTCCTAGCAAGAAAGGGAGGGAAAAGGATACTCAATTTAAAGTGAGTAAACAGAATTCCATACTAGATTTCATAGACATAGAGACATATAGAATTATGTGGAAAGCCATATTCGATGAAAGTCGTATGTATGGCTTGAAAGGAGATCTTTCATATCTTTCGAGATCCACCCTACGATATGAAGTCAAAAAGCCAAAATAAGTGATTTATTTTTAGCCATTATAAAAAGATGATTCTTGAACCTCTTTCATGCTCATGTCATGTCGAGGTACTATGAAAAAACTGCAAAATCCGATATAATTTATCGTAATCGATTAGTTAATATGTTAGTTAACCGCATTTTGAAACACGAAAAAAAATATTTGGCTTAACAAATTATCTATCGAGCCGTGAAAAAGATTCAACAAAAGATAGAAACAAATCCACTATTTGTTTTACATCAAGCAATACATGGAGTAACTGGATCGATCTAGCAATGATAGAATATATATTTTGTTTACTAAATTACATAAAATTTTAGACAACTCCATATATGATATTATGAAGGGAGATGAGAACGAGAGGGTGAATAAAATAAAACAAAGAAAATTTTATGCACAAAGCAAATTCAATTCTTTTTTGCAAAAGATACAAATAGAAATAAATAGAGAAAATACTTGACTTGGTATCTGTTAATTTTTTCTATTTTTCTAACTAAAGTCTCCTTATGTCTACGTCTAATATGCCCAAATCATCACAATCACCCTTCTTTAAAATTGTCTACAGTTGTTGTTACTTCTACATTTTCTTTAATATATTCAATTTTATTCTATTTAAACAAATGTGGTCACTCATCCATCTTAACATTCTCATTTCAACAACACTTAGTTTAGAAATATTTTTTTCTTTTATTGTCCAACACTCACTACCAAATAACTTATAATCACACACAACCTTTGTAGTTAATCTCCACTTCATCCAATTTACTTTAATCTTATTATTAATATTTTTATCACCATCTCTATCTTTTGAATAATTGATTCAAGATACTTGAACTAAATTCAATGAAATAATATTACCACATTTAAACTAACACAGTACCTACTCTCTAGTTTTCATTAAATTTACAAATCATGTATTCTATTTTACTTCTACTTATCCTGAAACCCTTACTATCACAAGTTTTTTTCCACAATGCTAACTTCCAATTCACTCATTGTCTCTCATCTATCAATACAACATCGTCTACAAATATCATATATCAAAGTGTATCATCATGCATAATCTTCGTTAATTCACCCATAACTAATGCAAATAAGTAAAGACTTATGGTCCATTTGGATCCACGGAAAATTAAATTCACTGAAAACCATTTACGTTGCATATGATTTTCGAAGATTTTGAAATCTTGATAACCTCATTTGGTTGCTCGAAAAATATTTTCTCAAGAAATTATTTCTTTTATTTAATTATATGTAAATTACGCTTCAAAATATTATATTATAATATTTTTATCAACATAGTTTACAAAAATATGATTTTAATCAACAAAACATGTCGTCATATTTCTCAACTTAAATTATAAACAATATAAAATAGTTAAATATTCAACAATTATTTACTAAAATACTTATTTTATTTGATAACATATAACAATAAATCACATTAAAAGGGATTACATGTGACAGCATTTTTACAATATATTAAAATATAATTTATCATTTAATTTTTATGATGAATATAAGTTGAAATGCTTATATCAATATATAAGTATAAATATAAATAAGTTTTATTTAAAAAATAAGTTTTATTTACTAGTAGAAAATTTAAATAAAAATATTTTAAAGTAATTTACAGTTATTAAGATTAATAATATTTATTTAAGCTAAAAATATTTTATTTAACAAATTAAAATTTTGAAATCAACGTTGCCAACCATTTTGGAAAACGGCATCCGTTGAGTACCTGCGGATGCCAAAATCAGCATTTCATCTCAACCTACGTAATTCATTTTACGTTGACATATGTTTTACATGGAACCAAATACACGGAGGAGAATGTTTTCGGTAAAAGTGACTACATGCGGCAGGTTTTCAAGGTAAACAAACGGACCCTTAATGTAAACCCTTGATGCCAGCCAGATGAAATATGAACATCTCTTATTTCTTCTCCAATTGTATATACACCAATGATTACTTTCTCGTACATGTCTTTATCACTTATATATACCTAATAGACAACATCTTTCATTTCAACACCCATCACAAAACCACTTTTGAAACTTTATCATAAATCTTTACCAAATCAATAAAAACTATATGTAAATCATTCTTTGTATCACAATATTTCTCTATCAAATTTCTAATAAAAAATAACTACAAATATACATTGATCATGCATAAATATAAATTGGTTAGTTAAAATACTTGTACAATTCCGTAATTGTGGTTCAATAACTCATTCTCATACTTTCACTCATGAGTTTGATCCAAGGATTCCGAAATCGGAATCGGGACCGATCCGATTTCGATTCCCAGAAATCGGTCAAAATCGGCAGATTCCTGGGAAGAGAATCAATCCAAGAATCGGCTTGGATCAGTTTTCCCTTTTGAATTTTTTTCACCCAAAAAATTCAAAAAAATCAGAAAAAATTTCTAAAATATAAGAAATGATTTAGAAAAAAATCTAAAAATAAGATTAGTATGTATCCACATGAAATAATTATGAAGGGGATCCGGTCCGGTCCATTTTGGTGTTTATTTGTGTTTACGTCCTCTTGGACTTCATTATTAATATTTGAAGCTTATTTTTTAATCTTTCCTTTAAATTTGGGTCCATACGAGGACATGTGTGTAAATAGTCATTTAGGATGTATTATTTGCAATGAGTTTCTCTATTTAAGAAGGCTCATTTGTTGGAATTTTTGGAACCCTAAGAGGGCTGGTCAATGATCGCGAAATCGGAATCGGAATCAGATTCTGATTTCTAAGAATAGGTCAGAATCGGCCGATTCCTAGGAAGAGAATCGATCCAGAAATCAGCCTAGATCGATTTTTTTAATTTTTGTCATCAAAAAATTCGAAAAAAAATCAAAAAAAAATCCTAAATATAAAAAATGAGTTAGAAAAAAATCCAAAAATAAGATTAGCATTCGTCCACAGAACCACATCGAATAATTACTAATGAACATGAAATGAAGTTAAGTACATATTCCATTGATTCAAAAACCAATTAATTGATACATCATGAAAACATAAAAAATAAAAATTTACATGATATCAATTTAATACCAATATCTAAGATATGGATATTGGCCTTCCTCATCTTCCTGCTGTTGTCAATGCTCCTGAGTTGTGCTCAGTCTTGTATATTATCCGGAACCATATCCATATGAAAATAATGCCAATGCCATACTATCAGGGTCGTAAGCAACGGACTATGGGACGACCGGGACGTAAGCAGACTCTGGTGGAGCTAGTGGTGGTTGGTGGTGGAGGAATCCACTGCTGTTGAGCCTCGTCAAATGCTAGATACTGTAGCTCTATAAAATAATGTTGTGATGTCTACTCATCCAGCGTGTCATGCGACTTTGGTTGCCATGAATCAGGTGGTCGGGCTGCTGTTGATAGCTGCGTCGCTGGTATGCACTTCTCATCATCATCAACTGATGAGCGAAAAGGAGCCTGCATGCTATCATCTGGGCTCACAGGACGCCTGATCTCCAACTTCCTTCTCTTCACCTCTTCAACCATCTCTGAAGTACCAGAACCCAAAGATTTTTCTAGCTTTGCAAATTCACCTATTTTTCGTGCAATCACTTTTATTTTCGTTTTCCCTGGACTACGAATGGGCTGGGTAGCGGCGGCTGGGGCTAGAGTTGGGGCTAAAGCTCGAGGTGGCAACTCCATAGCTGTTGGGGTAGAAGAAGGCCATGCCTGAGCCTGAGAAGTAGGTGAAGGTGGAGCTGAAGCATCCTCCTCAACTTCAACACCATCCAACTCTCTTTCAGCCCATACACGGTCATCGAGATCAAACTCAGCTGGATGAACTCTGGTTGCCCACTCCTCTATCTAGGAGGCAAGAGCATGCTCCTCCTGAAATATCTGATATATGTCCACCTTCTCAGGTAGTGGTGTGGCGGAGATATGCCTCTGCTCGTATGGACCACCTGCGAACCGTGCAAATCACTCTTCACTGATCTTCTGTCGATCCTTGATATTCTTGATGTGCAATCTCATATTGTAATGAAAGAAGACCAACTTCTCCAGCCAGTCTGAGGTCAACCTGTTTCTCATTTTTGTATGTATCAGGTTGAATGTACTCTAGTTCCTATCACAATGAGAGGAACTGATGCTCTGGCTAAGTATCCTGATACCGATGGCAACAAGTGGATTCCATCCACTCCTAGTGTTCACCTGAACCCACCACTCAGCTACAAAAAAAGGTAAACAATTAGCCCATCATCTTCAATAACTTATATGAAAAGATAATAAAATATTCATCATAAATTAGTATACCAGGTGACACTTTGTCACACGAATATCTCATATCAGCATCCGAGTATACGCCAACCCTCATCTTATACTTCTGTATCTAAAAAAAATTTTAAAAAAAATTTCATTAATTGTCTAATAATTATCTACTCCAAAGTATTGAATAAACTCCAACTTACTTATATCTCAACCTCTATCCTATCCTGCTAAGATCGGTAAATACATTGAATAACAACTAATGTATCCCGCATCACCTCGTTGTCGTTCACCACCTGTCCTCCATATTGGATGCAGAGGTTCAAAAAATATCCTGCAAGAATTTAATAATTAACATTATGAATAAAGCAATTATTAACTAAACTTAAAGTAGGTAAGCACAAATACTTTTTGAACCTACTAACCTGCAGCATGGATATCGTGGTGCAAAGTCTTGTCCCATCGGCCATCTATGATCTTCCACCATTTTTTGTAATCTCTGTGATTCTTCTCTTTTATTTTCAATTTTGCCCGATACATGGCATCGTACAACATGCCCATCTGGTTCCTATCATCCGAGTCGACCAACCTCAAGACAACTATCAGTGGCTCAATGATTGTCAAGTATTAGGCAATCCTCTCCCAAAATCTCTTCTCAGTGATCTGCTTCTTAGATCTGACAAGAATATCAAGTTGATCCTCCTTGTTATGTAGGTGGTCCACCATATAATTATAATACTCCTCGGACTGCGTGAACCTAACCAATGCATGCCTGTGCCGATGTAAACTCTCTAGTGCATTGAAGTTTGTGGCAAAACGTGTAGGATCAGACCTGAAAAAATCGTGTCCCCCTGTATGTGATCTCATAATATGTAGCAGACAGGGATGCGAATAAATAAATAACTGATTGTCTGCGCCTGCCTGACAATGGTGGATACTCTCCTCCTTGCCTATATCCTCTAGTATGAGATCAATAGAATGTGTCGCACAAGACACACAGAACATGTGCTACCTCTTCACCATCAACTTCTTCCCAGTCGCCTTATATGAAAGTTCGTTGTCAGTGACAACCTAAACCACATTCTCCTCCCCAATCTCCACCACTGCATCCGTCAAAGAAAAAATGAAGTCGGCATTTTTAATCTTCCTAGAAGCATCCACCGACTTCAAGAACATGGTCCCCTCAGAACAATACACAAGAAGTTTATCATACTCATCTTGGTGATACTTGTCCACCCGTCATACATAATCGTGCAACCCCTCTCCTTTTACACCAATTTGAATCCATCCATCCACTGTCTCAACTCCTGCACCTTCTCATCCAGCCCAACGCCATATATATGCCTACTAGTCGGGACTTGCATTCTCGGTTTAGTCTCACCTACGGCATCCACCATTGTTTAGAAGTACGGGCTAGTGGCTGCATGTACTGGGATGCCTACATCAAGTTAAAAAAAATTAGATCAAGCAAAAATTAAACTTAACTAAATAAAACACATATAAATGTCATTTTACAAAGTGATACTTGCATGCAAAAACCACTTCACAATGTGGCAAACGGCTCTCTTTGCAGCCGTTCCCGTTGTCTTCATCCCTTTCATAGCTTGTTTGATCCTCATCTGCCTAACACTCTGTTTCCTAAATAAATACTCATCACTCGACGTAAACCGAGTACTGGCAAAATGGCGATATGGCTCCTGTCTCCATCCCTCAGTCTCCCGATCCCGGGTAGGGCGAGCCAATGCTGATCGGCTATGAACCGGGTCAACTCTGGAGCCTGACCCTCCTATTCCCCTCCTCCTGTCCTCCTCCGTAGCAAATGCACGCTTGCTAGCATGCCTAGCATGTCTAAACTCGGAGTTCGTAGAGTCGTCTCACTCTTTGGCTCCGACTCGGCTGGTGTCTTCCCCTTGCTTTTCCCTTTCTAGGTAAGCAAATCCCGATCCTTCCTCCTCTCAAGTAGCTCATCGTGCAACTCCTCCCTCTACTCAATCCTAACAGCCCGTTGAAAGGCTCTACCTGTCATGTAGCCTCGCATCTCCTCAGCTCTTTCTTCTCCCTCTCTCTGTCTCACTTAGATTATCAAGATTAACTCCTTATCCAAAAATAAATACCCACACTTTCATAATTACATATATAAAATCACTTATACTATTATAGAATTTTTCTTTCTTTCGGCGGGCTTCACCCCCCTGACAACCCCCCATAAAGGGCATTGCCCCCTTGACCCCCGCGACCTGACCGCGCAGGTCAATCTGCAACTACTCTGCGCCCCCCATTTAATAATATTATAACAATATTTCTTCTTTTTTTTTCACAATGGCCTAACGACCCAACAGCGTGCCGCACACACTCGTGGCGAGGGATCAAGCCCAGCTTGATCCCCACATGGACACTTCTCCCCCAAGAAGAAGGATGGCTCCTGCGGCCATTCGGACCCCGCCCATCTGCCCCTGCGGACAGGGAAGTGCCACCGGGCTATAGCCGGCCAGCATATTATAACAATATTTCACTATCACTTATACTATCGCACATATATAAATTTTATAATCATAAATATGTTATATACTTAAATTTTATAAAAATCTATTTAACTCTTTTCTCTTTCGCACACATCATATTTACTTATATACATAAATATAACACTCATTCAATTATAACGTAAAAATATAATTATATTTATACATATTTTTATGTATAACGGTTCCCAACCCAACCTTTCTTGAATACCGCCTAGGCGACGCCTAAGCGGCCGTCTTGTCGCCTAAGCGGAATCAGTACGCTTCAACGCCTTATGCTCCTTGTCGCCTTGACAACTATGCACATACCAATTTCGTTTTCTCAAATCTGGCTAAGCCGCACCTTATTGAAAATGTATAGTTTCAATTTTTTTGGGTTGTTTATGAGTTTTTTTACTTAGTTCAACAAAATTTGTTTTTACCACACCGATTTAGTTTTTCCATATCCGACCAAGCTGCACCTTATTGAAAAGGTATATTTTCAGTTTTTTTTAAACCATTTTTGGGTTTCTTTTACTTAATTCAACTAAGTTTAATCATTAGACACTAATATATTTAGTTTATTCTTTTAAAGGTTCTTTGCTTGTGATGTAAATATGTCTCAAATCGCGGAGTAAGAACATGCTTCGACATATACAATATGCCTGTTAATTTCAATACATGTTCCAAAGTCAAAGGACATTAACCAGAAGCATAGGATACTTGTGGATCCCAAAAATAGGGATCTTGTTAGATGTAACTTCTGAACAATGATTGTAAAAGTGAGATTTGTAAATTGAAGCAACACATAGTCGGTCTTTCTACAAATGTAACGAGCTATAAAAAGACTACACCAAATGCTAAGAAAGAGATCAAGCAACACATGAAACAAGTTAAGTAGACTTGTTTTGAAAAGATTGCAATCATTAAGGAGATGGAGGGAAGAGACAATCTTACGGACATGTCATCCACTCCTTTGAAAGCAACTACCTAAGGCAAAGAAGCATATCATTTTTATGATCCGGCATTTATGCCTCCCCAGAGGGCCTATGGACCATTTTGTAAGACAAAATCCAAAAGTCTCCAAAAAAAAGTGTCAAAGAAAAGAAACATTTAAAAGAGGAGAGGGACAATTGGACAAATGTATGCAGTACATTGCTCATTAGATGTACTAGGCAGCTATGCCTTTCAATATTGTATATTTGAATAATTTTTAAACTATGGTGGAAACAATTGGGCAATTTGGGCAAGGTTTGAAGTGCCCTAAATACCAAGAAATTCATGAGAAGTTACTTGTGAAAGAGATTGAAATAATCCGTAAATTAGTTGAAAAAGAAAAGACAAGTTGCGTGAAATATGAATGCACTATTATGCTCGATGCTTGAACAAATAGAAGGGGGTGAATGTTGATTAATTTTTTGGTGAACACTCTAAGCAAAGCCTTCTTAAAATATATTGATGTATCTTCTCAAATTAAAGATGCAAGGATGTTTGGTGACTTACTAGACTAAGTAGCGGTTGAAGTTAGCCCAAAAAATATCATAAAAATTGAAAGTGACAATGATGTTAGCTATATAGCCGCGGGGAGACTTTTAATGTCCACACATCCTCGTTTATTTTGGACACAACGTGCAACGCATTACATTGATTTGATGTTAGTGGATATCTATAAGTTGTCAGATATCAAGTCCACAATCATACACGTTAAGTATGTCATGACATTTATTTATGCATGTACAAAGGTTTTTGCCATGATGAGGAAGTTCACGTACAGAAAAAATTGTGTAGGACAGCGGTCACAAAATAATATCTCAAATTGAAATATCTTTTGTATGTTAATATTGATTTGTAATGTATTTTTTAACAATCAATAACATTTTTATTTTTATTTGTACAAAGTTTGCACAAACTATCTAAACTTAGAGAATCTACACAACCCGAAGAATATTCATACCTCAAGATTGGAATGTTTATAACAATAGATGGGTTAAGCAAAGTAAGAAAAAAAACCATGTGCAATCATTCTAAAAACTACTTTCCAGAGAGGCATGACCTATGATATGTCCATTTTCAAGCTTTTTGTGCTTGTCTTACACAGTTACATCTAATTGATGATGAGAGGCCAATTATGGGTTACATATATGAAGTAATGAACCATGCAAAAGAAAGTATTAAGAGTGTTTTGAATGATAAGTTAGAAAAATATGGTCCCATTTGAGACATTGTTGATAAGAGATGAGACAATCAACTCCATCGTCCATTATCTTAACCCCAATTCTACTATTTAAACCCGATATTGAGAGTAATGGAAAAATAAAACAATAATTGTTTGATTGTATTGAAAAGCTAGTTGGAAGCCACGAAGAATAAGATTTGATTATAAAGCAATTGAATACATATAGAGATACTCAAGGACTCTGTCAAAAATATGGTCATCAAACAAAGAAAAACATTCATTCCACGTATGCCTTTTTTTATTTCTACATTTGACATTTCACATGTGTTTTGAAATTTGATTAACTTTCTTTTTCCATGTAGCAAATTGGTGGAAGAATCAAAGGAGTATGGTTAGTCAATTGCAAAGATTGGCGATCAAGATATTGAGCCTCACTTGTAATACATCTAATTGTGAACGCAAATAGTGTACCTTTGAATAAGTATAATAGTATTATTCCTCTTTTTTAAAGTTTTATTTTTTAAATTTAAAGTAATATTCCTTATGAGTCATCCATCCAAATTTTCAATTATTTATTATAAGTGCACACAAAGAAAAGAAATATGTTAAAACAAAAAAGACTAAATAATTTTGTCTACGTCCAATATAATCAAAGACTTCAAGATCAGCATTTTAGGATGGAGAAGTTGAACATTGATCTCCTTTCTTTAGATGATATCGATGAGGCTAATGAGTGGATTACTAAGAGTGGTGAGAATTGTGTGCATGAAAGAGAGGACCTCACATGGAAGGATGTTGAGTTAGAAGCTAACATTGAAGAAGAGGAATGTTCATCCACCAAAGCAACGGCATCTGAAAGGCAAAGACTTGACAAGGGTAAAAGATTGGCCATTGATAAAGATTCCTTGGATTCCAATGGGGAAATACATGTTAATGATGATTATGACTTTAATTGATGATGCATTGAGACGTGTTTTGCTTTGTGTACTTTGGGATATGGATATTGTTTTACTATAATGTTTAATGTTGTTTTAACTTCTATATATTAATATATATCCATACTTGTTTTAAAATTGTAGTTTTTTGTTGTCACTTGACAAATTAATCTAGTTCTATACTTGTTTTAAAGTTTGGTTCAAAAATGTGCATTTTTCCTGCACTTTTAGATGTATTTCTTGCATTTTTAGATGTATTTCCTACTTTTTATATGTATTGTCTATATTTTTAAAAGTATTTCCTATTTTGTCATTTGTATATAACAACCAAATGTATAATTAATAATAATATATAATAAAAAATCTCACCTCAGACACCTAAGGCACCTGTCTCAAGCATCTGAGGCAAGACCGCCCTTGCCTCGGGCACCTTTCGCCTCTAACCACATAGATTCCATCAGAATATGACATCAACTATCTTTGGCATGCTCTATCTAAGAACTGGAAGATCACTTGGCACGACTTTATTTCTACTACCCTTTTTATTCAGCAATGGAGCAGTAGAAACCACGGAATTGTCATCCTGATTCGTGGAATATTTTGTTGCCAGCAATGCAATGGTCTATTGGGAGATCTAAAAATAAGAGAATTTCTGAAGAGTATTTCAAAAGCCCTACAGCTATTCTCCACCATATTGTCGCTTTTGTCGAGGATTGGTCTTTTGCTATTCGGGCTGGCCAGCAGATTCCTCTTCTTTCAATATCAGATTCACAGCATGAAAGTCTTTGTGTTTGAACTTGTTTTCCGACTACTAGTCAATCAGTTAGTTTATTTCTCTTATATTTATGTACCTTCTTGTGCGCTTGTTGCACATTACTTCTCTTTGTACTTTTGTACTATGTATCACTCGTTTCGAAAAATTGTGACATGTTAAAAATAACTGTAAAATGTCAAAGAAAATAGTAGACAACAATAACAGGGACAAACGAGCAGGAGTTATGAATGCAAACACAGAATTCCAGCGTGAGCCCTAAACGACGGAAAGTGCAACAGGACATAGTCTGCGGAATGTATCAGGAACGATTCAAACATGACCAGAGAAACCAATGCGCAAAATATGAAAACAGAGAGCTCCCGATCAAATGATGTGAACTTCTCACAACGTGGATGTCCTCAAAGCCGGACAAAGCAAGCGTCTTGAGCAGCTCGCAACCGATGCCTCCCGCCCCCACCATGAGCACCTTCGCCCCCTGGACCACCAACAGAGAGTCAGCACCTTTACACAAGCCCCCATCAAATCAAGAACGACTTAGGCAACAAGCATGTATAAAATCCAGTATGAAGCAGAAGAAGAGGCCTTATTGCCACCTTCGGTGCCCGCCACTGCTGGTCGGAAGCCATTGGTAACGCCCCAGCAGCGCGGAACCGGTGAGAAGGACCAGAGAAGGAGAGCCGCCCACCAGCACGGAGAGTAAAAGGAGTGTGCGGAGGAGGAAGCTGCAAGGGAAGCGGAGAACCGAGGAGTCAAGGGAAGGGTGGGTTTTGCGAGGAGCGGGGGAAGGAAGACGGAGGGAATCTGAAAATCTCCCAGCAAAAGCCTGGCCATTTTACCTCCCCAGCTACCTCTTAAGTGCAAAATAAAAACAACTAAATTAATTAGTTTACGCACGCGCTGGTGTTCCGGTCTACGGCTCGAGGTCGCACTTCACACGTGTGAAAATAACCGTTGTCGACGTGCGTTATAACATGTGACCCGTCGCTGGTCGAAGCTCTTCTCTGGGCTCTACAAAGTTGTCGTGAACGGGAACTCCAATATTACGACAATTTTAAAATTCACACTGAGTCCTACTCAAAGCGGTGTCTTCAACGAACAGTCCCACGTCAAAAATAATATTAACGATAAGTCTTCTTTATCTAAAATTTTGGACTCCCGCTTCAATATTCACTCTTTCGGTCACAGCAGTGTTAGGGCGAAGGTGCTCATGGTGGGGGCGGGAGGCATCGGTTGCGGATAAAGAAACCTCCTTTCTTTATTGAATTTTAAAATTGTCGTAATATTGAGTCCTACAATAGATGTTTAATTAAAGTATCAGGAACGATGCCTCCCGCCGGAAAGGCATCCGACCGGCCCTCCATTTTTTTGATGACTAGAAATGAACAAATTCACCTCCTTTCTTTTTTTCTGGACACTGCCCAGTGGCCGCGAAACCCCGCAACATCACGGGTGGCAAGGGATCGAGCTCACGCACGATCCCCACAGTTCATCCCCCAGGGGATGCCCGACTATAGCCGCCAGAAAGCGAACCCGCACCCTGCTCCCTCAAGAGCAGACAATCAAGCTACGCTCAACCGGCAAATTCACCTCCTTTTGATGCAGATGTCCAATGGCATGATAAAAAGGAAACTTTTAATTTTTTTCTTCGAAAATTCTTATGACCATTAGATAAGCCACGGAGATCAAATTTTTCAAGAAAAAATTAAAAATTTTAAAAATAAATATTTATGTTATTTGATGAAATATACGTTCATATCTCAGTTTAAATATAAAATAATATATAATTGTCCGATATTATTTATTTTATATTTAAATTTTGATTATAAGTCAAGTATAGTGATTGTTTGCTCTAAAATATAGATGTATTTATATTTTGTAGTCATAAATAAGAAACAATAAATCTGGATTATCAAATAGGGTTTTCCACATTATAATATTATTTTTAATTAACTAAATCAATAAAATATAATTAATATCATATAATAAATAAATTATTACTAATTAATTTAGTGTATTTAAATTTTGTATAAATAGATTATAATAAATTTTTTACACAATATTATTTTGACATAATAAAATAAATTAATTAATATTTATTAACATCGTAGTAGTATTGAAAAAATCTAGCATAAAAATTTAATTTTACTTTTATGGCTCGCCATCATACTGCTTTCATGTAGCCATAAACAACATATAAAATCTCAAATTAATATTTTGTATTTTATATCATATTTAATTTTTTATATAAATCAAGTTTAATAATATATAATTAATAAATATATTTTTAGTCCTATTTTTAATCATGATATTATTTTTTAATTATTGATTAATTATAAGCAACAACACATGATAAATAATTTAAAACTTAATTATTTATGCTATATTATTATATGATATTTTTGTTTTAAATATAATAGTAAATTATTAAGTTATGGAAGAAATGAAACAATATTATTTATCTGTGAGATAGGAACAAAAAGAGTAGAAGGTTCACAATCTACAAAAGATAAATGTGTCATTTTCAATTTTATGTGATGGTAAAGTAACCGAAAAGATCATACATTAAAAAATTTCAAAACATTGGACCGTTGATAAAGAGAATTTTGTCCAAGGACTAATGGTTAAAGCGATTTTGTTAATTGGAGCGGGAATCAATTTTCCCTTTTTTTCTTCAAAAGGATGGATTGACCGGGATCAAACCTATACGTTCCCATTCAATAAATTGGTTGAAGAGATAAGTGATGAATGTCGTCATGTTTTCTGTTTTTATGGTCCATTTAGTTTAGTTGAAGTTTTAAAAATGTAACTATATATATTGATATTTTTAGATGTTAGAGTATGAATATCGAAATTGAAACAAATTGACATTTATTTCAAATAACTTACTTTATTTGTACTATAAATTTCAAAATTGATAATACAGTAAAACATCTCTTATAGGGTGTTTGGTTGCATGATAATAAGCATTTTTATTTTAATTTTTAAAAATTATAGTAAAAGTATATTTTAAAAGTGTTTGGCATGTGCTACAATTTTTTATCTTAAAACTTTTTTCACCATCCTCTACGTGATAGAGAAAAAAAGAGATATTGAGCATTTTTTTTCAAAAGTGCACACCCACACCATGGTGGACAAGCCTAACCCATGTGCTACATAAGTGACTTTTCATTTTTGTACCAAACACCTTACCATCATTTCTAAAAATGATAATGTTTTTGCCAAACATTATCTTTTTATAGCTTTTAATTTTAAAATTTGTCAAGTTTCAATGTGTGTTATCATTTTTTATCATGAAATCATATAAAAAAATAAAAGGCAACCAAACACCCCATTAGTGATTACTATTAATATTAATTTTAAAATTAATAGTGATAGAGATATTTAATGTTCTTATCAAACAAGGTTTTAAATAGTGTTCTTGTTTATTGTATTCACATGAATACAAGATGCTTAAAACTTTATTTTGTCTTAACTCCCCTAGCAAGTACGATCTACATGGGAAATGATTCCTTCTTTTCTTTTTTCTTTTTTTTGGACATTGGCACAGTGGTCTGCGCTCGCGAGAGAGCCGCCCTCGACGGGGCGGGCGCGGTTCGAGACCGCGAGCTGCCGCCCCGGAGGGCGGTGGTATCCCATTGCGCTACGAGCGCGGGGATTCCTTCTTTTCACTAGATAAGTTAGGAAGATTTTGACTTCAAAGAAGAAGACAAAAAAGCCTTCTTTGAAGGTGGTTAAGAATAGGGAATGACTCCTTCTCTCTGTGACATTGAAATTGCTTAGCCAAAAATCCAAAATTTGTTCAACAACCCCCCTTTTATAGGGATTGGAGGAGCATTAGGTTAGTTAATGACCCCACAAATTACGTTTCAAAACATGTCCACCTCCTTTAGATGCGACTAAGACATGCCCACCCTTGTGGACATGTAAAATGATGATTTTCAAATTTTCATTACGTGTGTGCAAGTGATCAACAACATTTGACCTGCCTTTGATCTCAAGCATCCTACCTAACCAGACACGTCAGACTGGTCATAGCGCTGGACCATTAAGTGACGTGGTTCACCTGTGGGCCTAAAATAGTAGACCTTTTCACAAAAGAGACGTGTCTAGCTGACTAGAAGCATCCTTTTTATGGATACCATTAATTACCCATAAATGGTGGTCAATGAAAGACTCAAATTTCAAATCACCCTTCCTTAAGTGAGATGCATCTAGTGGATCAGATGCATCCTTCCAAAGGAAGAGTTTGACCACTTACCCTAAATAGGATGCATCTTGGGTGGCTGGACATGTCGCTTCTAGGGTACGCGCGCAATCAGCAGGTGAAAAAGTTAAAAATACCCAATGTTTTTGCCACATAGACACGCCCAAGGAATAGATGTGCACGTCCATTGGAACCAGGTGCGCCATTCATTCTTTTGGATACATCAAAATTTTGATCTTGTTGATTTTTGATGCACGATGATCGAAATTCAAGGTGAGTTCTCACATATCGTACTATAAAATATGAATTTTATGCTTCACAATTAGGCAAAATCAGTGTGCATGGAGTATTCACACAAACTTTCTCTATAGATAGGTTTTCCTACGTGATGGACCTTCTGACTTGTCCCAGATGAAGTTCCACTATGAAAAAATGTGTTCCAGAGAGAGAAAGAGGGCAGGAGAAGGTTGGTCATAAAATTGGCTCTCTTTGCTTGATAGGGTTTGACCAAATTCTCTTATATTTATAAAAAATTAAAATTTTTTCATAAACATCTAAAATCTTCATAAATTATGCCCATACCTTTATACTTACAGATCAATCCTTACATGTGTAATTCACTAGACCCAATAGTTAATTTGATTGAAGTCTAATTAAAATACCAACTTATTTTAAAATAAATTCATTATCTAAAAGCATATTTAATGGCTATCCAATCATGAAGGTTACAAGTCACAACCCACGATCTTAAAGGACTTTGAAGATAATTTTATCTCTATTGAGCTTTTCCATTATTATTTACTGCATGAATATAAATCCTCGTTAATCTAATGCCTTAGTCAGATAGGGATACGACATTGATTATCAATCTCTTATTATGTCGACAGTATAGGACCTTGTACTCAAAATTGGATCAATTGGAAAACTCTTTTTCCAATTATCTTCTCTAACAGGACCAAGGATTTATAGCATTATCCGAAAGACATTCTCCTTCGTTTATCGAGAGTGGATGATTCTTTATTGTCCACTTAATTATCTCAACTAAGTTTCTCTTGTACCTGATCCCCTAACTAGACTAAACTATCAAGCGGTGATCCATAAGTCAATATACAAAGTAAAAGATATGTCTGGTAAGATATCATTGGTGACTCAAGTCAAAGCTCTAACCAAGCAACTATGATGGTAGAAAATCCTAATAGACAGTTAGGTAAGATACTATTCAAGGTTTCAAATTCAGTTAGTTCAATAAACTCATTCCACGAATAAGCACATATGTGTATCTCAGTATCTCTACATTAATGACCAATGAGATTTGTCATCCTCATCATATAAGAAGACACATACACTAGTCTTTTCTGGATCTTTAAAGTTTTGTCTCATACATAAGGAGTACTATAGTTGCATTGATCCTTTGTCAATGAAAATAAACCTCTTCAAAATATGCATAATAATTACAAAAAAATTAAATGTGACAGCTAGGGGATAAATGTTCCTAATTAAATTTATGTGCTTCAAACTTTTCAATTTGTTTGTCTTCTAAAAGTTTTAATTTTTTGTAGAGAGGATAGTTGTTATTGTCTTGACCTACTTGGGATGAACGTCCCTAATTATTCTTCAAGGAAAAAGAGCATGCACCAAGTGCAATAAAAGAGACCCTTCATTTAGAATCCTCCGTACTCTTAACTTGGAACTGGCTAGGGTTATGCCTAGATCAAGCCAGCCTACTATATCCCAAAGGTTAAAAAAGGAAAAGGAACTAAGGTAAGTCTTTGACGGATTTTAGGGATATTGAATTGGTTTCTCTACTAATGTCCAATTTCTTGTTAGGGTTTGGCCTCTTTAGATCCTTCCTTCTTTATTGATTTTTGTCTATCTATTTTGTTGTGAAACACATTTTGATAGGTCTTTACTTTTGTTTTCACATAAGGAATTCATTGCCCATCTTTTGGCATTTTTCTTTTGAGTGTTTTTTTTGGCTTTTGGCTTTTACTTGGGGCATAGAAGCCAGACATTTTAGGATGGCCTCCTACTAAGGTGGTAGGTACTTTTGATACTTCTTATAGTTTTCTACATCCACCTTGAACCGAAATAAAAAAAGAATATGATATGGAAGACCTTCCTTCTCCATACTTTGCCTAGCTTTCCTTCTAGCGTCTGATCATTGGGATTCCAAAATCTAGGCATGTGGTGTGTGACGTATGGTACCTACTCCTGATTTCCATGAAACAAGTTGGGGGTACCCCAATAGCAAGTGTCATTCTAACTTAGGACGGTCAACCTCTCAATTTGTTGTATTTTATAATTATTTTGTGACTTAGAAAAACATTTTTAGGTAGAATCGATTCCATGGATTATTCACTCTCTTGTCTTGTCTTGCACCACTCATCATCTTTTCGATATTTTTGCCCTGGTTTCAAATGACTTCAAATTGAATGCTCTCAATTATTCTATTTAATCAGGAAAGTTTGAGTCTATTTTGTTATTAGACTCATAAATTCTTTTCAAAAAATATTGCTCAAAGATAATATGATGAGTGAATGTATGCACTAATTGAGAGAAGATGAAGTTCATTGTTAGTGACAGTGCTGCTAGGACAACGTTGTTTGTGCCTATTCATCCCTTAACTTGCCTTGCTTTCGTTTCTTCCCATTTGATGGTAAATAAATAATTTGAGTAAACATGATGATAGAAAGATGTAAGGGAGTCGCAGGGTTGGGATTGATGATGGTGTTAAGCAAAAGTCGAGATGGCATCATAGAGTTTCTATCTGATTGAAATAAAAGAGTTGTTGCCTAGATTGAAAAAAAAATCAGACAAAAAAATGGTCTTGAGAGCCTGATATAAGGTGACATTGCCTAGATTGAAAGCGATAAGACAAATGGGCTTGGGATCATAATGGAAATAGGTGAGTCCTATGGGCCCAATTGATGGGCATGTAGTGCCTAATTACAATAAGAGGGCATGTGGTGCCTAATTAAAAGATATGGGTACGATGGCCCATGTCAAGAAGGTGTAAAGGGGATTGCGGTCCTAGAGATTGATGATGATGATGAGCTCTTGGGCTCGAATGATAAGAACTAAGGGCACAATGGCCCATTTTGAAAAATAATTAGGGATGTGATGGCCCAATTTGAAAAGGCGAGAGGCTCAATGCCTTGATTCAGAAATATGAAGGATGCGATGGCCCAATTGAAGGTGGTGGGTACATAGTGCCTTATTGAGGTAGATAAGCACGAAGGCCCAATTTAAGAAGGCAAAAGTAGGTTGTAGGCCTGATTTAGATGATGGTGGTGGACCCGATTGATAAGTATTTTGGGTGTGTAGGCCTGAGTTAGAGAAAATATGGGTGCGTGACCCTATTTAAAAGTACTTGGGACGCGAGGGCCCAATTAAGAAACATAGGTGTGATGTTTGACTGAAAAACATAGGTGCGATGGCCTGGTTTGGAAAGATAAGAGTTGCAGGGGGTTTCAAATGATGAGGGTCACAAGGGCTTAATTGAGGAGAAAAGTGGGGTTGTGGGTGCGATAAAAATCCATAATCTAAAAATTCTTCAATTCCTTGAAAATTCATTAGATTTAATCTATTGGGAATATCTTTCTAAGAATTGTACTCATCTAGTATACTGGAAAAATAAGATATTCTAGCAAGGCAAAGCAAGTATGACCAAGGAATGCGGGGTCACGACCCGAGTCACAACTCAGACCCGACCCGGTCGATTTTTGGGCCGACCGACCCGGTCCCGACCTCGAGACCCGACCCAGTAAATATTTTAAATTTATTATTTTATTATTATTTTTTGCGACCCCGACCCGACCCGGGTCGATTTTGGGCCCAACCGACCCGGTTCCAACTCCCAACCTCACCTACCTTGAGTATGACTATGAATTGCAATAAAATTGTAGGACTATGAAAAATAGTTGGACATAAAAATGTATAAATGTAATCGAACCTTCTCTAGATGCTAAGTCAGTCTCCAATGAAGATCCAATCCAACACCTATTTTGGAACCTCTCATAAAAAATAAACAAGAAAGAAGGTGGTTTAGTAATAGAAGAAGAAGGTGGTTTTGGATTAAAAAAGAAAAAATAAAGAATAATAAAGAGAATGTATAGAAATAAAATAATAATAATGTTTAGTGTTGTAACAATGAGAACAATAAAAGAAATAAAAAAATAAAGTGATAGAGAAAACAAAAAAGAGTAGTAGAGTGACAGGGAAAACATAAAAAGTGAAGAAGGAAGACAACATGATAGAGAGGGGGAGAGAGAGAGAGAGAGAGAGAGAGAGAGAGAGAGAGAGAGAGAGAGAGAGAGAGAGAGAATATATAAGAAAAGAGCAAATTTTATTTTAGGAATGATAACTCTCTCAAACCAACCCTCAAGATTCCCAATTTTTGGACCAAACCCTAAAACCCTTTCTAAAATATGCCTCTATCATACTCGAAATAGCCTCAAAACATATCTCAAAGAAGCCCAAAATGACACTAAAAATAGTCTTAATTCAGCCCTAAACTAAGATAGTAATAACCACTTAAAATATGTCTCAAATCCTTCTCAAACATGCCCTCTCATAACCCAAAACCATGTCTAAAACTACCCTTGAAATGATGTCATTGGTGTAAGTTATATTTTTATCTTTAGTCACATAAATATGATTGAAGTAGATTGAACATGAATGCTATGATAGTTTTGAACTCAGCCTAATTTATTTTTTTAAAATCAAACTATTTACTTTTTTATTCGTGACTAGAACTCTAAAAGATTCACTTGTAGCAACTACAATATCTAATTAAACCAACTTGTGATCTCCCTAACCACTTTTTGTCATACATGGTTCTCACTCATTCTTGTTATCACATGATGCCAAATATTACAATTTTATGTTATTGACTAGTTTAGACTTTATTTAATACAACCTTTTATCATAAAAATGTATCGAAATTTATTATGCAATCAAACACCTTATAAATAAAGTTCAAACTAATTGATATAAATTTTTATTGTTACAATTGATACATGTATTTCAAAAGTTGATAAGAATTTAGTTTAATGTATTTATTATGTTAAATGAGTAAACTTGAACAAGAACACAAGTTGTATTAATTTGAGTTTGTTAACGGACACATATCAAATCAGAACACATACTAACTTGAGTTTAGTTCTTGTTCAAGTTTAGTTTGAACGCAACTTTGACCAATGTCCCTACAGAAGGTGTCACAACACTTTCTTACCTAAAAGAGATGTTATCCAATAACATTTTGTGATGATATCTAGTTAAATTACTGAATTTGGGTGTCTCATAATAAAATTTAAGTTGAATAAATTTACAGTATAGAACTTTTATTAGGAGGTGATGCATAAAAATTGAATCATGAGATGAAATAGTAGTTGATGAAGTGATGGAGATGCCTATGAATTTTCAAAATAAAGAAACAACTATTATAGATAATGATGATGACCCAAACAAAGAAACATTATATGAAAGATGTAGGGACATTAATAAATTAAGGTTTTTCTTAAGTTGATACAGTTAAAATCAATTAAGTGTTACTGGTAAAGGATTTAGGAAAACATGATATAGTATATATGTTTAAATAAGTGCCTATATATGCAAACAGGTAAAAATAATTGTATACTATATTGTAAAGTTAATAAAGATAAATTGTTGACAATGTAAAAGTATAAGATACAAAACACAAATTAAATTTAATAGTAAAAAATATGTCTTAAAAAGCATTGTATTATTTTTATTTAAGTGATATGTTACACCACCTATTTACATTATAAAAAATTGCTATGATATTACTTGCAATAGTAAGATGTGTATCATAGAAAAACTTTTGATCAACCATATCCGTATTTTGTTTTGGAAAAAACAGTGTTTGACATGGGTTGACTGTAGATAGTTTAAATCTTGTTGGTACTATTCCCTATATATATAATGTGTTGCTTATTATTACAATGATATGTAATTTACCACCATTGATATTTATAAAATCATACGTAGGATGATATCTTTATTGATACATGGTCCATAATTTTTTGAAAGTGAAAATGATGTATTCTTATAGATAGCAGCATAATAGTTAAATGAGTTATGTGAGACAATAGAGACATATAATGCATCAAAGAAAGAAAATTTTATATAGCAAGCTATTTTTATGTACTATAATTAATTTTTTTTAGGATACTCAAATTTATCTAGATGAATTCTTAAATAAAAATTGACATGTCAGCTTTGCAATGAAGAAACGTACTCTATTTTATCTTGTTCACACTTTAAAATAATGTTATTTAGGACATCGTTGTTTTTTCCAATAAATATCATTAGATAAAAGAGTCAATATAACCACATGTTTGATGACCGACACAACAAAAAGAAAAAAAAAATGTTGACATGTTATGAATGATGGAGAGAATAACATAGTGATTTTATCTTAAACTAATTAGGAAATGATACAGACAATATGAATTCAAGAAAAGATTTAGAAGATTTCAATATTCATATAGACTATACCCCTTTGAAAATTCCACATTTATTTACAAATTGAGCAATGCATAAAAATCTTGTATATGTGATTTTATTAAAAACATTTCAGTCCCAAATAGTTATTAATCAAATTTGAGTATGTATGTTGATATCACAAGTAAACAATCACTAAATTAATATGTTATGATTATTATGTCATGATACAAATATTCATTCTTTTGTTATTTCAAGGTATCATATTAAAAGAAGTAGTAAATATTATTATTGAAATTTCCAATATTGTAAAGTTATTTATGCTAAATATTGTATCTTGCAACATTAAGAAATTGACAGCCTGATGTTGTAATAATATTGAGTAGGTGAAAACAATTTTTTTCACCTTCATTTTTTGATATTATAGTCCACCTATTTGTGCACTCTACGTATAAGATAAAGATGCTTGGCCAGTTCAATATCAGTGAATATATTCATTTGAAAAGGATTTAAAAAAGTACTTAAAGACTACATTGGTAACAAAGTTAGAGCATGGATAGTTGGTTAAAGAATGCAGCATATTTATTTATTTATATTCATGATATGAGTCACAAAAATGAAGAATTAAAATATGATGTCAATCTTAAAAGTAATCACAAATAATTTAAACAATTGACAAGCCAATGAAATATAAACTATTATCTAGAATGATGTTAGTAAGAGAACAAGAATTAGTTCATGTATGTCTTAAAACATATTGATAATGTTGATTATTTTTGGAAAGAGCATAATGATCACTTATTAGTTGAGTGACCGTGGAAAAGAACTTCATATTATAGTTCAGATCACTTGTTTAAAAGTTGAAGAAATTAAAAGATTTTTGATATACTAAATAACTTAAGATTTTATCACTTAGTTTCTCAACATTTTTTTCTTTTTTTCTGTCATCAAACTCTTCTAATTCAACTGAATTGTGGTGTTTGTATAATTGTCAAGGCATTTGCCTAAGCAACACCTCTGGCATCACCTAAGACCTTGGTGCATGCTTGGCCGCTTAAGCACGCTTAGGTAAGCAAGGTGGCCCACATGGACTGCCTCAGGTAGACCGGCCGATCCAAATTGGTGAATTGGTTTTCCTAAACCAGTTCATTTTAAGTTCCTATTAAAACCCCCATTTGATGATCAACTGAGAGTCTCTTTCCAAGATTGAGAGGCAAATGAAGCCACCACCTACCCTATCTCCTCCAAGGTGCTATAGCCCTTTGCCATTATTCACAAGTGTCATAGCACATCGTCAACATTGTCACAACTGCTAGTGTCACCATCCACCATCAACGTTACCTCTAAGTTCAGTTCCGCTATTCCACCTTCATAAGTTACAATCCACAATTCCATCTTCTTTCTCCCTTCATTAGTCTTTAATGGAAAATAGCCTTCCACCTTGACATCCTCCGCCTATTGTGTAGGTAAGAAACATATTTTCTTATTTATTTCATGTTTCCCCCACTTGATGTCTCTCCTTGTCTAAGACTAAGTGTCTCTCTTTGGTGACCCTTCATTTTGCCGTCCACACTAACTCGGTCCTTGAAACCATCGAATATCATTTTTACACTATTTTTTCATTTTCCTCTTGCATTGTGGGCCTATGGCAGATGATATTAGTCCAACACCTATAATATGACCTATTTAAGCCTGAAGCTTTAAGAAAGCATCAACTAACCACCCAAGTGACCCATTCCCATGAGCAACCCCCAATCCTCATTAGACAAACCCCCAATCCCCTGAGTGGCTAAGCCTGAGCCAGTGACATCCATTGGCCGACTACCCATTTCAACAGTCAAGGCCAATATTGGACCGCCAATCTCAACCATTAGTTACCTTAATTTTTTCTCTTATAAAATACTAATGTTATCTATTTATTGTTGTATGTATTCCATGCTTTAGATTTTGTAGTGTGGTAGTTCGGATCTTCTTGATAGAAGGAGCTTCTAGTTTTGGTAGTAATAACATGGATTTGTTAGGGTTAGAAGAAAGGAGAAAGACGAAGCCCAATGATCCTAAATTGAAATATGCACATTGGCCTTCTAAGAATGATAAAAATAAGATCAAGTGTGGTATTTGTGGTTGGTGACTAATGGTGGTATAAAGAAACAAAAATTTTATAGAAGGCTTATAGTGATGTTAAAAAAATGTCCAAAGACCACGACAGAAATTGCTGAAGAATTGTTAGTTTGGATGAATTAACATGAGAAAAGGATGATCCCAATTTCTATAACCGATGAGAATGATGAAGGTGAAAGTGAAGGTGTAGGGGAAAATGAGACAGAGACATACACCAAACCAAGAAAGGATCTCTGATAACAAAAAAAGTATGCTAGAGAGCTCAACGCATGTTAAAGGTCTAATGGAAGTATTTGCAAGGAGAAGTGGTTAAAAACTATAATGCACTTTAAGTAATAAATTAAAGAAAGAAGAAAAGGAGAATTTGAGAAAGTTGTAGTAAAAGGGTTTTATAAAGCTGGAGTTCTTTTTAATGTTGCTAAATTAAGAAGTTTTGAAATAATGTTTGAACTATCATATAGTTACAACCCTCCTAACTATCATATGTTGCGAGTCCTCCTCCTTAAGAGAATGGTAGAGTGCATGATAGAAATGTATGCCCTACAAGACAATCATATATGATATGATTCGACATTTCTAGAAATATATCATTCAATTAAATAGGCAAACTTTCATTACTAGCTCTTATTAGATGTGTACATCGTAATAAAGTCTTTTGATCACATGCAATGATGATTAAATCATAATGAGATCATGATAATAAGATCAATCATCTAAAATAATATGATCTAAATAGTTATAATCATAGGATTTTTGAGATGGGACATCAAATATCTCAATAGACTAGTGTGTGTGATATCTTCTCATATGCTGAGGATAACCGATCTCATTAATTATTAGTGTAGAAACACTGAGATAAATATATACGTGCTCAATAGTCAAATGAGCTCACTTAACTAACCGAATTAGGACTCCAAAATGGTATCTCACCGAACTGTCAATTAGGACTTTCTATTATTACAGTTGCATAGTTAGACCTTTCACCTTAGTCACTAAAGATGTCTTGTTGGGTAGAACTTATGCTTTGACCATTGACTCATGGATCACTGACTCGATGGTCCAATATAACGATGTATTGAGTACAAAAGAACCCGATAGAGGCAATTGAGCAGACAATAATAGATCATCCACTCTTGATAAGTGAGAGTGAATGTCCTATTGATGATACTTTAAATCCTTGGCTATGGTAGAGAAGATAATTAGAAAAAGAGTTTTTCAATTGATTTAATTTCAAGTATAAGATCCTATAAACTTGATAAATTATGGAGTTGACAGTTGACATCGTACTCATTTCTAATCAAGACATTGAATGGACAAGGGTTTATATCCATGCTATAATTGATGATGAAAATGTTCAATATAGATAAGTTTATCTACTTAGTTGTTTGGAATTATAATATGTGCCTTGTACCTTTCATGATCGATAAGCTAATTAATATGTTATCAGATAATAGATTTAATATAATTAAATCGAATTGTTCTACTTTGACCAGGCCTCAAACAAATAGGCTATTAGGCTTGGTAGGTCACACATATAAGGACTATCTATAAGTATAGAGGCAAGGGCATAATTTATGAACATTTTAAGTTTTTATGAAAAATTCTAAATTCTCTATAAATACTAATGGTTCTAGCTAAACCTTATCAAGACAAAGGTAAGAACCACGTCCTTAGCCTCTTCCGTATATTATCTTCTCTATGAAAGATGTTAATGGGTGATGGAGCACCATTTAGGAAGAGTTTTCAAGTCTGGTGCAAAGGGAGATCCTACTATAGATGAAGTTTGTGTGGATATCACTAGAGACCAGACACTTGAACAGTTTAAAGAGCTTGAGAAGTTTTCCTCTTCCTCTCTAAGAGATTAGATGAATCCTTATTAGGTATATTTTGATTAGTATTTGGTTTTCATAATTCGGTTCCGAACTAGATAAGATCAACATAAACACATGAATTATTACTTCCACTGCTAAATTTTATAGTACAATTCCTTACAATGCACACGTAAAATATTTGACTAGTATTCTTGATACTAGAAAATATATTGTTGCACTATGATGTGTGATGGGTGAACATATAATAGATAAAAAATGTTGACTAATGCTTTAGTTAATTGTCTAAAAAGGGACTTACTGTATGGAGTTAGTGGATGTTTCAAGTAGGAAAAAGGATGATATCCTCTTATATGAGCTTTTTAATAGCAATTTTGGCAAAGTTGGTACTTCTATCATTATTCAAGTTGTCACAGCCAACACATCATATAACATTGTTGTTGGAAAGTTGTTAATGGAGATCAGAAGAACATTATTTTGGACACAATATGTTTCCCACTATGTTGATTTTATGATGGAGGACATTGGCAAGTTGAAAGGTTATGAAGTGATAATTTCAAAAGCTAAAAAGTCGACCAGTTACATTTATAATCATACTCGAATACTTGATTACAAGATAACAGAGATAAAAGAAAGAGAGCTTGTTAGATGTGGAGTCACAAGATTTGCTACTATATATCTCACATTAGAGAGGTTCTATGATGATGTTGTGAAAAGAGGGCTTCCTAAATCATTCTCATCAAATGCTTGGCAAAGAGGTGTTTTGGGAGAGACAAATGTAGGGAAGAGTATATCTTCTATTGGCTTCCAAGTTGAAATTTGGCACGGAGTTGTTGAAACATTTAGGGGGTCTCAACCACTTCTATAAGTTTTGAGGTTGTTTGATGGAGATGAAGACCAACTTTGTGATACATCTATGTTGTAAGGCATTGTGGAAAAAAAATCATTGATAATTTTGTTACAAATTTTTTTATTATGGTTACATATTGAAATTTGTGGACATAGATGGGAGGTTTACATGCAACAACTTTACATGCAGCTATATTTTTATTAAATTAAAGATTTTATCTCAAGTAAGATCTAAACATTTTAGCGATGTTGGCATGTTTGAAAAGACTTTTTATACATGCGTTGAGAGAATGATACTAGATGTGGAAATACAAGATAAGATAGTTACACAACTTTTAACACACTATTGAAAGAAGAAATTTCTTATTCCTTATGCTATAAGATCACGTGATAAAAATCTTCCAAGTATATTATTATTCGGATGAATTGTTGATGGTAATTTTTTTCTTTACTTATAATTTTTTGTTGTCCTATAGTGGATTGGTGGATGCAATATGATGACAGCACACCACAAAAAAAGTGTTACGTTAAAATTTTATGATTATGTTGTAGTTCATCTTCTTGTGAATGCAATTGGAGTATATTTGAGTTTGTGAGTGTCTTTGATTCTTTGTACATTTTTTATGCTTAAATGTCACCAAATTTTACTTGTATTTTTTTCGTTACATAGATTCATTCAAAGAAGAGAATAGGTTAGAACACAAACATTTAAATGATTTGGTGTATGTGTAATGTAATAAACATTTCTATGAAAGATTTAGAGAGATGAATAATCATCTTGGGAAGTATGATACGATACGCATGTAAAACATAATTGGAGATGCGAGTGGATGATTTGAAATATGTAATATCCTGTTAAAAAGAAAATAAATTTTTTTTATGTGCCCCTCCCTCTATTCTATTGTCTACCCTTCCTTTCCTCTTTCTACACCACCGGCTTCCCCCTACCTTCGTTGGACACCGCCGCAAAGAAAAACCCCATCGCACTCTCTCTCTTTCCTCGATCTGCTCCCTCTCCCTATCACTCTCTCTCTCTCTCTCACACACCCTCTCCTTCATGATCTCTCCCTCTCTCATTGATGTCTCCCATACTAGTGCAAGACCACCTCCATTGCTTACGCCCCCACATTGGTGGTTACCCAGCCAATTGTAAACATGCCAATTTGGCCTTATTTGGAACTTAAAACTCTTTTCCATTGGCAACATCCCTTATTAGACCATTAAACATAAAATTGAACTACCCTTTTGGATGAGCCGAGGAGCTTACTGAAAAATTTGAGGATGAGTTACAGATTTCTAAGCAAAGCCATATCCACTGAGTGAGGACCATATCCATCCTAATGACCATTTCATGATGATCAATCATTGATGGTTATGATCAAGTTTTAAAAGCAATGACTACCTTCTGGGTCATGCTGCATCTTTTTTATTGTTGCCGGATCTTTTCGATCACTACCATCTGTCATATTTTAGCATCCATACATAAAATACAGAGAGTTTTATTTCTTATCTTATTGAAGGATGATCTTATTTATCTTGTCAGAATTTATTTTTAACAAACAACACTCAATTTCGATCTCCCGTTTGTCCTCAGCGCCCCTCGGAAGTTAGACGCACAATTCTGTCCACACGCAGCCCCAATCAAGACCAACGGAGTGCATGTCAAGCCATTTGGCAACATCCCTGACCCAATTCACAACCTCTCTTTCCTTTTTCCTCCTCCATATCAGTTAGATAAGTTTATGGAAGCTTCATGATGAAAATTAACACCATCAAATGATGGCAATCCAACTTATTGTCTTGTACATCAAAACTTTCCATTTTTAGACTAGATCTCCTTCCTCTTTGAGTGGAGACCAATTTTAAACATAAGAAAGGTGATCCATAGTTTATTCTCCCATCATATCATTTGGGTAAGTGTCTGGAAACTTCATGTTAAATATTAGCACCATCAAATGGAGGAAATCCAACCTATGGTTGAATATATCAGAACTTGCTACTTTTTGACTTGTTTTTCACCTTCTATAAAGGGAAACTTGTTTGAACGACTTAAAAAAAGAATCCCTATCGTCTGATAGAAATGTATGCCCTAAAAATCAGTCATATATGATATGATTTGACATTTTTAGAAATATCTCATTCAATTAAATAGGCAAAACTTCATTACTAGCTTTTATTAGAAGCGTATATCATAATGAAGTCCTCGATCACATGCAATGATGATTAAATCATGATGGGATCATAATAATGAGATTGATCATCTAGAGGTAATTGATCTAAATGTTCCTAGTCATAGTATACTTGAGACGGGACATCAAAGATCTGGATCGATTATTGTATGTGATATCTTCTCATGTGATGAGGATGACCGATCTCATTGATCATTAATGTGGAGACACTGAGATACACATACAGGTGCTCATTAGTTGAATAAGTTCACTGAACTGACCGAATTAGAAACCTTGAATGGTATCTTATCGAACTGTCAATTAAGGTTTTATATCATCAAGGTTACATGGTTGGACCTTTGACCTGAGTCGCCAAAGACACCTTGTTGGGTGGAACTTGTGCTTTGACCATTGACTTATGGATCATCGTTTAGATAGTCCAGTATAGCGATGGATCGGGTACAAGAAAAACCCGATGGAGGTAATTGAGCGGACAACAAGAGATCGTCCATTCTCGATAAGTGAGAGTAAATGTCCTATGAGATAGAACTCTAAATCCTTGGCCAGGGTAGATAGGATAATTGGAAAAGGAGTTTTCCAATTGATCTAATTCCATGTACAAGATCCTATAGAATCGGTACATTAAGCAGTTGACAGTCAATGCCGTACTTCTTTCCGACCGGGACATTGGATGGATGAGGGTTTATATCCATGTGATAACTGATGATGGAAAGACTCAATGGAGATGAGATTATCCCTATAGCCATTTGGTATCATGGGATGTGGCTTGTATCCTTCATGATCGGTAGGCCGATTAATCTATTATCGGATAACAGATTTAGTTAAATTAAATAGAATTGTTCTATTTTATTTAGGCCTAACCAAATAGGCTATTAGGCCTAGTGGGTCACACACAGAAAGACTTATCCACAAGTACAGGGGCAAGGTCGTAATTTATGGAGATTTTGGGTTTTTATGAAAAATTCTAAAATTCTCTATAAATACTAATGGTTTCAACCAAACCCTATCAAGCCAAGAGTGAAAACCACGTCTCTAGCCTCCCCCCTACCTCCTCCTCTCTCTAGAAGGTGTCCATGATCGATGGATCTCCGTTCGGGAATAGTTCTCAAAGCTGGCGCGAAGGGAGAACCTACTGTGGATGAAGTTCGTGTGGATACTGCTGGAGACCAGACATTTGAACGGTTTGAAGAGCTTGATAAGCACATCTCTTTCCTCTTCATAGGATTATATGAATCCCTATTAGGTATATTCAACCTCGATTTGATCGGTTTTCAGTTTTCGTCGTTCGGTTCTGATTGAGACAGATTCTAAAAGAACCCATAGGAATCGTTGCTTACGCTGCACTAAATTTTTATGGATGATTTCTTACATCCTATGATAGAAATGTATGCCTTACAAGTCAATCATATATGATTTGATTCAACATTTCTAGAAATATCTCATTCAATTAAATAGTCAAAATTTCGTTACTAGCTTTTATTATAAGCGTATATCGTAATGAAGTCCTCGATCACATGTAATGATGATTGAATCATGATGAGATCATGATAATGAGATCGATCATCTAGAAGTATGTGATCTAAATGTTCCTAGTCATAGGATCCTTGAGACGGGACATCAAGAATTCGGATAGACTAGTGTGTGTGATGTCTTCTCATGTGATGAGAATGACCGATCTCATTGGTCATCAGTGTGGGGACACTGAGGTACACACACAGGTGATCATTAGTGGAATGAGTTCACTAAACTGACCAATTTAGGAAAACTTGATCGGTATTTTACCGAACTGTCTATTAGGTTATTCTTACATCTCAATAGCACAGTTGGATTTTTGACCTGAGTCACCAAAGATGTCTTATCGGATGTATCTTGTACTTTGATTATTGACTTATGGATCACCATCTTGATGGTCCAGTATAGTTGATATATTAGGTGCAAGAGAAACCTGGTGGAGGTAATTGAGTGGACAACAAGGGATAGTTCACTCTCGATAGGAGAGAGAGAATGTAGTATGGGATAATATTCTAAATCCTTGGCCAAGGTACTTAGGATAATTGAAAAATGAGTTTTCCAATTGATCCAAATCTGAGTACAGGATCCCATAGAGTTGGAATATTTAGGGGTTGATAGTCAGTGCCGAACCCCTGACTGACCGAGACATTGTATGAACGAGGATTTAAATCCGTGTGGTAATTGATGATGGAAAGGCTCAATGGATGTTATTTAACTCCCCAAAGTCATTTAGGATCATAGGATGTGGCTTGTACCCTTTATGATCAAAAAATCATAAAAAAATTGTTATCGGATAACGGTTTTGATTTAATTTAAAGGAATTGTTCTTTTAAATTAATTAAGATTTCAACCAAATTGACTATTGGGCCTAGTGGGTCACACACAATAGATCTGGTCAATAAGATGAGGGTATGGACGCAATTTTATAAAAGTTTTAGATTTTTGTAAAAAATTCCATCTTCTATATATAAATGGCTTATGAAGCCAAACCCTAACAAGCCATAGGGCTGGAGCACATCCCAAGCATCCTCTCTTCCTCCTCTCTCCTCTAGAAGGTGATCTCCCATGGACAAGCTTGGATCTGAAAGGTTTCTGGAGGCCTGAAAGAAGGGAGAACTCGTCTATTGAAACAAATCGTGCGGATACCACTAGAGACCGGACACTTGAACAGTTTTCAGCAAGGAGGAATCTCCTTTCTTCATCCATGGTGAGGGATTTTATAAATACCATGAAGTACTCTCGTTCTACTTCATATTCGGTTCCCGGTTTTACTCGTTCGGCATCGACCAAGGCAAAGATCATGGTTTTATGGAATCAAATATTTTTCCGCTATCATGTATTGATTCCTTACATCCTCCAGCCTACTCTCCCCATCCTCTAGCCTCCCTAGACTTGTCTCAACCTCCCTAAGTCATCTCTCTTCATCCTGATGCTCGGAAATCATCCGAAAGTAAAAGAGAAGCCAATCTATGCTCTATCGTGATGTTGTGCTGATCATGGGCTTCCACAGATTTCCATGAGCATTTATGGCTAGACATTCTTCAGAATAAGTGTTCCTTGTTGAGTTAGCTTTCTTATCCAATAAATGAGGATCAATTCTGACATCTTCTCAGTTCATGGAGGCTACTACACCGACGTTGCACAGATGGGTCCAGAGTCTACATTCCTCTGACATCGCATTCTCAGTCAATTTCTGTTCACTTCCTAGTGAATTTATCTCATATAGTTATAGATAAACTGTTTCTTGGTAAGTTACCTTTCATTTAAAACAAGAATTAGTCAATTTTAACATTTGTGGTGCTCATAGTACTCTCTGCATCAACATCGTGTAAGCAATCCCCAGATTTGTACTTTCTATCACCAGAGTTCTAACATAGATTTAGACCTTTTACTGGACAATCTAGGTCATATCTATTCATACAAGATCATCCTTGGTGATTTATCTTTCCTTTAAAACAAATAGAAATCCATTTTTATAGAAATGTATGCCCTACAAGCCAATCATATGTGATATAATTTTACATTTCTTGTAACATCTTATTCAGTATTAATGGCATTTTCATCATTAGTTGCACTATCTAGATGCGTCTAACGTAATGAAGTCCTAAGTTGCATGCAAGAATGATTGAATCATGATGAGATCATGATAATGAGATCAATCATCTAGAAGCATGTGATCTAAATGTTCCTAGTCGTATGATCTTTGAGACAGGACATGAAGAATCTGATAAGATTAGTGTATATAATATCTTCTCATATGATGAGAATGACCGATCTTATTGGTCATCAATGTGGGGACACTAATATTCATGTACAAGTGCTCATTAAAGGAATGAGTTCACTGAACTGACCAGTATAGAATCCCTGAATGGTATCTTACCAAACTATTGATCATGGTATTCTATCATCACGGTTGCACGGTTGGATCTTTGAACTAAGTCACCAAAGATGTCTTGCCGAGCGTGCCATGTACTTTGACTATTGACTTATGGACCACTTAGTATTGTGGTCATGTATAGTTAATGGATTGGATATATAGAAAACCCAGTGGAGGCAATTGAGCGAAAAATAGGAGATCGTCCACTCTCAGTAGGAGAGAGAGAGAGAGAGAGAGAGAGAGAGAGAGAGAGAATGTCCTATGGATGGTACTCTAAATCCTTGGTCAAGGTAGATAGGATAATTGGAATTTTAGGTTTTCCAATTGATCTAACTACGAGTACAATATTCTATAGTGTTGGTATATTTAGGAGTTGATAGTCAATGCTGTACTCCTATCTGACTGGGACATTGAACGAAAAATTATATATGTGCGGTAACTGATGATGGAAAGGCTCTTTAGAGAGGAGTTCATCACCGAAGCAGTTTGGGATCATAGGAAGTGGTTGTACCCTTTATGATTAGTAGGACCTTAAATCTATTATGAGATAACATATTTAATTTAAAAGATGTTGTTCATTTAATTAGGCCTTAAAAAATGGACTCTTAGGCCTAGGAGGTCACACACATAAGGGCTAATCCGTAAGTTTGGAAGCTTGGGTTAATTTATAGAACAAGGAGGGTTTCTTTTGAAAAACTCTGAGTTCTATAAATAATAACGATTAAAACACAAACCCGATCAAGCCAAGGGAGCTCTCTGTGCTCCAGCCACCCTCCTTCGCTGTTTCCCACCCCAGCAGCCGCCATTCGATGGTGAAGTTCCGTTCAGGACAAAAGGTCAACACCAGCGTGGACGAGAACCCGACTTCGAAGGCGGTTTGTGTGGATACGACTAGAGGCTGCACGCTTGAGCGGCTTGGAAAGCATGAGAATGCTCAATATTCTCCAATCAATAAGAATTATTTGAATCCCACAAAGGTACATATTTGAAATAGTTTCGAGTATCGATTTGGCGACGTCATTTAGTTTCGATCGAGATCAAGACATTGATATACGAGGAATCGAAAAACTTTCACTGTGCCAATTTGATTGGACCGATTCCTTACAATTCTGACATCTGTACTACTCGTGGTGGCTTCTACATCAAGGTCACGCCTGTAGACCCTAAATCTATCTGACCCAGTTGTCACTTTGCCCGGGTTGTGTTATCTTCACTCATATTTGTTTTATTTACTTTTATTCTCATACCATTTATAATCATTTTAAGCATCATTTTATTTATTTACATCATCATATTTAATCAAAAAAATGCCAAAAGGGGTTAGGGCTTACCCCGAAACTGATGAGTTATACTCCAATTGCACCTTTCACATTCTCTTCTTTACATTTACTACACTCCACTCAGTTCTAATATTTATTTCACTTGTTTTCTTGTCTTTTTGTCTTCTAGTTCCACAGGTACATCAAGCAAGCGGTGGTTAAGGACTCTTCTTCATCGGTCGGCCGAAGAAGGAGAAGGTTGAACCCACGCACCCGTTTCCTGCATTAAGGTACACACGGTCATCCCTTACTTAATTCTCATTTTTTACTTTAACTTTGGAGCTCGCGGTTTCTGACGACTACCTATCTTCACTTCTATTTCATCTTCTTTTCTATTTCTGATTTCTCTTAGTTTATTGTTCTCATTCTCCTCCCATACAACCCAAACCATCTCCAGTGCTCGAGCTATGCCGAGGGATGAAAGTTCAAGGATCAATGTGAGTGTGGGACCGAGGTGAGAGGTGGTGACCTGGGATCCATTTTCGGTGTTGACACCAGAGCCCTCGGCCACTGACGGAAGTCACTGTCATCGGTCCTCACCGTTGTCGTTGCAAGGACCTCCCCTATTTCTAGTCACCCTTGCATCAATGCCACCATCATCTCTCATCCATTGTGTTGTTTCCATTGCCAATGCTTCTCGTTGCCATCAGCCAACGTCTTGGTCATCATCATCGTCTCCTCTTTTGTGCCGATGCCACATTCAGATCCATCGGCACATGCGTCTGCCTCCATAGACCACATGCGTTCACCTCCTTCATATGTGAGAAGCCGCTAACTAACATGCAACTATCTGGCCAACTTGGTCCAGCTACTGGCCTGATTGCCCAATCGACTATTGGTCTGCCACTGGTTTAGCAAGATTTTCTTAAGGCTTTATTTGATAGAAGAAAAAGAAGAAAAATTCCATAACAATGTCAGAAATTTAGATAGAGTGTCTCAAGCCCACTATATTAATTTTTAATCACATCATGATATGAAAGGAAAAACTTATAATCTAGTTACATGTTAGTATTTTTATAAAATTGATTAGAAAGCATGAAAAAGAAAAAAAAACATGATTGTAAATTTGTTGGTTAATGTAAGATTATCATGATTATATTCTATATATAGACGGATTATTTTTTAGTAGATTATATGTCCTTAAATTGTTATAATATTGTATAAATGGCATTACTTGTTTTATTGATAAAGTTTAGATGTTATATATGATTGAAAATAGAAGGATATGCTTAAGAATGAAATATTTATTTGGCAGCAAGAAATCATAGAAGCATGCTATTATTCTCTTTCTTTTCATGTTATTTGTCCAAGCATTTTGCATGCTGTTAAATTGTCAATCATGGTGTGATTAGCATAATAAATTCTATAAATACAAAACTCATGTTCTCTATGATTTTGAATAGAAGCATATGCTAGAGATGTTCATTTGGAAGAAGGATAACATAGAAGCATGATATTGTCTATTTTCTTGTATTTTTCATACATGTTAGTATTGTGTTCAAGCATGTTTACTCTTGATTAAATAAATGATATGATGCTAAGTATGACCACGATAGGTAGATTATGAAATAATGGTACGATGTATTGTATTATCATGATAGACATATGATGATATGATCACATGATGCATGGTATGACAATAACATAAATATGAAAGAATGATATGATATATTGTATGAAAAGAATATGCACATGAAATGATGTATTGATGCATAGAATGATGATGATATGCATATGAAATGATAATATGTACATGAAATGGTGGCATGTATATGAAATGATGACATGTCCAAGATATGATTATTTGAACAAGATATAGTGCATGAATAAAAATAGTGATAAGATATGTGCTCATGTTTGGTATCTGCTCGAGTTAGTTGATCTGTTCTGCTACATGCTACTGCATGTTGATTTATTCTACTACATACTACTACACGTTGATCTATTCTGCTACTCTCGAGGCACACCAGATCCTATATGTTACTCATATGTAACAAGTGGCTTGTTAGATCCAAAAAATTGAATAACATAATTTATTTTGTTCATGACCATAGAAATGATTGTGTGATATAGAATCTAGTCAAATTGCATTGATGTTACATGAAATGTTAAGTATAGTGCATGTTTAATAAATTTAGATTAAATAGATGATATCCATGTTGATATATGATAGGTCCTTTGATAATGTGATTAGAACTTTAAATTCCATGTCATGATATATATGTATAGGAATATTGTATAGAATTTTTATGTTCAAGAAGTTAACATGTAGTGTATGGTATCCATTAAAAAGGTTATTTGTTTTCCTGCTCTTGGTCATTAGAACATTACATGAAATTTCCTTGTTCAAAAGTGAACATGTGATATCTAGTATCTATTGACTTTAGTAAAAGATAATTGTATTTATATGATTGCAAAGTATTTTTATATTATTGCTAACTGTAGAGTGGAGGGACTAATGTCTACTGAGTCAATATAACTCACCCCTTTCCCTTTGAAAATGTGTTTCTATAGATTCTCTGAAGCTCGATCTTAGTAATATGAGGATCAAAGTGGCACAATAGAAGCAGAGTGGATTGTTATTCAAGATGTTTATTGAAGGTCTGATTCGGTATAGAATTATTTCCAAATATGATGTAAGTTTTAATGATTATTTAAGGTTATATGCTCTATTCTCAAACTAATATCTTCCAAGGGCTTGTTTTCCCTAGTTATGTCGCCAAACAGTATTCCACTACATATGTTTTGGTTTGGGATGTGACAAAATACTACATATGTGGTTCATGAGGGTGATGACCTCACATGAGAGACCATCGATATTGTAATGGGATCTTGAAAACAAAGAGCTAGAAAAGCAAATACATCACAACCATTGAGGGATGATATGTGGAGTCATAATGAAGAACTTCTACTTAAGGACAACAATCTAAATGATAATGATTATGGTGATAATAGTAATGATAATGATGATGCAATTTTAAGGAATCGGTCTATAGCAACGAAAGTATTCAATTCCTCTGATTTCATAATCATTATCTTGATCGGAACTAAATGGCATAACATGGAATTAGATTCAAACAAATTCAATTATATCTTTGCAGGATTCAAGTATTCTTTCAAGATTAGAGAAGATTGAACATTCTCGTACTCTACAAGCCGCTCAAGTGTGCAGTCTCTAGAAGTATTCAAATGAATCTCCTCCGTAAATGGGTTTTCCATCACATAACCTCAACATCTCATCTCGATTAGAGCTCCACAATCCCATGGCATTCTCTGGGGTGGGAGATGATAGAAATGTATGTCATACAAGCCAACCATATTTGATATGATTTAATATTTCTTAAAATATCTTATTCAATTAAATTAGCACATCTTTGTTACCATATCTTATTAGTTGCATATATTGTAATGAAGTTCTTAATCACATGCAATGATGATTGTATCATGATGAAGTCATGATAATGACATCAATTATCTAGAGGTATTAGATATAAATGTTCTTAGTCATAGGATTCTTGATGTGAGACATTAAAGATTTTAATAGACTAATGTATGTGATGTCTTCTCATTAGATGAAGACGACTGATCTTATTGATCATTAGTGTGGAGACACTAAGATACACATACATATTCTTATTAGGAGAATAAGTTCACTAAACTAACCGAATTAGAAACCTTGAATGGTGTCTTACCTAATTGTCAATCAGGTTTTTTTATCATCACGGTTGCGCGGTTGGATCATTGACCTGAGTCACCAAATATGTCTTACTAGACATATCTTGTGCTTTGATATTAACATATGGATCACCCAATTAGATGTTCTAATATTGTTAAAGGATAGGATACAAGAAAACTTAATAGAGGCAATTGAGTAGACAACAAGAGATCGTCCTCTCTAGGTAAGTAAGAGTGAATATCCTATGAAAGAGTACTCTAACTCTTTAGCCAAGGTAGAAAGGATACTTTGTAAAGAAGTTTTTCAATTGATCTAATTATGAGTATAAGATTCCAAATGTGTTGGTTTACTAAGGGGTTGACGGTTGATGTTGTACCTCTATCCGAATAAGGCATTGGACGGACGAGAGTTTATATCCATGTGGTTGTTGATGATAGATATGCTAAATAGAGATAAGATCATCTACAAAGTCATTTGGGATCATGGGATGTGACTTGTACCGTTTATGGTTAGAAAGTCATTAAATCTATTATTTGACTACATATTATTCAAAATAAAAATAATTTGTTATTTTAATTAGGTTTCAACCAAATAGACTATTGGGCCTAGTGTGTTATAATTTATAATTATTGGGCCTAGGTTACACATATAAGAATTAATCTATAAGTATAAGGGCAAGGGCATAATTTATAAAAATTTGGGGCTTTCTTTGAAAAATTCCAATTTCTAAAAATTGGAGTGAATTTGGCCAAGCTTATAGATTGATTCTTATATGTGTAACACACTAGACCCAATAGTCTATTTAGTTGAAACCTAATTTAAATAACAAATTATTTTTATTTTGATTAATATGTTATCAAATAATAGATTTAATGGCTTTCTAATCATAAAGGGTACACACCACATCCCATGATCTCAAATGACTTTGTAGATGATCTTATCTCTATTGAGCATATCCATCATCAACAACCACATGGATATAAACCCTCATCCATCAAATGCCCTAGTCGGATAGAGGTACAACATTGACTATCAACCCCTTAGTAAACCAACACACTTGGAATCTTATACTCAAAATTAGATCAATTGAAAAACTTACCCTTCATGTTCTCCCACCTTGGATGTAGCTGGCAGCCAATGGAGCATTGTTTAGGTTGAGTCGGAGGGTCCGACATGTATGATAACCCATCTGTGGAGAATGGTTGAATGGATACTTATAGAGGTCGTGCACTTGGGTAGCTAGGAGATCATGAAACCATTTCTTCTTCATCAAGCTTGAGGGAATTCTCAAATTCCAATAAGGTACAATTGTTCTTCTTCTTATTTGGTTCTTGCTTATGTCGTCTAGTTCTGATTAAAACAAAGATCATAGATTTTCAAGGAATCAAATGGTTCTGCTACCATTGTATGAATCCTTATAGTAGTATTAGAGCTAGGTTGAAGTCTCAGTCGAAACTGACATCATTTCATTGTTATTTTATGTATTAAATGCATTCTCAAAATTGTGTGAAGTGCATCACTGAATTAGAATAGTTTAGTGCATCATTCAATCTCTAATATTCCAATTTTTCCTAAGTTCATCACAATCTATATGCATTATAGAATTTAGTTTAGTTATAGGGGCGGCAACGGACTGGGCTGGCCCGCGGGCCTTAGGGCCGGGCCAGCCTTGGTTCATATTTGGGCCAGAGGACCAACCCATGGGTCATTGTTCGGGTCAAGAGATTAGGCCTACGAGCTGTCAATCTCGCCCCGTCGCCTCGCCCGCTTCCTCACGCCGGTCGTCTCCTCCGCCGTTCCCTCTTTCGCATGCGCTCCCCGCCATCGCCGCCCTCTTCCCCGTGCGTCATCGTCATCTCCCCTCTCTGGTCCGCCTCCCCCCTTTTCTTCTTCCTTTCCGATGCCGCCACCGTCGCCATCGCAAGACGAGCTTGCCACCGCAGTCGCTCGCCCACCGCCTCGCCATCCCGTGCTTTCTCCCCCTCCTTTTTCTTCTATTCCGCCACGGTCGCTGGCCCGCCGCCTCACCATCCAACGCAGGGCTTTCTACCTCCGACGACTACTCGGCAGCTTTGATCACCCAAATGAAGGCATGGCCAGTAGTCTCCAATGTCTTTCCAAATAACTACACATGGGTTCTTCGTCTTCTTCCCAGATGGTTCCTGCATCTCTCCTTCCTCTTCTCCTCTTCGCTCTGCTACAAATACCGGTCTGTGCTTTCAGGAAGGCAAGTACCTTATCTCATTATGCTCCATTTTCTATAGTCTATATCTGTGTGTTTTCCCAAATTTCCTCGTGCAGTGTATCACTGCTAGAATCATCATCATTTTCTTCTTATTTGTAGTCCTATGTTGTGTACATGAGAAGCCACCCCCATTCCCATAGTCAAGTGGAGGCCTCCCTGATCCAGGTAGAAAGGGTCGCCGACTCCCACCATGAGTTCCTTGGTCCCTTCCTGGGCACGTAAATCGAACACTTCTGTGTGATCGACCAGCTCATTCCAACTTTTTCGATGCTTCCAATCCTGTCAGATCCTGGAAATCCCTTTTCAATGTTGTAAATCGTTGCAACATGGAGAAAGCCCATGACGCCATCTTCTACTCCTACACAAGGTACATCAATGGCTTCGCCGCAAACCTGGAGGAAGAGGAGGCCGTGGCGATTTCCCGTAAGCTCCCGTTCCAATCTCATATTAATTCGACCCGCATCTATGCTGTTGTCGCCTTTAAATGCGCCGCCCCCTGCTGATGCCTGCAAAGTTGCTAGAGGTCACGGCGGTGTTCCCAAATAGGGGGAGGAAGCTGCATACGACGCACTCCTGGTCCTAGACTCCTGGGCCTTCATGGACCTAGAGAGAGATGGTAGGGTTCCGGTAGAATCTCTCTCGACGAAGGTGAGGTTCGGCGAGGACACCATCATCGGGAACCTCGACACCGGTACTGCTAAAGTCACAATCATAGGCCAAGCTCGCCGCAGATTGCTTCGTCGTTCTCGTCATGGACTTCGGCGACCACGATGAGACAGAGCATATGCGCGGACAATTTTATAGGGCCGGGCCAGGCTGGGTCGGGCTAAACTCATATGTTATATGGATTGGATCGGGTTGGGTCAGAATAGTAAACGGGCCAGGTCGGGCCAGCCCTATTTTTTTATATCGGGCTTTACTCGGGTTGACTTCGGGTTGGGTCGGACCCGGCCCATCAACAGCCCTATTTAGCTATATGTTACTACTATATATATTTAAATCCAGTGCAAACAGATTGAGGTCGCAAGACATCAAATTTCTTATGAATATAAAAAGAAGTAAATTTTATAAGTGGATAGATACATTAGTTTCATGGTATATGTTTATAGTATTTAATTTATGTGCATTAACTTATCATAGATAGAATGTTTACATTACAATCATATCAGGACCTATTTGTAGTTGTTGTATTCATGGTTCGTCGGGTCGTGACCCGGGTCGCGACCCGGCCCCGACCCGGTCGGGTTCAGTCCCGACCGGCCCGGTCGCGACCCGGCCGGGCCGACTCTCCCGGCCGGGTCGCGGGGTCGCGCGGGGGTCGCGCGACCCGGCCGGGTTGCGCGACCCGGTCTAGCAACGGTCATATAACCGTTGCTGACCATTGGCAACGGTCAATGACCGTTGCCAACGGTCATGGGGGGGCGCAGCCCCCCCATTCAGCCCCTTGGGGGCTATTTAAAGCCCCCAAGGGGCTCCCCTTACTCCCACCCCCCACTCTCACTCCCAAGCTCTCATTTTTGCTCTCATTGCTCTCATTGCTCTCATTTTGTTCTTCATTTACTTAATTATTTCATTAAGCATTTCATTAGTTCATTTAGTATATTTATTTAATATTTGTTCCATTGATTAGTTAGTTAAGTAGTTTCTTCTTTTTAATACTTATTTGCTTACTTACATAGTTAGTTAGCTAGAAGATTAGTTAGATATTTAGTTTAGTAGTTACTTAACACATCATTAGTTGGAAGGTATAGTTAATTACTTACTTAATCATATAATTAGTTAATCATTCATTTTACATAATTAAAAGTATACTTACATTAGTAGTCACTAATTAACGTCATTAGCTTTTTAAATAATTAATTACTTAAGTAATTATTTACTTACAAAAATGTCTTCTCCAAGCCAAACAACCCAAACTACCGGCGCGACCCGGAGTGATCCGGCTTGGTTGCATTGCAATTTGATCTCCATGGCAGAGAGAAAAGTGCAATGTAAATATTGCGACAAAGTAATATTTGGTGGTATTTATCGTTTAAAATTTCATCTTGTAGGCATGAAGGGAAACGTTCTTCCTTGCACACGGACTCCATCGGAGGTCAGAGCTCAATTTCGTAGGCACCTACAAGCGATGGAGCAAACGAAGGGAACTAGCAAACGGCATAAGGAGACCGTCCGAGAAGAATTGCAACAACCGGGGAGACGTTCCGTACACATTTACGGGACCGGACAAGAGAGGCCGGATATTTTTGGAGACGAAGAGTACGAAGGTATGGGAGGTGTTACTCATAAACGTTGTTCATTCTTCTATTTTAAAAGATAATTAAGTAGTTAAATACTTAAATGTTTCTTAAATAGATGACCTCTTGCGGGGAATGGAAGCAAGTCGAAGATCATTCGCCGACGAAGAGTTCCATAGATGCACCGGCCGAATGATGGGTCAAGGGTCTGGAAGTGGGAGTGGTCGAGGAAGTGAAAGAGGATCCAACAACCAACCGCAAGGTGAGGTTCATGATCTCACACAAGACGACGACCCGACAGTAGGTCCCGTGGATCCCGTAATTACCAGACCACGACAACGTCAAACGACAATCACGATAGCGATGAAGAACCTCAAATTATGTAAGGAGAGGATTGGCCGGGCAACGTCAAGGTGGTTCTTTCACCACAGCATTCCGGCAAATGCCGCGAAGGGACCATACTACGAGAACAAGATGGACACGATCGCAGACGTCGAGAGGGGAGTGCCTGGTCCAAACCCAAAGGAGATATACAATGTATATCTTCCTATGGAGGTGCAAGAAACAAAGAAGTACGTGGCATCATTTGAACAAATATGGGAGGAACGAGGTTGCACGTTAATGACCGACGGATGGACCGGTAATTAAATTTTCTTTTACTCATTTATATTAAATGTATAAACATTCTTTTTGGTATAACTTAGTTAATATCTTATACTTAACAGGTATAACTAGGAAGACAATGATCAATTTCCTAGTGTACAGTCAAGCCGGCACGGTCTTTTGGTAGTCGGTCGACGCATCAGGATAGGTAAAGAATGCGGAGTATCTTTACCAATTGATAGATGGAGTGATAGAAGAAATAGGAGAGAGCCGGGTAGTTCAAGTAGTCACAGACAATGCGGCCGCATACAAAGCGGCCGGTCAGATGCTTATGGTCAAAAGACCAAAGTTGTATTGGACACCCTGTTCCGCCCACTCTTTAGACTTGATGTTGGAGGATATATGCAAGGATCCTCAAATAGACAGGGTAGTTAAGCTAGCCCAGTTTATTTCTTCATTTATTTATAACCACAACTTTGTCCTTGCACTTATGAGGGAAGACACCAAGGGGCGAGAGTTGTTACGGCCCGGTGCGACC
Organism: Cryptocoryne crispatula var. balansae; assembly: GCA_036172225.1. Lineage (NCBI taxonomy): Eukaryota > Viridiplantae > Streptophyta > Magnoliopsida > Alismatales > Araceae > Cryptocoryne > Cryptocoryne crispatula. The sequence continues at coordinate 30,088,304 of CM069927.1, forward strand.
CGGTTCGCCTCCCACTATATTTCCTTAGAAAGTTTATTGAGTCAAAGGAGAGCTCTAACTCAAATGGTCATTTCACCGGGTTGGGGTAGTTGGATGGCTAGATGTAACCCATCGGATAAGAGAAAGGGGAGAAAAGTAGAAGAGACAATAGAGAGTGGAGATTTTTGGAAAGTTGTAAAGAAGACGTTAGACATCGTCCAACCCATAGTGAAAGTACTAAGGATAGTTGACGGAGATAGAAAAGCAGACATGGGGTATTTATTCGATGCGGTTGAGAGAGCGAAGAAAGAAATCTCCAAGACCGTGTCCGACTTCACCAAGTGGTGGGATATCATAGATCGCCGCTGGGAACATACGTTACATCTACCCATACATGCAGCAGGTATGTTTTCTTAAACATTTACTAATCTTTTTTTTAATGTCAGATATGTATAAGTTGTTTACTATTGCTATTTGGTTCATAGGTTACTTTTTCAACCCAAGGTATTGTTATAGTCCACAGTTCAAGGCAACCAACGAGCTATTAGATGAGGTGAAGAGCGTCATTCGATGGTTGCTTGGTGACAACGACCGGGCTATTATCGCCTGCAACAAGATGTACGATTACAGAATGCGGAGTTTTCACTTTGGAACGAGCAGAGTTGAACGAGCTGTGATGCTACTAAGTCCGAGTACGTAGCAATATTTTTCATCACTTAATTAATCAAAGTTTACTTAGATAATAATGAGAGACATTCCATTTATGTAGCTGATTGGTGGATGGACCATGGTAAAGTACCAGGGTACGAGGACTTGGCGGACGTAGCCATCAGGGTCCTAAGTCAAACCACTTCGGCTTCGGGCTGCGAGCGAAATTGGTCTACATTCAGCTTGATTCACACAAAGCAAAGAAATAGGTTGACATCAAGGAGGCTTGAAGACCTCGTGTAATGTCACTACAACATGAGGTTAAAGTTGAGGAATTTGGAGAGAATGAAGCAGAACTAGATGGAACAAAAGAGTTGGATATCACGGGCGGCGGGACGTTCGGTCGACGAGCCGCAAATTGAAGAGGAGGACATCGATTTGGATCAAATATTCTACGAGAAGAACTCCTTAGAAGCTTGGGTCAACGACCGAGAAGGGTTGGGAGAACCGGAGTTCAACCCAGAAGACCGACAATGGGCTGAAGGAGTGCTCGACGATGTCCCTTTGGCCGAAGAATTCCAGATCCCTCCCTCTCTAGCAAAGCGCCAGAGGACCGGAGAAGGAACTAGTCAAGGTACGCAAAGTAGGCGAAAAAGGTAAACAAGATATGACTGATCCTTTTGATATTGCAGATGTTGATACGGTCGAAGACGATCGAGAAGATACGCCGGAGCCGAACATCTGAGTACAGTACCAGACGTCCGAGGATTCGTCGTCAAAGAGTAGTAGCGATGATGGTGCTCGATACGGGGGCGCGAACACTTTACAAGTACAAGGGACCTCAGATCCTCCCATATCTCCTACAACGTCGTTATGTTTTACCGTCAAGGAGCAATATACTCATGCGACCCAAGATACCGATCATGGTAGAAGGCCACAAGGTAGAGGAGGTCATCGTAGCCATGGAGTTGGAGCAGAATACCACGATGCCTCCGACTATGTGTATGATTCATCACAAGGCTCTTGGTTCCCTACATACGATCAAGAGTATTGTGGAATGAATTATGTGGAGTCATCGGATACTTCGATCCAATCGACCTATAGTTATGGTGACTCATTTGGATCAAGTCTTAGGATAGTTTCCCGAGGGACTGACGAATATGATCGTCATGTGTACATGTATCAAGCTTTGTACTTAACCCAAATGACATGGGGAGAGTACATCAACTATCTACAAAGTGTAGAACACATCACGTTAAAATAAAATTGATATATTATTTATTTAAATCATGTCATTTATTTTTTCCAAATTTTCTGAAATTTTTCAGATTTTATTTCGCATTTTCTTATTTTTTTGAATTTTTTAAAAAAAATAAAATAAAAAGGGGGTCGCGACCCGAGTCGGCCTGGGGTCCCGCGACCCAACCCTCCTTGGCTTTATTCACATAAGTCAATGTAGGTCATATCGTGGCCGAAATTAATCTTTGAGGTGTGAGCCTCCAAAAAGAATAAGTGAGTATGACTTGTAAATGTGGAAATGAAAAAGGTTAAGTAATCAAATTAGTGATATGAATGTATATGACATGAATGGGTTTCGGCATATATTATTTATAATTCTAAGGTCTTATAATTATTTGATTGACAGATGACACGATGTAGTCGTTATGACTCACCTCTTGTTCTTTTTATGCTTCTACATGATTAAAAGAGCAAATCCAGAGACATAATTCAGAGGAGTATCGGTAGAAGAAGCAAACAACATAGATTCAAGAAAAATGTGATCACTATTTTTACTCAGGTGTTTTATATTGCATTCAGTAAGATGACATCATAGAGTTAAATCAATATAGTCACGATGTTCAACTTAGAGATGTATTTTAAATTGGTATTTTGAGTTTTTAAATTATGCATGCATGGTGATATTTTGATAAAAATTAATTGACTATTGGATTAGATTATGTGATCTTTTTTTCCTGAATTGACGCATTAGAGGGCTTATTTTCTCCGTTTATATCATCAGATATATCTACTACGCATATCTCAATTTGGGGCGTGACAGTGTGTCCACTAGACTCTCCTTTGACCACAGCCAAGAATGCATTTATTTATTTTTACTTATTTCATAAATGTAATACACAATGAAGAGTTCACCAAACTCCTTTGTCAGCATCTAAAAAGGTCGTCGGAGTGCGAAGGAGCCCAGTGGAGTCAAGTAATATACCGTTATTCATCTTATTTATTTTACATAAGTTAGAACTTTTGCAAATATGTTATATACCCTTGCTCAAGTTTGGTTTGTTACGTAATGGAGTCAAACTCTAGCTCGAACAGTAACTTAACTCGAGTTAAACCCACGTTTAAATTCAAACTCTATAAAACTCATTTATAAAATTCAGAATTAATCAAAAGTCATCCGTAAAATTCTAACTTAACTCATTTACGAAACTTGCTCTATATTTAAGCTCAAATAAAATTTTATTTCAACTTATTTTATATAATTAAGTAACAATATATAATTATTAATATCTATAATTTAAATTTTTAATAAATATTTAATTAAGCTACTAACAAGTTTATTTTCTATTCAAGTTTAGTTAATTTAACAAATTAAATTTTATTTTGTATTTGTTTGTTTAACATAGTGAATGAGCCTAGCTTTTATTGAGCCAAGATTTGAGCTACTTGTCAAATGTACGTTTGCATCCCTAAAGGCCACAACCTTCCCCACTGCCCCCTCTCCATCTTTCATTGTGCGGTAAACTTCCCCACCCCCTTCTCCCTTTCTCCTCCATGGAGACATGGGAGAGCTAGAATCTTGTTTTCTGTTTGAAATGCATTAAGGGTGCATTTGGATAGATGTAAAAGTGAAACCGAGAAATTTATATTTCATAGGAATAACTTTTCCATGAAAAGTATATCCAAATCTGTCATTTGGTACAGCAGAAAATATATTCTCGAAATCATTTTCTCTCGGGCGATATTAAAATTCTCGTAGATATCAATCAAGTTTTTTAGATTTCTTGTTGCACACAAATAATTTTGCATGATTATTTCATAAAAAAATAAAAATATTTTATCACCGTATTATGTTCAACCAGATTCATCATTATAAAATAAATTTCGAAAAATATTTTACAACATTAATTACTAATAGGAATATTTTTATTAAAATTCTATTTTACTAATATTTGAATATATGTAACATTGTGTTGTTATATTTAAATTTAGATTGATAAAATTTTATTTTATTGAGATTGTAACCTTTCATATTTATAGATCATACATTATGACCATAATTAGTATTGTTAACGTATTTTTTAAAAAAATATATTTTGCTGTTATATAAAATTATATTCATGGTGCTTTTAACATGTTTGTCAATTTTATATAATATTATTATAAAGGTAAATAGCTCGCATTAAAAGAGCAGAGATGAATTGTTGAGCACGTAACGTGCTCCGGAAAATGGCATCCGGCGAAATTTTTGGGATGCCAAAATCCAGACTGTAAGCTGGTCAAAGAAAACTATTTATGTTGACTATTGTTTTCCAGGTAAACAAATAAAATGACTGAATATGTTTTCCCGAAAACAAGGCGCAGAACCGGATTTTACGGGTAACCAAATGCACCCTAAGTGGCCACACTTTTCTCCCCTCTTCTTCAGACGGGAAGGGTTCATCCATGTCTGATGGCGCTTTCTACATTGACAAGGGAGTGAAGAGTTACTCCTTCACCCGGTCATAATCTTCCACTTAAATGAGTTGTTTGACCGCATGACAAATTGAGTTAATAAAACTTGTTAAAAGTATTTTTATAGAAGATTCTTTCTTGGAAAAAGAAAAATGACACCACTCTTTTTGCCATCGTATGTCACCAAGCATAATAATTTTGTCTTTACCTATCTAATGCCCTCTTTGAGTATTAAAAATGATATTGTATTAATATTGATATTGATATTTTCTGAAATTGAAATATCCGTATCAAGATTGATAGTATCAAATTTTTTATGTGTTTGATAAAATTATATCAATATTACAATTGATATTAGATAAGCCAGTGCGGAGGTGTCTACGAGAAGGGGGGGCTACGGCTGTGCGGCAGGGCTCCGGCGGGGCGCTGCGCGAAGGCTGCGCGGAGGGGCTCCGGCGGGGGGCTGCGCGGAGGGGGGGGCAGAGGGGCGGGGGGACGCGCGGCGGGGCTCCGGCGGGGAGGGGGGACACGCAGGGGGGCTTCGGTCGGGGAGGGGGTGCGTAGGGCTCCGGCGGGGGGCTGCACGGCGGGGCTCCGGCGGGGGCTGCGCGAGAGGGGCGGGGGGATGCGCGGGGGCTCCGGCGGGGAGGGGGCCTGCGGGGAGGGGGACGCGCGGGGGGCTCCGGACGGGAAAGGGGGGTGCGCAGAGGGGGGACGCGCGGCGCCGCGGGGGGGGGACGCCGCATGGGATGATTTCAATACAGGTGGAGACCTGTATTGATTATGATACTTTTTTTAACTGTGAATTTTAAAATTAATACTAACATCCAAACACCTACCAATGTAAAATATCAATATCAATTTTAAAACTGATATCAATATAGCTACTTAATACTGTAAACAAACAGGCCGTAAGATTTTGTTTTAATATAAAAAGTTTACCATGGAAGTATATAACATGTAGTGCAACCAAACATCCATAAGATGTTGCAAGGGTCAAAGAAATCTCCTCCACACCATTGGACACTTAAAGGAAGTGTGTTGAGGTCCTTCAGTAGCCTCAACTGCTTCCCCTTGATGGATCTACCGGACTTGAGCTCCTCCGTTGAAATGTTCCGGCCATTTAATCCATCGCTTTTTACATTTTTGTTTTAAAAAAATTTCTAGTGCAACAGCCAAAAAATTTTAAATAGTGTTGTAATACACTAAAATCTCAATCATTCTCATAGTTACACGTCAGCAAAGTAGAGAAAGGTCCAGAAAAATAATTCAGAATACAAATGAGCTTGCAAATAGCCCTGCAATCTCACTAGATTGGCATACATCTGAGGCAAAGCACAATAGAACCGCTAAACCAACAACATCAGGTCACCTGCAAAAAAATTCCCATGTCCCCTCCCCAATATGATAATATGGTACACAAGTAAGAAAATCCGGAGAGAGCAATAGGCTACCTTCATTCATGGAGGTGCAATGATGCAACCAGAAAAACGGATGGCGTAGTTTGAGCTGGTCCAGGTCTCTGTGTGGTACTACGGCAGGTACCAACTAGTGCAAGTTCAAAAAGATAATGGGCAAGTAAACAATATTCCGTTCAACGGACTTCCTTCAGGGTGACGTCGTTGATTCCAACTGGCGACTTTGGCTGGTGGTTTTCATCTGTTTCTACCTCCTCAATTTCCTACATCACACGTAAGAAGACCTACATTAAGGTGGTAGATACTGAAGTCATACCAGTACAAAATATTTAACTGTTAAGTGTTCGCGAAGATGGTAGTTGCATCGGAATTGAAATGCTAATCAAGCTGCGATCAAGGAAGATGGGGTCTTGGGTTGTGACCATAGTTGTCAAGGCGACAAGGCGCCCAAGACGTTGAAGGGTACCAATTCCGCTTAGGCGACAAGACGGCCGCTTAGGCGTCACCTAGGCGGTCAAAACGGTATTCAAGGAAGACTAAGTTGAAGGTTGTGATACATAAAATATGCATAAATATAATTATATTTTTACGTTATAATTGAATGAGTGTTTTATCTATGTATATAAGTAAATATGATGTGTATGTGAAAGAGAAAAAAGTTAAATAGATTTTTATAAAATTTAAGTATATAACACATTTATGATTATAAAATTTATATATGTGCGATAGTATAAGTGATAGTGAAATATTGTTATAGTATTATCAAATGAGAGACACAGAATAGTCATGGATCGAGTTGAAAGAAAACTTAATTAAGTATATAATATATGTTTATAATCATAAATTTTAAATGTGTATGATATTATAAGTGATAGTGAAATATATTAATATGTTCAAACAATCATTAAATAGGTGTCCCTTGTGAGGGGTATCAAGAGAGTAAAACTCCTCAAAATTATTTTTTTAATCATGTAAAAATACCCATGGTGCCTTGCCTGGACGCCTTGGACGCCTAGGCGGGCACCTTGGACGCCTTGGGCATCTAGGCAGACGCCTTGGGCGCCTTTTTCGCCCCAGGCAAGGTGCCCTGGCAAGGCGCTGTTGGAAAGTGCCTTGCTGCCTAGGCGGGTGCCTTGACAACTATGGTTGTGACTCAAGACCGAGTTGGCCCAGCCCATTCCAACCAAGGTCTGATAAAAATAAAAAAATCATCAAATTTTGGAAAATTACAAAAAAAATCTAAAAAAATAGAGAAGATGAGAAAAATATATTCATTTCTATGTAAATCTTACATTGCTGTACATAACCTATATACCCCAAGACATTTGGGAAAAGTACATGGCATTGAAAATGTATAGAGAAATATCACTTTGAACGCCAGAGAGAGACTTCTTAGAGTGAGAAAATGTAAGAGAATGAGGGCGGTGGGTGTGGGGATGGAGGCCCCTTGGGGGTCTTAATATAGGGCCCCCAAGGGGGCCTTGGGGGCTTTTGAAAGGCCCCCTGCCATTGACAACCCGGCCCCGGGATCCAGCTGGGTTGGCCGCATAGGATCGAATTCCAACCGGGTCACGTGACCCAGCTTTCCATGGCTGCAATGCACATTTTAACTTGCTTTTTTCTGCAACAACATATCTATAGCATAAATAGGTTATTGGTAACCAGAAATCACAGAAAACCATCAATAAGAATATTTGAATACAGTCAAAGTGAAGAGCATGCTGTTGTACGTGGATAGTTCCCTTCTGCCGTTCTATTCCATTGACATATGACATACTCTCTAGCCGTACTCAGCATCACAATAAGCAGATTTGAATACATGGACATAGTGACCAAGTTAATCAATTGTGTAAAAGATCATGCTAATTTCTACTAAAGGTGTTCTTTAAAAAGTAGTTAATCTTCTTCCATGTAAGACCTGTGTTTTAATCCCTTAAGACTACCATTTGGGTGGCATCAAGCTGAAACTCCATGCAAGTACCCTGCCCTCACCTAGTAGTAAATCAAAATCAAGTAAAAAAACTAAAAAAAAAACTTAAAAGTGTATCTTATCCCTGGGTTTTGTGATGTGTTAGGGATCAGCCATCACGTACATGGATACGACACTCACTACCAGTTGAGCACGAATAAGATTGTCCTTTATTATCCCACTAATATATTACACACCTTCTTCCCCCCTCTTCTTCCCATTCAACTGCTGCTAGTGCTGATCATCATATTCAGCAAGCCTGCAACTTCACTGAGCCAAACAGGAAACTCGACCCACTCCGTTGTGACTGCCATCTAACACTGCAGATGGACCAACCCACGTTGATACATTGGCTCTGCACCACGACCTTCCTCCCACTACTCCACGACCCATAGTCGTCTGTGGGCCTGTGGCCCATGGTCGTTTTGCATGCGGCAAAGACTGTCGCCTATATGTCGTTGGCCCGAGTACCCCAAGTCACACAAGGCCTGCCTCCTTTCTCAGCTCTCCCTCCTCGCAGCCCCAGATCCCTTCCTGCACACACCTCAGTGAGGTTATGCACTTTTGTCAGTTTCCTCGCCCTCTCCTGAGCTCCCCTGCTTGGACGTTGTACCACCCTCTCATTTGGAGCACCTGCCAGTAACAACCCCAGACCTCATCCCTCTAACATCCACTCCCTCGTGACAGGACCACCCCTTCTTCTCTGTATGGTTGAAGCCCCTTCCCCTGCCGCACGCTGCTGTTGTTGGCACCCTTTACAGAACTGCTGGCCGTCATTTGCCTCACCTCTGCAAAGGAAACCATCATCGCGTCAGCACCCTCCCTTAACATGCCCCACCCAAGATTTTCAAAGTGACCAAGGCGACATAGTACTGCCTTGGCAGCTAGGTGATAAGGCGAGATGTTAGGCGATGTCTTTTTATATAGTAAAATTGATAAAATAACAAATATGTGTGCGACAAATAATACAAAATAGTTATGACACCTTGTAAATCAATCAATAATGTGCAAGTGCATAATTTCATAGACTAAATAACTTGAATATAAGTTAATTTTAGCACTTAATTTGTAGTAACTATTAGTAAACATTTATAAATTTATTTAATCCTACTTATTATTCCATCAAAATGCCTATTTATAATCAAATTAACTATCAAAACTAGTTCCTTTTACCTCAAAACCTAATTAAGTGATATTGATACATAATTAACGTTATTTATTATTAAATTAGCCAAAATGACACTAAATAGCCCTGGTCGCCTAGGCACCCCTCGCCTTGACTGGCCTTGGGGAACCTTGTCTCCTAGGCAATGCCTTAAAACCAGTGGCCCCACCTGTGCTGACCTCTGTGTGCCGCTGGCACCATTTACACGTACAGGCTCCTCTTTCCCCCTACAACTGGTAGCCGCATTCCTACAGTTGCTAAGTCCACATCACGACTGGTGTACCAGTCAACAGCAGCCCAGCCAGGTTGCTGGTTCCTGCTGGTCCAACCAGTTCAGCAGGTTCTGCCCCTCTAACCAGTTAAGCCAGTCCAACCCACAAGTTCAGCATGGCTCAGCCCAGTTCTATCAATTTCAGAGTCTTGATGGTCAATTTACATGTCTCGGCGGGTTTCAGCACCTCACCCCGCATCACTCCAAATGTGTCTAGCCAGCTTAATAAGGAAAGAAGCATGGTTTTCCATCTGGTGAGAATCTCGGTCTCGCCAAGGGGCCGAGATACGAGATCGCCGAGATCTCGCCTCATGTAGACTAGTCCATAAAAAAAATTCGGGGGGCTTTGCCCCCATGATACCCCCCACAAGGGGTACTGCCCTCTTAATCCCCATGACCTGACCACGCAAGTTGATCCGCGACTACTATACGTCCCGTTTATGATAGTGTAAACACATTTAATATATTTCACTATCACATAAAAATGTGTTACAAGTTTAATACCATATTAGTATTTAAATATGATTATATAGAAGTTTAAATCTTTTAGAAGCATAAAGATCATCTTTTTGGTATTGAAAGTGCTTTGTAATTGTTCATTCACATAGTTGGTGTACAAAATGTGTTATATATTTTCATATAAATTCATTGATGTGCTTCTATTTTTATAAGATATTATGTTATGTTTCATACATATATACATTTTGATCCAAGAATCTAAGATCCGATCTCTCGATCTCTTCTCCCCCCCCCCCGACGAAGCCAAGATCTGAGATGACAATCCTTGAAAAGAAGTACGAGAATATGCTAGAATCAAGGCTTCCAATTCTTGTTTAATTTCATGTTAGTTCCACTAAACTGGTCATCTAAAATCTGAATGTTTCTGAAATGAGTTTGTGCTTGTTAACTTGTTTCCAATAGATGATTGGTCATGATCCATTATATCCATGCAGATGTCACTCTGGCCTCATACACAGCACTAACAATCTAGCGTTTATTTTTATAAAAATTCAAGGTATCATATAGATACAACTGCCAGCAGTATCTCAAGATGTCGTTGCTTTGTGATCATTTTCTCTAATTTAAGTAGCATTTGTTATCACTTAAACGAGAAAATCCAATAACTTAATTTCATGTCTAACCTCTTAGTTTGCGATAAAAGAGTACTTGATTTGTTGATATGTTTAGACACTAACCAATTTAATGTTTACTGCAATTTATATTATATGCTACATTGTTACTCTTAAGTCTTATCCTCTATAAAGAGATTCCTCAATTCAACTCAACTCAAGACCTACTCCCGAATTATTCAGGGTCGACCTTAACTTAGGTCTACCATATCCTATATTGTTTCTATTATTTTGATATTTTATACTTTTCTAACTGTTTCTTTAGATCTACGTTTAATAAGCTCAAACTATTCATCCATCTTAACATTCTCATTTCAGTAACACTTATTTTGAAAACATATTTTTCTTTTATTGTCCAACATTCGTTAACAAACAACATTGCAGGTCTTATAGTTCTGCAATAAAATTTTTCTTTCACCTTTAGTGGAATATTACAATCACAAAGCACTCTAAAGTTAATCTCCACTTCATCCATCCTACTTTAATCTTACGGTTAACATCCTTATCATATTCTCCATCTTTTAGAATAATTGATCCAAGATACTTGAATTGAATATTTTGAGATAATATTAGATTATCCAAACTAACTTGTCCATCTTCTTCCCTTTAGTTTTTATTAAATTTACAATGTATATATTATGTCTTAACTCTACTTATCTTGAAACACTGGGTCTCTTGAGTGTTTATTTGCAATTTCAACTTTCAACTCACTTCTTGTGTCTCATTGACCAATTCAATATCATTTGCAAACATCATACACTGTGGTATAATATCTTGCATATTCTTTGTTGATTTATCCATAACTAAAAAAAGAAGGTAGGGGCAATGCAGAACCTTGATGTAGGCTAATTAAAATAGTAAAAATCTATTGTTTCTTATCTAATTGTGCATATGGTAGTAATAACTTCATTACACGTCTTTTATCACTTATATACATCTAACATAATAACATTATCATATTTTGCTCTAACATCTCTCATAAAATATTTCTTAGAACTTTATTATACATTTTTCCAAGATAATAAACATCATATGTAAATTGTTTTTCATATCACAATATTTCACCGTCAGGCTACTAATAAGAAAAATAACATTCATTATACATCGATCATGCATAAATCCAAATTAATTAGTTAAAATATTATCTCATAATCGTCACTCATAAGTCTTTCAAATAATTTCATAGTAGGATTCATTAGCTTGATCCCTCTATAATTTGAGCAATCTTGTAAAACTCAATTTTTTTCTTAAAGATGAGCATAATGGTACTCTTTCTTCGTTTCGTTGGCATTTTCTTAGAGATTAAGATTTTGTTAAATAGTCGAGTTAACGATTCCGCCCCTATATCTATCAAGCATTTTCATACTTTATAGAGATACCATCGAGGTAGAGCCACATGCCTTGTTTTCATCTTCTTCAACGCCTCATTAACTTCTAAAATTTAATTCTCCTAGTACAATTTATATTAACCTTTGTTACATTTGTTGTGTTATAGATTTCAATCAAAGTTGTCATCAAAAAGAGTATCAAAATAAAATTTTCACCTTTTTTAATGTCATCATATTTGATAAAATATTTTTCTTTATCTTTAATATCTTTTTAACATTCTTTAATTCAAAATTTCTTGTACATTTGTTTAAAACTCTCATATTTTGTTTAGTTAACCATCTTTTTTACTTCTCTTTTTGCCATGGCACTGTTCTTAAGCTTTCCATTGTTAACACACTTAGGCAATCATTTACACTAATTTCTCTGATTCTTTATTGTCCTTTGCACTTTTTCATTTCACCATCTTTCCTTTTTAGGTGGACTGACCTTTAAACTCTACAAGTACTTTTTAAGCTACTCTATAATCTTTGCAGCTATATTCATCCACAAAATATTGGCTTCTACATCTAACTTTCAAAAATTTATCTTAAGAAATTCATTCTTAAATATTTACTGTTTTATCCCTTTTAATTTCTACCATTTTATTATAGAAGATATCTTTATTTTAGATGCGCCTTTTAATTTTAACATCTAAAACCACTAACCTATGTTGACTTGCTAAATCTTCACTAGGAAAAACTTTATAATCCTTCATCTAAATTTAAAGATATTAACTTTTGTTAATATACGATTATAGGCCATAACAAAATCTAAAATATATTTTTCCTCTTCATCTAAATTTCCATCATTTAAACCTCTATGGACTTTCTCATATCAATGACATTCATTTCCAACATCTATTAAAATCTCCTTCAATAAATATATTCTCTTCATTTGGTATAATCTATGTAAGGCAATATGCATCCTATTAAATGTTTTTTAATCTCACTTCTTAATCCAATTTATGAAACATCCAGACTACTTACATTAATTACCTCTCTTTTATATTATTTTTACCATAATAATATTATCTCATAATTTTTTTCCTACATCCTTCATTGTTTTATCAATAATGATACCTACTCTATTTTGATTTCTCTTTTTCATGTATACTACAGTGTATAGCCCGTATTTCATACTTTACATTTTACTCATATCTATTTAGGTTTTTGAATGCAAACAATAATCTTTCTTCTCTTCGCATTGTCAACAAGTTCCATAAAAGTTCCCGTAAGGGACACAATATTTGAAGTTTTATCAACAATATTCCTCTATAAAGAGATTGTCTGGAAAAAACATACAACTTAATTTTTAGAGTTTTATTAAGATATAAGAGATATATTTAGAAGTTAATTAAAACACAATCAAACAGTGTAAATACATAAAGCTCTGGCAGAATCAGAGGTTGGAGGCATCATTAGACTAAACAAACAAAACCTACATCCAAAATATTGTACTTGTTGCCAAAAAAGATCAAGTTACAATCGGAGCTGAGAAATTTCAAAGCATCAAATTTTGCCAAAAAACTGTCAAGCACAAAAGATCACTTCGTTACCTGAACAACATCTTCCCCTTTAACGACACGGCCAAACACGGTGAACTTTTTATATAAGTCCTGCATTGGTGCTTTTGTGATAAAAAATTGAATATGTTTATCACCATCATTAACATGTGAAGCTACTAATATGAAGCTCCCATGCTTTTGACTGCAACAGAAAAAGAGTAAAAAAATAGAACTATTTAACTTTATAAAGCAAAAAGGTTAGATGTATCAAAGGAACCAAGTTCTCTCTTATTGCAGAATAAGAAAAAAATATAAATGTTTTAATACCTCATCCCAACATGCTTATCAGATCTTCCCTCCACGGACCAGACTTCTGCTGCTCCAAGTTTCTGAGAACCACCCATTTGAATGACATGATTCTTGACAACATGATGAAACTGTGTGTCCTCGAACTGTCCTTTCTGACTGAGTTAGATATTAGCATTTCGGTTAAAAGGTAACAAATGAGAAGAACACACATACAAGCAACTGTACATGTTTAAACGACCAACAATGTGCATAAAAAATCATTAGTATCATAAATAATTCTTAAGACAATCTCACGCTATATCCATGTAACTCCTGTTTGGGGAATAATGAGTCAATAAGTTAATTCAGATGATAGCTACATATCAGAGATATCTGAGGAAGGAGTCGAGAGGTCTGAAGGAAAAGAATAAAGATTGGCCTTCCCATATACTGCTAGATATTTATATAATTTAAGTAAACATTGTTGTCCACAAGCTGGTCTATTGTTTGATTTTATCAGTTGATCAGGAGTCAGGACCACCATCCGACTTTTGAAGGCTCAAGCTAATTGCAATGTTTTATTTATATTAAGCAGCCTCAACCATTTCTAGAGAATATTGCATTTTCTTTTGTTCTTAGGGTTGGGTTGAAGACCGTATGGTATTCCAGTCACAGTGAGCATAGAGCATAAACCATTTACTCTTTGCATTCATATTCTATGTGGTGAACAGTATCAGACACCACGTGCTGAGATGACATATTAAGCGTTTTAAGTTGGAATGGTTGACCGTGAAAGCACCAGCTCACAAAGTTCTATTCAGGTCGTATCAACTAATTGCAACAACAAAGAAGACAAGAACATCATGAATTTCATTTGCTTACCATAGCTCCTGGAATTGTTCTACAATTTCAGATGCAGCATCCTTGAATAACTCTAGAGTGATTGGACCTTTGGATGTGTTCAAAATCTATCAAAGACCAAAAAGACAAACTACTGAATAATCTACAATAACAACCACCACTACTAAAACTTGCCTTTATGGCACTTCTACTTGCAAGAAGAATTGATCACTTCAATGAATAGATAAAAATTAACTACAGAAGCAAAAAAAAAACTTATTTTAATACAGGTTGGATATTGAAGTTATTGTATTGCAAAAAGATACACATCAAACATGAAAAATCCATGTAGGTATGAAAGAAAATACCTCAAAGTTAATAAAAAGCTGAGATTACAGAAATTTAAAAGTAAGTACACCACGATCTTTGATCAAACGAGGAACCTCTTATCACAGGTCACAAGGCAGACCTTGCACTGAAGCTATTGGGTACACAATTAACCACCACTATCAATATCACTTTTGATTTTCTATACCAGAAGTTTTCTAGCTGATGTATCTAATAGCAATATGAAAACTAATATTTAGTTTTAATACTCTAACCAAACAGGGTATGTACAATTGGAGGAGAAACATGAAATTTTTCTATTTTAATTGGTTTCCATCAAGGGTATACAATAAGTCTTTATCTTTTTGCATTAATTATGCATGAATTAACAAAAACTATGCAAGATGATATATCTTAGTGTATGATATTTGCAGACGATGTTGTATTGAAAGATAAGACACAAGAAGTGAATAAGAAGTTAGAACTGTGAAAAAATACTTTAGAAACTAAGAATTTCAAGATAATTAGAACTAAACAGAATATATGCATTGTAAATTTAATGAAAACAAAAGAGAAGTAGGTGATGATGTTAACTTAGATAAGGTAATATTATCTCAAAGAACTCAATTCAAGTATCTTGGATCAATTATTTAAAAAGATGGAGAATGTGATGACAATGTTAATTATAGGATTAAAACAGGTTTGATGAAGTGAAGACTGACTACATGGGTTCTATGTGATCGTAAGATTCCACTAAAGTTTAAAGAAAAAATTTATGGTACAAATATAAGACCTACAATGTTGTATGATAATGAATGTTGGACAATAAAAATATATACTTCAAAAATAACTGTTACTTAAATGAGAATGTCAAGATAAATGAGTGGTCATACTAAATTAGATAGAATAAGAAATGAATATACTAGAGAAAATGTAGGAGTAACAACAATTGTATATAAATTTAAAGAATAGAAATTGAAATAGTTTGTACACATTAAACGTAGACCTAAGAAGGCTCCAATAAAAAAATAAAAAATATTAAAATAACAAAAGAATGACGAGGTAGACTGTTGGAACTCAAATTTTATATGCAAGGTGCCCCAATGTGATCAATTGAGACACAAGTACCATCGGCCAGTATGCAGTCATAACTAAAATAGGGCCTTGGTGTGCACTTAAAATCAGAAATTATGCATGTCTTACATGAGCCGAGGCCCCCCTTAGCATGGGCAGGACATCATGGTGCCAGCAGAGGGGAAAATGATGGCCAAAAGCAAGGAGAATAGATCAAAAAAAAAAGGGAAGAAGGAGAGAACACCGCACCTATCTGTAGCAAAATACCATTAGGATTAAATGAAAAAGAGAGCAAAGGAAAGGGGGAATGAAGGATAGGTACAAGCCTGTTAATATTAACCCAAGTGGGCTATATACTTGAGCCTTGCAATGGTGGCAGCAATGATGGCTTTAGCTGGTCCGATGGCACCTGCAACCCCCTGGTCAGACAGGTCCGATGGCACCTGCAACCCCCTGGTCAGGCAGGTCCAGTGGCAGCAGCCTCCTGGACAGGCACCGATGGCAGCAGCAGCAGCCTCCTGGACAGGGTCCGTTGGCAGCAGCAGCACCTAATGGCAGGAGGGAGAAGAAGAGGAAGAAGAGGGAGTCCAGCAGCAGGCCTGTTGGCGGCAGGATCTCCTTCAAAACAGGAGGGCCCCGGTAGAGAGACCAAGCGGGTCTTCTAAGAGAGAGGAATGGCTGGTCGTGAGGTGAACTCCCCAAATATATGCAGGCTAGGGTAAGATTGATCCGATGGACAAGATTGGCCAATGGGTAAGTCAATTGGATCTAACCATATCGGGTCCTTGGTGAGATCAATATCCGATTGCAATCCTATTGGATCCTTGTTAGGATCAATATCCAATAAGGTAAGAAAGGGGCGAGATCAAGACTCATCTAATCAATGGATGAGATTTATACTTATTGTACGGTGGACCCATGGTTGGATGATCTCACCCATGGACTTAGATCACATCCATCAAATGGAGATCATGACTCATCTAATCAATGGATGAGATTTATACTTATTGTACGGTGGACCCATAGTGAGATGATCTCATCAAATGGACTTGGAGATCAAGACTCATCTAATCAATGGATGAGATTTATACTTATTGTACGGTGGACCCATAGTGAGATGATCTCATGGACTTGGAGATCAAGACTCATCTAATCAATGGATAGGATCTATACTTACTCTACGGTGGACCCTGGCTAGGTGAACTTTGATCCCATACGTCTGATTTCCAGAATGCTCTCATTTAAAAGGAGGAGAAGGGAGAAATAAATCTGGACGTCCCATCTCCTCCAGGGGCTTGCTCAGTCAAAGCAGCCACTCCCCACGTCCCAAGAAAAGGTGGCCCCACTCCCAAGAGAACATGGGCAGTACGTGGGGAGGTCTCTCCATGGACACCCTTCCACCCAACAGTTTATAAAAAGGCCTCTCCACGGAATAGGGGGGTTGGCTGGAGCATTTCCTACGGGAAGAGAAGGAGCATTTGTGTGAAGAAGAAGAAGAAAGGTGGCAGGCTCAAGGCTACTGGCGTACAGCTGCTGAAAGGTCAAAGAAGGTGAAGAAGAAGAGAAAAAAGGTAAGAACCAAGGGTCCGGTTACATCTCCCTTCCCTCTTCAAGCCTTCTCTTTAACCCTTTCTTCAAAAACCCTCTGGACAAGCCCTCCAACTATGCCATTCGATCCCTTCCAATACCCCATTCAGATCCCATAAATCTGTCTATATATCAATCCTTTTTCCAATCCTAAATCACCCCTACATTGAAATTATGTTCGGATTAGGCATACCCCACACACTGATTAGACCCCGGATCCAGTCCTAAATCACTCCAAACAGACCTCTGAACAGGTGATAGCTAGAGCCTGTTTTCCTCTTTAAACCAGTCCTTCAAAGTTGCCTCCGAACAGTCCCATAGTCCCTCAATCCGGTCCTATCTTCTGGATCAGAGGAAGGCCAAGTGTTGCAGACTTCTTTGAGACAGTCGGAGCCTAATTCTGGACAGGGGCAATCAGGCCGCCTGGGCCTTATTTCAGTAAGATTACCAAGCCCAATTTCAGGCCGGAATCAGAGGGGCCACCAGGGCCAAGGGAGCTGGCCGACAGGGCCTAGATGAAGCCCAAACAGGCCTTTTAGGCCCAATAAGAGCAGTCTGGCCGCCAGGGCCTTCAAAGCTTCAAAATGTTCACCTCGGCCCAATGAGGACAGAACCGGCCATCCGGGCCCTCAAAAAAAAAAAAAAACTTAATCAAAATATGAGAAAAGAAATTCAATTAAGAGCTAGTCTATTTCATATAGACTACCTCAAAGGACGGGCACTCGGGCATGTCCCCGGTGTGTTTGATCCCGGACGGGGAAATGGGCAAGTTCCCATCTTCTACCGATCCTCCCCCTCAAAGTAGGGAGTATCAAACTCCACCTACTAAGAGGGGTCATGTCAAAATTTCCTTATGATCCCATGTGTAATATGTATTCAGATTTGCCAATAAATGGAAATTCTGAATTTTGTATATCACCGTTGCCATTGGAACTTATAGAATGGCCCATGAGATTGAAGGAATGCAAGTTTAAATTCCAATAATTCTGGAAGATTTTTGAAATCTGCAAAAAGACTTAAAAAATTCTGAAACCTATAAGTATAAAATCTGAATTTTCACCTAACCAAATCCCCGAATTAAAAAACACTCTCAAAATAAATTACAAACTTGATTGAATTCATAAGCAGGAGAATCTGAATTTAAATTCTCAAATCTTTAATGCCAAGCCTTAAATTTATGACCCAAATCTGTAACAAACCAAAAGAGAGAAGAGGATTGGAGTCCGAGTGCCAGAGGCCAGAACCTATTTCAGAAGTCTGAAATCTAGAAATTTGGAATAAGAACCCTGCAGATCTGAAATCTGAAAATGCAGAAGTGCAGAAATCTGGAGTTGCCAGTCTGATATTGGAAGAGGTCGAAATCTGGACTTGCAGGGAGCCGAGGGCTGTGAAATGCATAGAATGTCAGATCTTCAGATTTGAAATTTGAAACTTGGGGGTTTGTAGGTGTAGAAATTTAATAAATCTAAAGTTTAATGAATCTGAATTTGTGCAGAGCATAACAGAATTCAAAATCTGAAGTTTGAATTGATAAAATTTGGGAGTCTGATGAGTGAAGAGGTCAGAACTTGGGCTTTACGTCCGAACAAGGAGTATAGGGTTGAGCAGAATTTAGAATATAGAATTTGGGGACTGAAAGTGCAGAATCTGAACCCCAAAAAAATCTGAAATCCAGGTCAACTTTGGGATCTATACAAACTTGATGATGGCTAGCTAGAAATCTGAGAATTGCATAAGAGAACCCAGGAGTTGTTAAAGACCCGCAGGTTTAACAAAAATCAAATAAAATTGACCTCAATTCAACTCCAATTCTCATTTCACTAAGTAAGTTTGAAGCAATAAAAATCCGGACTTGGAAGCATTCAATTAAATTTCTCTCCAACTAAACCAAATTCAGATCAAGTTTAAAATCAATCAACCCAACTCAAACTGAATCCCCCAGATCAAATAAATTTCAGTTGAATTCTAACGAATTTAACAAACTTTAAATTGAACCAAATCCCATAAGAATTTAAGAATTTCTCAAATTAAACCCTTTCCAGCAAACTATATTCCATAAGTCAAACAAACTATCCAAAAACTCAAACTAGATTTAAAATCAATTAACCAATTCAAAGCTGAACAAAATTTAAATCAATTAATCTTTTTTTAAAAAAAAAAATATATGAAATTTACACAAAACCACAGAGTGTCAAATTCCCTCAAACTCAATCTAACTCAAACAAATCCAAACTGAATCAATCTTAAATAAATTCAAACTAAAAGCAATTCACCCAATTAAACTCAAGTCAAATTTAATAAAACAGATCAAAACTCATCAAATAGCCAATAAATTGAATTTAACTTAAACAAATCTAAAGCAAAAATTGAAATTCAATCAATTTCCAAATTCAAATTAAATCTTAAAACAAATCAAATCCAAATTTCAGCCAATTTAAACAGACTCTAATTCAAACTAAAATTATATCTTCAAAAATCAAAAATCCAAGTCAAACTTAATCAATCAACTTCAAATGAAAAAACATCAATTCAGAAACAAATTCAAAACCAAATTAAGTTCTTGCATTCCACTGATTTCATGGGATTGTTCTCTTCTATGTGTGAATGTTTGATTTTTGTCGATGTATGTCTTTTGTTTCAATGAATTACTATGGCGATAATCAAGGGTATTCGAGAAATCTCGATATAATTAACGTCGGATCTTCGCACCATCCGACGGGGAGAGGTCAAAAAATAAATTTTCAAAGAACCTAATAACCTCATACTATAATTTTTAAATATCATTGACCCTAGTTAGTACTTTTATGGAATACCATCTATTTTCCTATAAAGTTAATGCTAAGGTCAAATTTAATTCAAAAGGAAAAATGAATTTCCAAAACACGATAAAACTTTTAAGATTTTTGAGGTTCCAACAATTGGCACGCCCGGTGGGACCTCTCCCTCCCTTCATCTTTCTGCCATAGCAATTCAGGACAGACATACATCTATAATCAAATATAAACTCTCTACATTTAACGAGTATGCCTCGTTTATTGCAGGTAGGAGTTGAACATGACGTCGAAAGGCGTCTTCTGGACTGAGGAATATGTTGACACTCGTACCAATGGGAATCAGGCATTCTCCACTGGTTCAGTTCTATTCGGGAGCTTTGCAGAGGTGTACTTACCTCCACATTGCTTGGGTGTGGAGATGGTACGTCCACTAACTGAGGCAGAAGTGATTGACCCAATTACTCAATTGGGGATTGATGCTCAAATCCAAGATCCCGAGAATCCTTGGGATCTAAAGAATGCTGGAAAAGAAGTACTTGTCCAACAACCGATGGTTGTTAATCAAATATCTGTGACTGAGGAGGCACCGAAACCACAAAGGTTTCGCGTCGGTAGGAACACTTCTCAACTGGGATTCCGCCGTTCCATGGCGGTAGGTGGAATGAGGTGTTTCTGGAACTGGAAGAAACGGGTCGCAGTACCCATTTACACCAACACTGAGCTGAGACAACGCACGTTGAAGCTCAAAGCACTATCCATTTCAAACCGTTTTGCCACCCTGGCAGAAGAAAATGAAAAGAAGAAAGGGACCACTGTTAGGTCTCTTATAATCAAATCAGCGACTGGAGAGAAGAAGAAATCCTCTCCCGGTCAGCAGAAAAAGAGCCGGTCAGCGGCTTTACTTGCTGTTAAGGCTAGGAAGCAATCCTCTGCCTTACCCACTTCTTACTTGGGTCGATCAGCGGCCTCATCACTGGTTGAGGGAAGGAAGAAATCCAACACCTCGAAGACGGAACGCATTGACCGATCAGCGGTCCCTTTTACTGAGGCAAAGAAACAATCCATTGCCTCGAAGATGGTCTATCCCGGCCGAGCAGCGGCCTCAATGGTGAATGTGGAAAGGAGGGACCCGCCCTCAGGAAAGCATGGTTTCGGCCGAACAGCGGCCCTTCCACTTATTACTTCACGATTCAGGAATCAATCCGGAACTCGTCAAGACAAGCAGATGGACCGACTAGCGGTCTTGTCCTTTGATTTGGCACGAGAAACCTACCCTCTGCAGGGTACTTCTCGGGGTAAAAGTCAAGTTGGTGCCCACAATGCTCGGATTGTGAATCAATCAAATATTCGACAGGCACTGTCCGGGGGCAAGTCCCCTAATCACAATACTTCCTTTAGAGTTGGGCATGCGCCCAATGTTCAATGCAAAGTTACAAGTCAGAAGGATACACCTATTGTCTCAAAATTGTCACAAGTTTGGGTACCTAAGGCAAGTGGTCCGATATCTGACCCTTCGCCAAAGGCTGTCCGTTTCCAGTCAGTCACAAGTGGTCATTTCAATTCTCGACCTGGTAAAGTTATGTCAGACCGACCAGCGGTCCAGTTTGTGCCACCACCCCGACAGCCCAAAAGTTTACGTCATCGGGGAGGCGGAGAAACCACTTCTCAGACATTGACAGGGAAGAAATCAGTACTCGAACGACTAGTCTTCCCTAGCAAAGCCCCGAGGAGATATGTGACACAGGGGGCAGGGGGCAATATGCACATTTTCACCTGTCTAGTTACGTCTAGTTCGAGTCGGCCGTAAGAAGCCCCGCAGGGTGCAAGGACTACCGCCCGTCATGGTATGACTACTCGTAGCCAATCTAATCTACGGGCGTTGGCTACTAAACCTCGCGCAACAAGAGGAATTAGATGAAGCAGTGCAACAGATTAGCCCTGAGTCAATGACCGGTGTCTTGGACCTTAATGAGCTCTGGAAAGAAAATCAGCAATTGAAAGCACTTCTTAAGAACCTTGGGTTAGGGCAGACCCAGTTTGGGCAAACATCGGGGGCAAATGAAGCCCATGTAGAGCCCTGTGCTATTCCAACGCAACCAGCACCTCCACCTCCGCCGAGGGTGTCAGCTTGCCAGTTTATTCCTCCACCACCAGCACCGGTGGAACCTATTGGTGAAGATAATTATGTCGTCCCTCAGACATTTTCATCACCTCAAGACCTTCCAGCAGTCTCACAAAAGATAATGATAGAAAAGATGATAGAGGAGAAGTTGGCAGAGCATGACGATGGGCTAACTACGGTAGATTTATACCGGGTTCCGTATCCGGTCCATCATCAGTTCAAAAAGCTTCCGGCCGAAGTCACGAAGGTCCCAAAATGTCCAAGATTTGACGGCCGTGGATCACCAAAAGAACATCTCGCCCTGTATGTTACTCACATGGGAGAGTTAGCACTTGAGGAGTCCTATCTTCTCCGGTATTTTGCTACAACTTTGACGGGGACAGCTTTTGAATGGTATTCCAAATTGAAAATAGGGTCAGTATCAGGATGGGAAGATTTACAAAGAAAGTTCATTGACCGATTTCGGTTGACAGAAAGACCTTTTACCTTGGTCGAGTTGACATCATTGCGCCAGAAAAGAGATGAATCGGCGCTTGAGTATATTAAGAGGTGGAGGAACCTCTGCATGAGGTGTCCTAATCCACCTGCCAATGAGGAGGCAATAGGCTTGTGTAAAAGGGGGTTGAAGTCAGAAATTTTGGAAAAGCTCTTGGTAGTTAATATACGATCCTTTGATGAGTTAAATCGGGTGGTCTCTGACATAGAGACATATTTTGCTGACAATCTGGTTGCGTTGGCACCAAGACAAAAAACTATTAAAGATAAGCAGCCCGCTGCCAGAGATGTTCATACAGTGGAGTTTACACCACCGAAGAATAATAACAATGGAGGGAGAGGGAGTGCATCTACATCAGTCCCTATGCCGAAGAATCCTAATCAATCTGGTCCTGTTAGATCCTTGGCAGACCGTTTGAAGAAGCCTTATTCTTTTAGTAGGGACTTCACGAAGAGATTGTTCGATATCTGCATTAAAGGAAATCTGATAAACCTTCCTCAACCCAGACGGCCTGAAGATGCGAACAAGTCCGGTGATCCCAACTTTTGTCAGTATCATCGGATGTTAGGGCATTCATTGGACGACTATTATTTGTTTAAAGACTTGGCAGAAACACTTATCCGTGAGGGGACAGTCAAGATAGGCAAGTACTTGGTGAGCCCGCCACAATCACATGTCAAGCCTAAGCAGGCCATAAACTTTACGGTCAATGTTGTAAATTTGAGGGGGTCAGCCCCAGGTGGAAGATCACCTCCACAACCACAACCACAACCCCAACCACAGGCACGACCTCAGAACACAATTTCGGCTCACAGGGCCTTCCAACGCCCACGAGAACGCCATTTTGTACGTTACCCAGTATACCCACTAACTCACCAAATGGTTTCCAGAGTGTGTGCCATTCTTGAGAGGTTTAAGGTAAGGTGTAGGCACCTGGAACGTGACCTGACATTGACTATGGTCAACCTAACTGAATTGATGACAGGGGAGGTGACCGAGGAGGAACTATATGCGCCTCGGCCACAAGAGCAAGAAAGGTCAGATATGGGGTCATACCCACCTTCCGAAGAACAAACTGTGGATCAACCGGAGGATACGTTTGATTATTTTGCAAGACAAGAAGAAGAGCCTGAAGCATCGGATGCTAACTCTGCTGCAGTTCGCATGAGGCAACGTCAGTGTCCGGTAGAGCGAAGATGTCCCAGATACCCAGTTTATACCCGGTATTCTTTCCCTCAGGGAATGACACGACAACTCTTCGAACACTGTGCAAGGACAGGTTTGATTGAGCCTGATTCAGAGCTCGGGTGCCATCTACTCTCTTTTCCCAGCGGCGGTTGTGGTTATCATCACACAATGCGCCACACCATTGAGAATTGTAGAGTTGTAAAAGTACAAATTGAACATTTGATCAGGAATGAAATTCTTCACATAGGACGTCATACTGTTAGGCCATCACGTCCACATATCAATATGGGACCGACCAGTTCATCTTATGTGATACAGGCTACCCCAGAGATTGCAGTGTCGCAGAGGTCACAGGTTAAGAGTAATTCCCGAAAGACAAGGCAACCTAAAGTATATTCAGCCTACCAAACATTGCCCCCGGAAGTCATCCAGAGGAATGTAGAAGTTAATAACAAATACTTCCATGACATCATTGAAAGAACAGAACAGGAAAATGATGAGGAGCCGTGGCAAGAAGTCTTTCGTCGCAAAGACAAAAGTCAAGCTAAGACCAATTCAGTCCAGGAAGAAGTTAAAGAGGAGGAAGTTGTGCCAAGAGTATCGAAGGAAGAAAATTCTCAAGCAGTGCCTCCCCGAGGTACATCAGAGGCTGCTTACAGAAGAAAAATGATAAAAAATAAGAGGAAAGCAGAAAAGAGGAGGGCACAACGCCAAGAGGAGAAATTACGAGCCATGGAGGCTCGAGCACAGAACTTGACACCTGTGCAGAAGTTACAAAAGCTTATAGACCAACTTGAAGAGTACGAGCCTAAGCAACCCACGGGCCCGATAACTCTTGATGCTTATATTCCTTGGGCGGAATGGTCCAAATATAGAAATTTCATGAAGCAACTTGTGGACATTAGACAAAAGTTGGAGAGTGGTGATGAGCCCGCGGTGGCCCGGGTAGCCAACTTTTGGGGTGACGATGAAGAAGAGCCTGATGTACAAACACTCATGGCTCAATTTCAGCAATTTTCATGTAATATGGTGAATGTTCCTCCGCCAGTTCATTATCATGATAAAAGAGTTGTAAATCGGGGGCAGCAGGTTAACCCAATGTTAACTTATCAAAGGAGAGGTGGGAGGAACTCTCGTGGAAGACAAGGAGGCCGGGGGCAAGCCCGCGGTGAAGACAAGATAATTCACTTCAGGGGAGAGGAAGTTAGGGCAGTATTACCGCCCTTAGTCAAACAACCTCCGGGCCGAGTTATTCAGTTCCAACCGTACTCGGATGATGAAGAAAAAGATGCTACCCTAGCAAACCTAGTCAAGAAAAAGAGGATGAGTCGGGAGAAAGATGAGGGTACGAGCTCTTCTCAACCTGGGATGATTCAATCCGAAGACGAGCAAACTCCGAAGGAGGGCCCAAGCCCTTCGCAGCCCGCGATATTGCAAGATGAAAATCAACCACCGGTGGATGAAGGCCCAAGTTCTTCTCAACCACACACTTCGTGCAAGCATGCAGATAGACCTTTCATTGTTCCACCACCTGAAAGTCTTCCACCTCGACAAGAAGTGAAGAAGAGGGTTGATAAAAAGGTGCTCCTCCAATTGAAGAGACTCCCAGTACGCTTAAGTATGTGGGAAATCATTTCCTTAAGTTCAGAACTCCGGGAGGCCCTCATATCCGCTAACGGGCAGCACCGAAACATATGAAGCACATGTGGCCGAGTTGGGAGAATATGAGGTATACGCTGCAACAGTTTCATTCACTGAGGAGGACATGGTTTTTCCCTCCACCTTCCATAACCGGGCATTGTACATGAAAGGACTGGTCAATGGACATGAGTTGAATCGAATTATGATTGACTCAGGCTCGGCATGTAATCTACTCCCGCTTAAGACATTCAGAGCTTTATATTTGACACCTTACCTTCAGAAAGCCCCAGGGGTGACCATCTCTGGCTTTAATCAAGATTCAGAGGAAGCATTGGGGAAGGTGGAGGTTGATTTAGTTTTGGATGGCTTTGAGACTAAGGTTACCTTCTACGTCATTGATGCAGAAACTTCCTACAAGGCATTGTTGGGCCGCCCATGGTTACATGCTAATTGGGTAGTGCCGTCTACCCTACATCAATGTATAAAATACAATAAGGAAGGGAGACAATGCAGAATTGAGGCTGATCAAGCTCCATTCGAAGTGGCTGAGTGCCATATTGCTGATGCTCGACCATATTTTGAGGGGCAGTTTGCTAAGTCTTGTGTTGATCGAGGAAAGCAGAAGGAAGTGGCCGAAGACCACATAGATGAAGAAATCACTATTGATGAAGTCAAGGCCAAATTGCACAGAATGACACTGAGTTCACATAAAACTCGTGCAAAAATGTACAGGAAAGAATGGTATCCTACCAGATTCAATGCCAATTCAATCACCAAGGAAATAGAAACAAGTGTTTGTATGCCTCCTGGTTTATTATGGCTGGTAGGAGAAAGAGGATTACCTACAGTGGAAAAGTTAATCACTTTCAAAGTTCCCCGCCTGGGGGAAAAATCTACAATCTTTTACAGAGCAGATATGGCTCTTAAACGAGTCAGGGAAGATAGTTTTGGTTGGTCAGAGCATTCAGGATCTCGTTCAACAGCTATTCCCCCTTTCAACGGTACAGCTCCTGTAACAGAACAATTATATCAAAAGCACAACATTCCCAAAAGGCAGCCTCGGAAGAGAGCCAGAATGTTTAATAAAATATGGGATCCTTTAGAGGATCAGAATGCATGCAACAGACGTCCAGGCGTATCATATGACCCTGATTGGGAAGCAGATGTTTATTATGCAGTCAATATGATAAAAGTGGGTGGGGAGTTGGAGACCTCATGCCACCCAATTCCAATCTTTGATGAATCTTCTGGGGAGGAAAACATCCAGGGAGAACTTCCAGAAGAAAATAATCAATTGCCACAGGGCGATTTTATGAACGAGGTAGGGTCTTCGGCAGAACTGGTGGAGGAATGCTCCACTCAAGAAATTTGCAAGGTAGAGGATACCTGTGAAGAGGGGGATTTCATGGAACTACAGCCCGCACCCGAGGAGATCGAGGATGGGGGACAAGCAACAATTGATAATCTCTTAGGGGCTGTTTGGTACCATAAAATTTTGAGGATAAACCTGGGTTATCCCCTGAATTTTGGGGATACCCCAGGTTTATCCCCAGGTTATCCCCGTACCAAACACCACCTTAGAAATTAATTTGGGAACATCCGAGAACCCTAAACCGACATTTGTCAGTTCTCTCCTTGAAGAGGGAGAAAAAGAGCAGTATAGGGTGTTGTTGGAAGAATATAGAGATTGCTTTGCTTGGACATATGATGAAATGCCTGGCTTAGCACCAGAAGTAGCAGTGCATCAATTGGCAATTTTGCCCTCAGCCAAGCCGGTAAAGCAAGGCCAGAGAAGGATGCGGGCTGATCTGGAAATGAAAGTGAATGCTGAGGTAGACAAGCTTATTGGGGTGGATTTTATTGAGCCTTGTATATATCCAGTGTGGTTAGCCAATATTGTCCCCATCAAAAAGAAGAGTGGGCAAATTCGAGTCTGCATTGATTTCCGAGACTTGAATAGGGCTTGCCCGAAAGATGATTTCCCTTTGCCCATCCCGGAAAATATGGTGGATATGACTATGGGTCATGAAGTTCTGTCATTTATGGATGGGTCATCAGGTTATAATCAGATTCTCATGTCCGTTGAGGACAAAGATTTCACTGCTTTTCGCACCCCAAAAGGAATTTTCAACTATAAGCGAATGCCATTCGGCCTGAAGAATGCTGGGGCCACTTATCAAAGGGCGATGACCAAAATTTTTGATGAGATGTTGCACAACCAGGTTGAATGTTATGTCGATGACTTGGTAGTCAAGACAAAGAAAAAAGAAGACCACTTGGAGGATTTGAAGCAAGTCTTCGAGCGGCTCCGCTTTTACAAGTTAAAAATGAATCCTATGAAATGTGCCTTTGGCGTGTCCAGCGGCAGGTTTTTAGGCTTTATAGTTCGGTATCGGGGAATTGAGATTGACCCCGATAAAATCAAAGCAATTAGGGAGTTGCCTCCTCCCCGCAACATTCGGGAACTACGGTCTTTACAAGGCAAGCTCGCCTATATCCGGCGATTCATCGCCAATTTGTCAGGAAGGTGTCAACCCTTCTCCAAGTTAGCAAAGAAAGGAGCACAATTCAAATGGGATGATGGTTGTCAGGTTGCCCTAGACGGGCTGAAACGATATTTGTTAAACCCACCGGTCTTAGGAGCTCCCGTCAAAGGAAGGCCTCTAATTTTGTACATCACAGCATTAGATGCTTCCCTGGGAGCTATGTTGGCACAAGAAAATGAAGAAGGAAAGGAGCAACCTTTATACTATCTCAGTAGAAGGCTGGTGGGGCCGGAGCACAATTACTCGCCTATGGAGAAGATGTGTTTGGCACTAGTGTTTGCCGCAAAGAAGTTAAGACATTATCTTCTAGCACACGAGGTCAACTTAATTTCTAAATTCGACCCCTTGAAATATATGCTGAAGCAACCTGTCCCTACCGGACGTTTGGGGAAGTGGGCCCTGATGTTGATGGAATTTGACATCCGATATGTTCCCCAGAAAGCAATCAAAGGTCAAGGAATGGCCGACTTTTTGGCGGCACATCCAATTTCCGAAGACTCTCCCCTCAACTTCCAATTGCCTGACGAAGAAACATTAAGAGATGCAGAGGCACAAGAAGCATGCGAGGCTGATGTTAAATATTGGCAATTATATTTTGATGGCGCGGCCAGCACTGAGAAGGAGTCTGATGGAAAAATGAAGCCCAGAGCTGGGGCAGGCATAGTATTGCTAAGTCCTGAGGGTGGGGTGCTGCATAATTCATATGCTCTATCAGAAGTATTTACCAACAATGAAGCGGAGTATGAGGCTCTTGTCATTGGCTTGAGGATCGCTTTTGATATGGGCATCCGATGTCTAAAGGTATTCGGAGATTCGCTGTTGGTGGTGCAACAAATGTTGGGAATATTTGAAGTCCGAAAAGACAGATTGATGACTTACCATGCTGTCGCATCCCGATTGGCCGATAGGTTTTATATCTTTAGCATAGAACATGTCAGAAGAAGGCAAAATTCACAAGCAGATGCTTTGGCCAAGTTGGCTTCAGCGATCAAGTTGCCACCTATCGGTAAATTAGAGATAGTTGTCAAACAGCGGAAGCTGCTTCCAATTTCTGGTTTGGAAGAGGTTGGTGAAGAAATTTTTGAATCCGATGTTGTGGAGGAAAATGAAAACGGTGGTCTTGAAAAGGAAGATTGGCGCCACCCAATAATCAACGCCAAAAAGGGAATTTTTCCAAAAGATCGGGCCGAACGTGTTCAAATGGCGAGGAGGGCAGCCTCTTACCAGCTCATAGACGGAGAGTTGTACCGACTGACGCCAGAAAAGGAGAGAGCTATCCTCGCTCGATGTGTATCCATCCAAGAAGCTTTCCAGATAATGAAAGGGGTTCACAGTGGGCTGTGTGGGGCTCATCAGTCTGGACCCAAAATGAAGATAGCTATCAAATTGAAAGGGTACTACTGGCCAAGTATGTTCGTAGATTGTGACAAATTTGCCAAGTCATGCCCAGAATGTCAAGCATTTGGGCCCGTTCCCCGACGCCCACAAGCTCAGTTGCATCCAACCACCCCAACTTGGCCATTTGCAGAGTGGGGAATGGACATCGTAGGTCCTCTCAAGCCATCATCCCGGGGGCACAAGTTCATATTGGCAGCAACAGATTATTTCTCCAGGTGGGCAGAGGCTATAGCTGCTAGGGAGGTCACGGGGGAGGTGGTTTCTCGTTTTGTTCGGCAGCACATCATATATAGATATGGAGTACCGAGTCGGATTATATCAGATAACGGGACTCCATTCAGAAACCAGGCAGTGTATAAGATGGCAGCTAAGTTTCACATTGAGTGGAGAACATCTACTGTCTATAACCCGCAAGCCAATGGCCTGGCAGAGGCCTTTAACAAGACTTTGTGTAAATTGTTGGTCAAAGTTGTCGGAGACAAGAAAAGAAATTGGGATGAAAAAATGCAGGAGGCGCTTTGGGCATACCGTACTGTGTATAAAACTCCTACGGGTTGCTCGCCTTTTTCTTTAGTCTATGGGAGTGAAGCAATGATACCGATAGAAGTTGAATTAGCTTCTTATCGTGTAGCGGTTCACCACGGCCTCCCATCTGAGGAGCCCAATGAAGTACATAGACGATTCATGGAATTGCAAGAACTTGAAGGCAGAAGATTGAAAGCATATGAGCACCTCAAGCTATATCAGGCCAGAATGTCACGTGCTTATGATAAATTGGTCAAAGAGAGAGTTTTCCAAAAAGGAGACCTTGTAATGATCAAACAAAAGGACGTTATGGCAGGGCGACCAAAAAATAAGTTTTCCCCGAATTGGTTGGGTCCTTATGTCATTGACCGAGTGTTTGAAGGAGGAGCCTACACTGTGGTTGACTTCAAAGGAAATGCGCCATTCCCCCCATTGAATGGCAAACATATTAAGAAGTATTATGCTCCAGAGCATGAGTTCCAACGGAATCTTGAAAATGAAAAAGTGGGCTAAAAATGGAGATGCCCGACGAACTTGGCTGGTCAATTTACAAATGATCGGTCAAGTGCAAGAGTTTCAAAAAAATAAAAATAAAAATAAATCCGGCTAAGGTGAAAACCCGAGTAGGGCATCTTAGGCAAAAATGGGTTTCCCTGCTGTGTAAAAACCTTACAAAGAGGTGCACAGGCAAAAGAAAAGGGATTCGATGCAGGTGAAAACCTTGTAAAGGCAGTCAGACTAAAAAAAAAAAAAAAAAAAAAACTTTATCATTCGAACTCTCTCGGTTCTTATGATTTTCCAACTTGTACAATCCCGCTCACATATCGGCTTAACCCTTCTGGTTACTCTGATTCCTCCCACGCTTAACTGTTTTGACCCTTTCGGTCATCTCAGGATATAACCAAGCCGCCTTGAATCCCTAAAAATATCAATGACTTTTCAAAAAAAAAAGGAGAGGGAAAAGAAGGCGCGCTTATCTTTTTTGCTAACCTCTTCTATTCTTTCAAATTCTACACCACCCAGACCCTCCTGGTCTTGGCGGTTTCCTTTCGCACTAGGTTGCCAATGACGAAATAGCCCTTTGAAGCCAATCCACCTAGCAGTGGATGAATGCTAGGGAATTTTTTTCCTGAGGCAACAATGATATTCACATCTCGTTTTTGAATTTCATGTCGAAAGTAACATTGTATCCATATCGATACGTTTGGGACATGATTCAAATTGGATTCATTGAAATTATCATGTTTGCCATGACAAGTTTTCCGATTCTCTTCAAATCGTGACTTCCGAGTATAGGAATTATTCGGGTCCGTATGTTGGTTTTAAACTCAAAATATTTGCTTTGTAAAAAAAAAAAAAAAAAAAAAGAAAAAAAAAAAACCTTTCGGCGAACGGTTTGATTTGGTTTTCTACCGCTCCCGGTGTTCCGGACCCCACCGTCTACCGGAGACAAAATACAAGTCTCCGAACATACATCCTCACCCAAACGGTTGAGGTACATTTTAACATTAGACTACCTTCCGTAGTTCAAATGTTTAGTTACAAATCTTGGCACCAAGCCACCCTTCGGCATCAAGCCACTCAAACCCCCTGGGCATTAAGCCGACAAAAAAATTTTCTTGGCATTAAGCCACCAAAACATTTCTTGGCATTAAGCCACCAAACACTTCGGCACCAAGCCACCCTTCGGCACCAAGCCACCAAAAATTTCTTGGCATTAAGCCACCAAAAAAAATTTCTTGGCATCAAGCCACAATATTTATTTCGGCATCAAGCCACAAAACTCATATCCAATGGACCGAGTATGACTTCCTCGCGCTCATATGTCCTACGGGTTCGTCTTGGCATCAGGCCACCAAATTCTACCTAGTAGGACCAGTGTGATTTCTTCACGCTCACATGTCCTACAGGTCCTTTCGGTATCAAGCCACCCGATATTTTATACTCCATGGGCCGAGTGTGATCTCTTCACGCTCACAAGTGTGTGTGTTCTAAATGGCACAAAGCCACCCCAAAACTGATACCCTAATGCTCATATGGATTAAGTGTGATTCCTTCATGCTCATATGTCCAACAAATCATTTTGGTATCGAACCACCATATCCTTTCGGCATGAAGTCATCATACTTTGCCCAACAAGACGAGTGTGGCCTCCCCATACTCACTTGTCTTATGGGTTTCTTGGCATCAAGCCATCCCAAACTTACACTACATGGACCGAGTATGACTTCGTCGTGCTCATATATCCGATAAGCCATCATATTCTCTTAGCATCAAGCCATCCCAAACATTAACTCTGTGGGCCGAGTGTGATCACTTCATACTCAAATGTCCCACGGATTCCTACAGCACAAAGCCACCCCAATACAATGTTCATGCACCCAAAATTCTGTACCCTATAGACCGAGTGTGACTTCTTCGTACTCACAAGTCTACAAGTCCGCCGGCACAAAGCCACTATGGCCCAGGGGAAGCCCTAATTCCTCACCGCCCCAAAACAACTTCATGGCTCGAGGGAAGCCTTAATTCCCTACAAAAAAAAAAGAAGAAAGAAAAGAAAATAGGCTAAAAATGGAGATGCCTGACGGACCCAGCTGATCTCATCTCATTGATCAGTTGAGGGTAAAAAAAAAAAAAAAAAAAAAAGTCAAGAAAGCCTGGCTAGAGTGAAAGCCCGAAAAGGTGCTCTAGGCAAAATCAGGCAACCCCGCTACATGAAAACCTCTTTTGAGGCATGTAGGCAAAAAGCAAAGGGGGCTGGTCCGGGTGAAAACCCGAAAAGGGCGGTCGGATCAGTAAAAAACAAAAACAAAACAAAACAACAAAAACAACAAAACAAAAAAACAACAACAACAACAACAACAAAATAAAACAAGGAGAAGAAAAGAAGGAAAGAAAAGTTTTGGCCGGACCCTGAGAGATAGCTAGCTGGGAGCGCCGAAATGGCAGGCAAAGGCAAAGAGCCTGATGTATAGAAGGCTTTCAACAAAAAGAGCAAAGAGGGCCCAAGCCCTTCTCAGCCCAAAGGTGTCTAACCAACAAAGGAAATGGTTCAACTGTATTCAAACAAGCAATTCAAGAATTTCCAGTCAAGCAGCAAGCGAATGACAAAAAGGGGGTAGACACAGTTCTGCGTAAATAATTTCAGAATTTCTAGTCATATAGCAGCAAGCAAGTGACAGAAAGAAAAGCATTCAGATATATTTGCATGCTCAAATTCCAAGGTTCAACAGAACGACTGAAGAAAAGAAAAATGGCACAATTATGTTTGCACGGGCAATTCCCCGACGCCTCTCGTCTCTAGGAAATCACCCGTGGGGGGCATTTGTTGGAACTCAAATTTTATATGCAAGGTGCCCCAATGTGATCAATTGAGACACAAGTACCATCGGCCAGTATGCAGTCATAACTAAAATAGGGCCTTGGTGTGCACTTAAAATCAGAAATTATGCATGTCTTACATGAGCCGAGGCCCCCCTTAGCATGGGCAGGACATCATGGTGCCAGCAGAGGGGAAAATGATGGCCAAAAGCAAGGAGAATAGATCAAAAAAAAAAAAGGGAAGAAGGAGAGAACACCGCACCTATCTGTAGCAAAATACCATTAGGATTAAATGAAAAAGAGAGCAAAGGAAAGGGGGAATGAAGGATAGGTACAAGCCTGTTAATATTAACCCAAGTGGGCTATATACTTGAGCCTTGCAATGGTGGCAGCAATGATGGCTTTAGCTGGTCCGATGGCACCTGCAACCCCCCTGGTCAGACAGGTCCGATGGCACCTGCAACCCCCTGGTCAGGCAGGTCCAGTGGCAGCAGCCTCCTGGACAGGCACCGATGGCAGCAGCAGCAGCCTCCTGGACAGGCACCGATGGCAGCAGCAGCAGCCTCCTGGACAGGGTCCGTTGGCAGCAGCAGCACCTAATGGCAGGAGGGAGAAGAAGAGGAAGAAGAGGGAGTCCAGCAGCAGGCCTGTTGGCGGCAGGATCTCCTTCAAAACAGGAGGGCCCCGGTAGAGAGACCAAGCGGGTCTTCTAAGAGAGAGGAATGGCTGGTCGTGAGGTGAACTCCCCAAATATATGCAGGCTAGGGTAAGATTGATCCGATGGACAAGATTGGCCAATGGGTAAGTCAATTGGATCTAACCATATCGGGTCCTTGGTGAGATCAATATCCGATTGCAATCCTATTGGATCCTTGTTAGGATCAATATCCAATAAGGTAAGAAAGGGGCGAGATCAAGACTCATCTAATCAATGGATGAGATTTATACTTATTGTACGGTGGACCCATGGTTGGATGATCTCACCCATGGACTTAGATCACATCCATCAAATGGAGATCATGACTCATCTAATCAATGGATGAGATTTATACTTATTGTACGGTGGACCCATAGTGAGATGATCTCATCAAATGGACTTGGAGATCAAGACTCATCTAATCAATGGATGAGATTTATACTTATTGTACGGTGGACCCATAGTGAGATGATCTCATGGACTTGGAGATCAAGACTCATCTAATCAATGGATAGGATCTATACTTACTCTACGGTGGACCCTGGCTAGGTGAACTTTGATCCCATACGTCTGATTTCCAGAATGCTCTCATTTAAAAGGAGGAGAAGGGAGAAATAAATCTGGATGTCCCATCTCCTCCAGGGGCTTGCTCAGTCAAAGCAGCCACTCCCCACGTCCCAAGAAAAGGTGGCCCCACTCCCAAGAGAACATGGGCAGTACGTGGGGAGGTCTCTCCATGGACACCCTTCCACCCAACAGTTTATAAAAAGGCCTCTCCACGGAATAGGGGGGTTGGCTGGAGCATTTCCTACGGGAAGAGAAGGAGCATTTGTGTGAAGAAGAAGAAGAAAGGTGGCAGGCTCAAGGCTACTGGCGTACAGCTGCTGAAAGGTCAAAGAAGGTGAAGAAGAAGAGAAAAAAGGTAAGAACCAAGGGTCCGGTTACATCTCCCTTCCCTCTTCAAGCCTTCTCTTTAACCCTTTCTTCAAAAACCCTCTGGACAAGCCCTCCAACTATGCCATTCGATCCCTTCCAATACCCCATTCAGATCCCATAAATCTGTCTATATATCAATCCTTTTTCCAATCCTAAATCACCCCTACATTGAAATTATGTTCGGATTAGGCATACCCCACACACTGATTAGACCCCGGATCCAGTCCTAAATCACTCCAAACAGACCTCTGAACAGGTGATAGCTAGAGCCTGTTTTCCTCTTTAAACCAGTCCTTCAAAGTTGCCTCCGAACAGTCCCATAGTCCCTCAATCCGGTCCTATCTTCTGGATCAGAGGAAGGCCAAGTGTTGCAGACTTCTTTGAGACAGTCGGAGCCTAATTCTGGACAGGGGCAATCAGGCCGCCTGGGCCTTATTTCAGTAAGATTACCAAGCCCAATTTCAGGCCGGAATCAGAGGGGCCACCAGGGCCAAGGGAGCTGGCCGACAGGGCCTAGATGAAGCCCAAACAGGCCTTTTAGGCCCAATAAGAGCAGTCTGGCCGCCAGGGCCTTCAAAGCTTCAAAATGTTCACCTCGGCCCAATGAGGACAGAACCGGCCATCCGGGCCCTCAAAAAAAAAAAAAAACTTAATCAAAATATGAGAAAAGAAATTCAATTAAGAGCTAGTCTATTTCATATAGACTACCTCAAAGGACGGGCACTCGGGCATGTCCCCGGTGTGTTTGATCCCGGACGGGGAAATGGGCAAGTTCCCATCTTCTACCGATCCTCCCCCTCAAAGTAGGGAGTATCAAACTCCACCTACTAAGAGGGGTCATGTCAAAATTTCCTTATGATCCCATGTGTAATATGTATTCAGATTTGCCAATAAATGGAAATTCTGAATTTTGTATATCACCGTTGCCATTGGAACTTATAGAATGGCCCATGAGATTGAAGGAATGCAAGTTTAAATTCCAATAATTCTGGAAGATTTTTGAAATCTGCAAAAAGACTTAAAAAATTCTGAAACCTATAAGTATAAAATCTGAATTTTCACCTAACCAAATCCCCGAATTAAAAAACACTCTCAAAATAAATTACAAACTTGATTGAATTCATAAGCAGGAGAATCTGAATTTAAATTCTCAAATCTTTAATGCCAAGCCTTAAATTTATGACCCAAATCTGTAACAAACCAAAAGAGAGAAGAGGATTGGAGTCCGAGTGCCAGAGGCCAGAACCTATTTCAGAAGTCTGAAATCTAGAAATTTGGAATAAGAACCCTGCAGATCTGAAATCTGAAAATGCAGAAGTGCAGAAATCTGGAGTTGCCAGTCTGATATTGGAAGAGGTCGAAATCTGGACTTGCAGGGAGCCGAGGGCTGTGAAATGCATAGAATGTCAGATCTTCAGATTTGAAATTTGAAACTTGGGGGTTTGTAGGTGTAGAAATTTAATAAATCTAAAGTTTAATGAATCTGAATTTGTGCAGAGCATAACAGAATTCAAAATCTGAAGTTTGAATTGATAAAATTTGGGAGTCTGATGAGTGAAGAGGTCAGAACTTGGGCTTTACGTCCGAACAAGGAGTATAGGGTTGAGCAGAATTTAGAATATAGAATTTGGGGACTGAAAGTGCAGAATCTGAACCCCAAAAAATCTGAAATCCAGGTCAACTTTGGGATCTATACAAACTTGATGATGGCTAGCTAGAAATCTGAGAATTGCATAAGAGAACCCAGGAGTTGTTAAAGACCCGCAGGTTTAACAAAAATCAAATAAAATTGACCTCAATTCAACTCCAATTCTCATTTCACTAAGTAAGTTTGAAGCAATAAAAATCCGGACTTGGAAGCATTCAATTAAATTTCTCTCCAACTAAACCAAATTCAGATCAAGTTTAAAATCAATCAACCCAACTCAAACTGAATCCCCCAGATCAAATAAATTTCAGTTGAATTCTAACGAATTTAACAAACTTTAAATTGAACCAAATCCCATAAGAATTTAAGAATTTCTCAAATTAAACCCTTTCCAGCAAACTATATTCCATAAGTCAAACAAACTATCCAAAAACTCAAACTAGATTTAAAATCAATTAACCAATTCAAAGCTGAACAAAATTTAGATCAATTAATCTTTTTTTTAAAAAAAAAAAATATATGAAATTTACACAAAACCACAGAGTGTCAAATTCCCTCAAACTCAATCTAACTCAAACAAATCCAAACTGAATCAATCTTAAATAAATTCAAACTAAAAGCAATTCACCCAATTAAACTCAAGTCAAATTTAATAAAACAGATCAAAACTCATCAAATAGCCAATAAATTGAATTTAACTTAAACAAATCTAAAGCAAAAATTGAAATTCAATCAATTTCCAAATTCAAATTAAATCTTAAAACAAATCAAATCCAAATTTCAGCCAATTTAAACAGACTCTAATTCAAACTAAAATTATATCTTCAAAAATCAAAAATCCAAGTCAAACTTAATCAATCAACTTCAAATGAAAAAACATCAATTCAGAAACAAATTCAAAACCAAATTAAGTTCTTGCATTCCACTGATTTCATGGGATTGTTCTCTTCTATGTGTGAATGTTTGATTTTTGTCGATGTATGTCTTTTGTTTCAATGAATTACTATGGCGATAATCAAGGGTATTCGAGAAATCTCGATATAATTAACGTCGGATCTTCGCACCATCCGACGGGGAGAGGTCAAAAAATAAATTTTCAAAGAACCTAATAACCTCAGACTATAATTTGTAAATATCATTGACCCTAGTTAGTACTTTTATGGAATACCATCTATTTTCCTATAAAGTCAATGCTAAGGTCAAATTTAATTCAAAAGGAAAAATGAATTTCCAAAACACAATAAAACTTTTAAGATTTTTGAGGTTCCAACATAGACCTAGGTTAATTTAGAAAAGAGATGATTTAAATATCTCTGAAGAAGTAACTCAAAATCAACATAAGTGAAGAAAGAGAATCTATATGGCCAACCCCAAGTAATTTAGGACTAAAGCTCGAGTTGAGTTGAGTTGAGTATGGAGAATGTGATGAATATGTTAATCATTGGATTAAAATAAGTTGGATTAAATAGAGATTGCTTGCAAAAGTTCTATGTGATCGTAATATTCAACTAAAGTTGAAAGAGAAATTTTATCGTACAAGTATAAAACCTACAATGTTATATGATAGTGAATGTTAGATAATAAAAGAAAAACACATTTTTAAAATACGTGTTGCTGAAATGAAAATGTTAAGATGGATGAGTGCTCATACTAGATTAGATGGAATAAAAAATGAATATAGTAGAGAAAATGCAGAAGTAGCGACAATTGTAGATAAATTGAAAGAAGAGAAATTGAGATGATTTGTGCATATTAAACATAGACCTAAGAAGACTCTAATAAAAAAAGTAGAAATATTAAAATAACATAAATAAATTAAAAAGTCATGGTAGACCTAAGTTAAATTAAAGAATGGTAATTCAATATGATTTAAATAGTTTAAATATCTCTGGAAAAAATAACTCAAAATCGACATGAGTGGAGAAAGAATCTATATGGCCGACCCCAAGTAATTTGGGGCTAAGGCTTGAGTTGAGTTGTACTCTAACCAAACATGCCATAAACTAGTAAACCAAGTAGTTCCCAAGAGCACTTGGCACAGACTGTCTACTCCAAGGAATTCCATGTTGAACAGATCAATCAATCCTCCAAAGCAAAACCAATCCAGGATTGGCCTGGATCACTCCTTAAAAGATTCGATAAAAAAAGGAAAATCTGTCCAAATCAATCTGCAGCAGAGTAACAGGCCACACCCCTTGTTGTGTAAAGCTAAATTTTGAGGTGAATAAAAGCACCTATATAGGGGCCACACCCCTTTTTTCCTTGAACTCTTTCAGGATTACAACAAGGGGGATTGGAGGGCTGGTGCAACAGTCCTTTGCTTCCCATTTCCCTCTCCTTGGCAGGGCCTAAACAGGCCTAGGAAAGAAAAATGACCCCCAAATCTACCCTTGCATGGGCTGAAAATAGGCTCCAAGTGTGTCTCAATATGAGCCTCCAAAAAGTCCCAAGGATAGACTATAATGGGCCTCAAATAGAGCCCAAAATAGGCTCCTGACAGGCCTCCAAATGGACCTCAAAGAGAATCCAAAATAGGCCCTTACTAGGTCTCCAAATGGGTCTCAAGCAGAGCTCATAACAAGTCTCTGCCAGGCAACAAAACAGACCATAGAACAGGCCACGATTTGGGCTTCAAACAGACCCAAAACAACCATAAAAATGGGCCCTCAATTGGTCTCATAACAGACCCAAAATGGCAACACAAGATGCAGACTTGAAGATCCCCCTTCCTGGCTAAAGAAGGCATGCACACGCAAGTTGCTTGGAGGCTCCAGAGCCCCAAAAGGCTCTCCTGCAAAGTTTCCCAAGAGAGGTTCCACCCGAGGCCTCATTTATTTCTTAAAGCCGGGCCCTATGCTATTGCTATTTAAAAATACATACACGATAAGCTATGAATACTCAAGTATGCTAAGATGCTAAAAATCATGTAAAAATAGCATATAATGACGGGCTTTGCATATATAAGTATACATATATACACATATATGTATGCTAAGATGCACACATTATTCAAATTGAGTAATAATGAGCTATGTATATTTAAATATGTTAACATGTTCTTATTATGAAAATCCATGTATAATCATGAGTTTGCATATTTAAATGTGTTCCTACGTGTTAAATGTGTTACTACGCCATAAATTATGTCAGTTCGATAAAATTAAAGAGATTAATCTGTGAAGGGACTTCTTCCTTACACACTCCTTATAAATCTATCAAAAAAACCGAATGGCAAAGGGACATTAAAGGGGGTCACAATGACCTTAACTATGTCAATTCATATCCTTCACATGCCTGTGGGATTATTTCAAATTAGATTAAATGAAATTATAGTTTTTCATGCCTCCCATTCATAAAAAATGGGGTTATGGCTCATCATGCCCCCATACATTTATAATGTATTTGTACTTCATTGATATTAATGGAACAACTCTACATTAGTGAAGCAATTTTTATGCTCCACGCCTGTGAGAAACAAAAGTATAAAATAATAATAAATTTATGTTATTAGTTAAATAATAATAAATAATTTCCTGGTCAAACGGGGTCAACCATAAACTCACAGAAATTAAAACAGACAATTAACAATTTTTAAGCAATTAAATGACTGGATGATAAATTAATAAAAAATTAATGGCCAAGCAAGAAAATAAACAAATAAAAAAACAAAACACAAAAAACAAAAAACAATAGACAAAAATTAAATAACTGACACAAATGAAAAACGACAAGAAAATACAGATTCACAAACTAAAATGAAAACTAAAACTAAAATAAACAAGAAACAGGCCAGAAAATCAAAATACAGAAGACAGAACACACACAAAAATAAAACTGACGTAGAATACAAAAAGAAGCTTAAACTGAAAACAGAATTGAAACAAAGAAAATGATGAAACAAAACTGAACTGAAAATTAGAACATAACCAAAAAAATTTCAAAATGATACAAAACAAAAATTCTATAAAACATCAATCCCTCACAAAAATTAAAAAATAAAATCTGAAAATAAATACCCTATAATATATAAATTCATGAATTGAAACAAAAAAATCAAAACTTACACAAACCAGAAATTGGTAACCAAATCAAGCCTGAAATTGAAAAGCCATGATCAAACATAAATAACAAATC
Source organism: Cryptocoryne crispatula var. balansae (assembly GCA_036172225.1). Taxonomy (NCBI): domain Eukaryota; kingdom Viridiplantae; phylum Streptophyta; class Magnoliopsida; order Alismatales; family Araceae; genus Cryptocoryne; species Cryptocoryne crispatula. The sequence goes on from CM069927.1 coordinate 30,128,988, forward strand.
AAAATTAAAAACATATTGACAACCTAGCGGAACTCAAAAAATCTAAGAAAAATGATCTTCGATTCTGAAATAAACCGCAACATCACAAATTCAAAGCATAACAAAAAAGACAAACAAAAATTAGATCACCTATGGCCTATGTTATCTGAGGCGTGAGGCGCTTAAGGCGAGGGACCCAGCGCCTCGCCTCAGACACCAGAGGCATTTTGAATATTTTAATATTATTTATTTTAATAAAGATATATGTGATATTAAATAATTAAAATAAATACATAAAAAACATGGAATCATTAACTAACAAGAGTGACAATTAAATATAACATTAGAAAGACGAATACAACCATACAACCATAATAAAACAATACAACCATACAACCTTACATAATACATAAAGTAAGTCTAATTCGAATACAACCATACAAATACAAATATCACTCACTAGTCACTTTCAATCACTATCAGAATCAAGATTGGTGGGAGCTTCTTGATCATCATTATTGGTATCGTCCAAATCTTCATTAGAAAGACGAACTCTTTTTCTAGAAGACATTTCAAACATGTAAAAACATAACATCAAAATTAGAACAAAAAAACAACCAAACTCAACAACTAGAATTAAGACATGTAATGTTTAAAATACGATCTCGTACTTAGCCCCTCCTCTTCATCCATTCCAACAACAAGTTCTACATCTCTCCATCTCAAGTCTTCGCCTTCATGGACAGGATCTTCATTTTCATTTGCAATCCACTCACTTGATTCATCAATGTCATCAGTCTAGACCCGATTTCTCCAACCTTAGATGTCTTTACCTAAGCCTTTGGTTGTATTGGACGAATACCAAATCATTCAATTTCTTTTGTTCCAATCTATTCCTCTTTTTGTATGAATCTATACAACAACAAATAAAAATGAAAATATGATTCTATTAATCAAACAAATGATATTGGATTAGTTCAAATGCCTTGAAATTTGAAAAGAATATTACTTGCTCAAATGTACTCCAATTACGTTCACAACTAGAGGCACTACATGTTAAGCTCAATATGCGTATTGCCAACTTTTGTAATTGAGGAGTCGTGCTTCCCCAATCTACCCACCAATTTACTACAAAATAACAAATGGCTATTAAAGTACACTAGAGCGATTGATACAAGTTTAAAAATAAATAAGCAAATCATCGTACCCAGAGTAATGTCTTTCGAAGCCTAATAGCCATGTCCCTACCAAACATACTTTGTGCCTCTCTATACATCGCCAATTGCCTAAAAATTTGATCTTGGTCTTCATGCAAAGGTACCAACTTTTCAATACAATCATACAACCCTCGCTTGATTTCATTGTCACTCTCAATATCGGGATTGGCATAGTGAAACTGTAGATTTAGATAATACCCCGCAACATGCAACGGACAATGTAACTGAAAATCCCATCTTCTGTCAATGATATCCCAAATTGGGTAATATTTATCTATTTTATCATCCAATGTCTTTTTTATTCCTTCCTTGGCACGATCCATGGCTTCATATATATAATATATATATATATCCCATTGCAGGCTTTTAACCATCAACTAGCCTTAATACAATGACGAGTGGTTTGAAGATCTTCAAAGCATAAGCCACTCCTTTCCAGAATGTTGTCTTCAATACAATTTCACAACTCTTTTTTCTTTCAACTTTTTTATTCCATCGATTGTTGTTATTTGTCCAATCCTGCGAAGTGAACATACGTCGCAAATCATCCGTGCATGTGTTTAAGCTGTCCAAACTCAAATAGTTAGTTACAAATCTAGTTACAACTGCATGAACAAAGTTCTTATCATTTGTGTATTTCTTCATAAGTGTTAAAACCTTGGTGTGGCAATAAATAAAGTTTGTGACATATTTTGCATGTCGAATTGTGGATTTTATTGGTGACAACTTCGAAATATCTTCAAACATTAAATCGAGACAGTACGCAGCACACGGTGTCCAAAACAAATGGCGATGTGTGTCCATCAAAATGCAGCCTACAGCCACATAGCTTGCCTCATTGTCCGTAACAATCTGCAGGACATTAGATAGACCAACCTCCTCCACAACCTTATCAAGAAGACCTGCTAGCAGCTTGGTATCTTTTACCCCTGATGAAGCATCAACTGATCTTAAAAAAATTGTCCTAGTAGGAGTGTTTACCAAAAAGTTAATTAATGATCTACCCCTTCTATTCTATATGTCCATGCATCTGACATGATAGTACAACCAAATCTTACCCAACTGCCTCTCCTTCTCCACCAACTTTTGGGTGGTCTCAATCTCCTTAGACAAAAGGGTCTCTCTTATTTCATGATAACTAGGTCCTTTCAAGTATGGACCAAACTGACCAACTGCCTCTAGCATTTTTGAAAACTATTAAGACAGACCGTGTTGGAAGAAATGCCCACTTGTATATCCATCTAGCGATGTACCGAATACATCGTTCTCTTTCCTCTTTCAAATGTTTCTTGTCCTTTATTGTTATTGCCTTGGACTCCTCAGATGGTGCACGAAAACGATCCATGGGTCCTTTCATCCGTGGAGGAAGAAATTGGAGTGAAAGCTCATCTACACTTTGTGAGACATCTTGTGCCATCTGTTGTACTCCTTGCCCAATGAGGTTGTCTCTCCCTTCCATCTCTCTAATGTTCATTGCCTTTTCAACTCTCGTTTATTTTGCTTGTTGCATACACTGTTTTATCTCCTCCTTAGCCTCCATGCTTGCTTTCTTGCAAGCAGTCACATTCGTCCCCAAGCCTACAATGTGTTGCTTCAAACGATAAATGCCTCCTTTGCACTCTTTTTGGCAAAATTGACACCTAACAAGATCCCGGTTCCGAGGATCTACTAAAATCCCATATTTCCATCCGACATCTTTGGATTTAGGAGGTGTTCTTGCTATGGAACCGGATGCTTCACTTGTGGACAAGGACGTAGAAGGTTGACTATTAGAACCTGTTCCTGATCCATGGTCTTCACGTGTTTGAGACATGATAAAATATAACCTAAAATGAACCAAAATATTAAAACAAAAGAACAAGGCAAAATGTTAAAAATCAACTCACAAAATGTACTCACCAAATGTTAAATATCGACTCATACGAATGAAAACGATGTCAACAAATATAACTACGTAATCAAATAGGTGCTTGCTTGAAATAACCAAGAGAATAAAAAGAACCAAATAGCATACCTACGCCAACTTAAGTTGGTAGATCTAGTAGCAGCTAAGGCTTCCGACGGCAGCGGAAGCAGCGGCGGCGGCAAGAGCCGCTTGAGGTGTCTCTGCAGGCAGTGGGGTGATCCGGTGGGAGTGACGTCCGGGGTGGAGGCAACTTCCGACGGCGGTGGCCGCAGGTGCAGCTGCAGGCGGCAGCTGGAGCTTCCAACGGCGGCGGCTGAGGCTTCTGACAGCAGCGGAAGCAGCGGTAGCAGAATCAGGAGCCACTTGAGGTGTCTCTGCAGGCGGTGGCCCGTGGGGTGATCCGGCGGAAGTGGCGTCGGGGGTGGAGGCAGCTTCCGGCGGCGGTGGCCACAGGTGCAGCTGTAGGTGGCGGAGGCGGCGACATGAGCTTCCAACGGCGGTGGCTGGGGCTTCCGACGGTAATGGAAGCAGCGGCGGCGGCGGCGGCAGGAGCTGCTTGAGGTGTCTTTGCAGGCGGTGGGGTTATCCAGTAGGAGTGGCGTCGGGGGCGGAGGCAGCTTCTGGCGGCGGCGGAGACTTCTGGCAGCGGTGACGGCAATGGCGGAGGCTTCTGCCAACGGCAGCAGGTGCAACTACAAGTGGCGGCTTCGTCCAGAGGCGGGAACAGCATTGGGGGCGAGGGTCTAAGCAAATGAGGGTTCGGGAGGGAGGGAGAGAGAGAATTGAGCGGGGGGATGTTTAATCGACCCGGATCCGATCTTACCAGATCCAGTTCTTATCGGACGACAAGGGGGAGGCGGGGGAGGCGCGTAGAGCGCCCGAGGCGAGTGATGAGGTGGGTGAGGCGCCGGAGGCGCTCGCCTCAGGTGAAAACCGTCGAAGCGAGGCAGTTTTCAACCGTCTCGCCTCGCCTCACCGCCTAGGTGGGTGAGGCGACCGCCTCTAACAACAAAGCCTATGGCCATGAGGTTTCAAGCCAAACATGTGGATGAATGACTTCATCGAATAAGTTGCTATGACTGTTAATCAAGGGTACTCGGGTAGTTGCTTGATATAATTAACACTGAAATATCACAAGTTCAATGAAGAGAGATTAAAATAAAATTTATACATACGCACATAATAATCTCAAACATTAAAATGTGGGTTTTCGATCTTCTAAGTTATAGGGTTTTCCCTATTCCAACACTTAAGATTTTGGAACTAAAATTGTAGGTTCCTCTCTATATGAACCACACCAGATCAAATCTATACTTCCATATCATATCACAAATCATCTATTTTCAAATGATGATAAATTGATTTTTTTAATATAAAAAGAGGATATTAACATGCATCAACACCATCAGTGCCTTAGCCAACTCCAGCCAGGCACACTTACATTAGCTGAAACATGTAGGCCCTCACAAGCAACATTGATAAGGTCCACATCACAGGCAGAGCAAAGACAAAGAAAAGGAAAATCAAAAGCTAGAAGCAACATTAGATCCTTTCCAGCATTCAACAAAGTTTATAGGTATTTCCCGCAATCAGATACAAATGGTCAACCTCAGAATCCATCATATATGTAGTTGTGATTGCAAAGGCTGAGGAAGGAAAGGGAGGGTCGGTGTATTTAGGAAAAAGAATTGGTTCTAAAAATAAAAGCTCTAGCTGGATCAGATGACATCACACAAGCTAAAGTTCAAGTAACTTTGAGGATGCAACGACTAGATAAATGGCGTGTGGACTTGTGGCACCTACATGGTCCTTAAGTTTAGGTATAATAAATACACAAACTCAAGGATAAGATTAAGGTGGACATGACTAGGATAGATGCAAGGACGAGACTATCAGGGTCGACAACACGCAGAGCAAGATTAAGGCCAAGACTATTACCCTTCATGAAAGTATTAGCCACCTCACCATTACATGCATCCAACCATAGAAGAAAGCAATTTGGTTTCTAGAGGATGAAGGGCATAGAAGTTACTATTAGCCATCATTAAGAGAGAGTAACGTAGTCCATTTAGGATTATAAGAGCCACTAGACGCCACCAAAAGTACAATGTCCTGGACATCAGAGCATGAAAGTTGAATTTGAAAAAGTGGCCCAATCTCTCTGTGGATATGGTTATGGAGATTTGATGAATTGATCTAGATAAGGATAACCAAGGTATTGTGAGAGCATAGCCAGTGGTCATTACCCTCATCAGCCACCTGATGATATTTATTCATGAATTCATAAAAAAACTTCTTATGCCTCTCAGTGTGTATAATTGCATGAATGTATTTAAATTTGCATTTTTATCCTCAACATAGTTTGAATGTCACTATAATCACTCTAAGGATTTTTTTGCTAAATTTCCTTATTTTCAATATTATTTAGATTTTCCAGATTTCTGTTATTTCCCTTATTTTTTATGCTTTGGGACTTGTAATTAATTTTTAATCAGGTCAATCCTTGATCAACTTGACTTCACTTAGAACAGCTGTTTTAGCTGACCTTATCTGATCTGGATTAGGATCAGCATGGCTGATCCATAACCCAATCACTATCCAGCCTTCCTTGTTAAATTTTGGGTCCCTAACAAGGGATAATTCCTAGACACATATGAATTAGAACGCCCTTATTCCTAGACACCTCCACATGTCAGACAACTCATACCTGTTGTCCTGTTTGTTTGACAAGAATGAGGCTTGCAAATTGCAGAAGCACAATGACATGATATAAAAAATAATAATAGATAGCAGGGGGGTGAGGGGGAGAGAGAGAGATGGAAAATTATATCACACTTGGATTGAAAAGGTCCTATAACAGCTCTTAGAATGCAAAACAAGCCTTTTTTTAATTATTTCAGATGTTTTCTCCATCTTTAACTGCATGACAATTTTGTTGAAACTAACTTAGTTGACAAAGTTGAGGTGGAATACTTCACGTTGGACAATATGCATTTTAATGGAAAGGATATCATGATGTTCATAACTGTCCTTTCTGTGACAGCTTGGAAAAGGGGGAGGATAGAATGACACATTACTAGAATATACTAACTTACAGCGTATGTTGGAAGCTCATATTTCATGGACCTCCTTATTTCTCCGCTTGTCTCAAAATCCTTGCAACAAAAACATTCAATATCACATAAATGGACCATCAACTAAAAAAGGAGTTTTGCAAAAAGTAATCGAATTGATGAATTAAGACATCTTTCTGATAGGCAGATGTGCATGTTGCACTGAACCATTCAGATAAACATTAACAAAACAAAATCATGTAGCAATGGGAAAAGGCAATATTGACAAACCTCAGATCCTTGAAAGCTACTTAGTAGTTGATTCCTGGAAATTTAAAATGAAACTAGTCCGGTAAGCATAAAGGTTTGCTACGATTGAAAAAAAATGGAGCAAAGACACGGAATTTTGATTTAAAAGAAATATAAATTAAAACATAAAGGATTAGATTACATCAGGCTTGAGGGTACCCTTTTATTAGAACAATAAATGCAAATACTAAAATACCAAAAGCTGACCTTTCGTACCAGTGCTTGTACACAGAATAGAGAGATGACATTATAATAATAACAACCAAGCTACATGTGATGATGGTACAGAGACCAATTCGAGATGGTCCCCTCTGCCTTTTGCTCTGCTGCAGCAAGGCCTGAGGCTTGATTTTACCCATCAAAAACTAGTGAGAGAATATATGCCTGCATATGAAAGAGAAAATTGAGAATCATAAAGTCCTAAGGACCTCACTCCACTAGGACGACAAAGGATATGAAATTACTCCCTTCCAGATAAGAAATAAGAACTGAACAACATTAAATACCTAAACTTTTAGTAATAGAAGCCCAGGGAGTGGATTGAGTTTGAAGAATCCAGACACATTATGCTAAAATTAAACCTCATCCCATGACATCCAACAATACCGGATGGATGGTTATACTAGATACCCGGGGAAAGAAAAATTTAGCATAAGTCATGTGCAGCAATCGGTTAGTAGATTGATCAAAGAAGGCAGAGTACCTCAGCAAAGTTCGCACAAAATGAAGCAAAAACAAAGAAAATGGACAGATAATCGATATTAGCCGTTTGACCAGGAACAAATGAGTAAGTTCAATACGACTTGTGATGATTGTACCCCAGAAACGAGAGATCTACGCGACCATGCAGAAGAACGCATAAAGTGTACTCCTTATCAATCAAAAAGACTCTCTGCGTCGACAAAGTCTAATCCCTAACATGACTTCACAGGAGCCTCTATCAGCCAAGCCATGGAGCTTGGGACCACTATACCAGAGCAGGCACGTTGGATCGACAAACCTTCGAACAAATTTTCCAAACCAGCGCGTCAATGGGAGCTTCAATGCCCCTAAAAGGATTGCTAGAGGGAGAGAAAGAGAAGAATACCGACGGCAGATGATGGCGAGTTCGTTGTCCGGAGTGTGGGGGACGGTCGCCAGCACGGAGTTGTCGCCAGAGGAGGAGGAAAACCGATACAACGTGGTTGTTTTGTTTGTGGGCAACAGGAAGGGAATCTTGACCCAATTTCGTAGGGTTCGGGCTTTCAGACACAGCTGCGGTGAGATCGGAAAACAAAATTCAAAATTTATCTGTCTTCGTGGTAGGGTTGTTAACGGGTCGAATTCAAGAGCGAATTCACCGAATTCGATTTTAATTTTAAAAAGAGTTAAAAAGTTCTGATTTCGATTTCGATAATTTTAAAATTATTTCGATTCGATTTTGATTCTGTTATCTAAATTAGAATCGAATCTGATAAAATTCGAATTAAAAGTAAATAATAATTTACAAATAATTATTAAAATTTGTTATAATCTATTTAAAATTTTATTTTTATTATTTTTATCAATTTATATATTATATTTTATAATTGATTTAACTTTATTTTATTTAATTTTATTTATATATAATTATTTTTTATTGAAATCGGATTAACAAAAATAGAATAAACAGATTTCAATTTCAATTCCGATAAGTTACTCGAATATCCGATTCTAATTCTGATAGCTTATAAGATACAAAAATAAATTTCAAATCCGTTAATTTTTATCGAAATCAAATCGAAATATCGAATTCCGTTTACATTTCTACTGACTCGTGTTACTTTTGTGGTTTCCACCCTGAAATTTCACTATATCTATAAAATATACAGAGTATATTTCACTATAAAAATATATTTTATAGTGTAAAATGTTATGAAGAGTGGCGAATACGTAATTTACTTTGAGTTAAAACATTTTGAAAATTTTTTGACTCCATGAAACATAGTAAATTGTGAACAATTATATGATGGTTTTATTTGGTTTGAAGTAAATTATATTCTACTAATTGTATACAAATTTTAGTCTATTCTAAATATTATTATACATTTAGTTTTATAAAAAATTTACATAAATATTGTAAACTTGCCACAATTTAATTTGAGTTATTAATATTTATCCATTTGATTTGGTTTAAAATATTTTATCTATTAAACTAGACACAATAATGAACAGCCCACAACCATTTAGAGACTTATGGGGTGTTTGGTTGCATGATATTTTTTTGTACACTTTCATGATAAAAAATTGTATTAAAATAAAAAGTGAACCAACTCATGATATAAAAATTATCATGTTTGGAGAGATGTGATAACAAAAAGAAGTAACAACCATCCATGACCAAACAAAGTGGGGGACCACAAGAAAAAAGAAAGAGGTGAGACCCTCTTTTTTTTTTTAAGAAGAAAATTATTTTCAAAACATAAATTTGTGACGGTTGTCAAACACCTCTTTTAACAAGTTTTCTTACAATTTTTAAAATTTTAAATAAAAACATTTATTATCATGCAACCAAACACCTCATTAACTTCAAATTTTGTATGAGAACATATTCAGAAATATAATAATAGCAAGAATCAATATTAATGGGGTGTTTGGTTGCACGATAATTTGAGTTTTTACTATAATTTTATGTTTTTGAAATAAAATGTGTTAAAAGAGATAATTTATATTTTTAAAGTGATTCTCTTCTCAGACAAAAAAAATAAAATCTCATTTTGTTTGTTCATATATGATAGTTACTCTTTTTTATCATCATATCCTTCCAAACATGATAATTTTACGTCATTAGTTAATTCATATTTTATTTTAATATAAAATTGTTATCATGAAAATGTAAACAAAAATATTCCGTAACCAAACACCTCATAAGCGATCTCTAATGCCATTTTAAAATAATTTTTCAACCGCATTTAAGATGTTTATTGTAAAGGTAAACACTCAGACAAGAGAAAATATGAATAGGGATAAGTACGAGGATGACCGGACAACAAAGAGAGATCTGACAAAAGGTTTGTATATAAATAAGTCCTGCAGAAAAAAAAACTTTTGCGAAAATACCATTTGACCCCTTCACATAAAAGCGTTTGGTAACACCACTTCCCCTCAAGAAAATTAAGAGGAGATCCAAAAACATTTAAAGGAAGACCCCTTAAATTGAAATATGTATAACTTCCGCCCCGACCTCTTCTTACCTTTGTTAAAACTTTGTTTTTTTCAAATGTTGACCCAATTTAATCTATCTATCTATTAGAAGCGCGAGTTGCCGTTTCGTCGACAAGCACCTAACCTACATCCTGTCTCGATACATTTTAGAAGCGCGAGTTGCCGTTTCGTCGACAAGCACCTAACCTACATTCTGTCTCGATACATTTTAAGTGCCCCCCTGATGATTTCACCCTCTACCACCTCATCCCACGGCGCCTTCGTCGCTGTGCTTGCTGGCTCTGCTGTGATCTTTTCCGGTTTGCGCCGCAGCTCCGGCCCTTCGATGTTCGCAGTTCCTCCTCCTCCTACGCCTCTTCTCTTCCCCCCCCCTCGCCAAATCCGCTAACGTCCTCTGCCACCTCACCCTATGGCGCCTTCATCACCATGCCTGCTGGCTCCGCTGTGATCTTTTCCAGTTTGCGCCGCAGCTCCGGCCCTTTGATGTTCGCAATTCCTCCTCCTCCTACGCCTTTTCTCTTCCTCCCCCTCGCCAAATCCGCTAACGTCGACTCCCCTCCAGCACTCAGGGCTTTCACCCGTCACTTTCACCCGACATTACCGTCGTCGGATCAATCCGCCGCGATTCACCCCTCAAGCGACGTACAAGCATATCAACCCTAACCCCTCCTATTCACCCGGTCGCCCCCTCATTCACGAGTTCCTGCAGGTTACGGACAGTGTGAGATTCCGAGACGCAGACGATCTCCCGAAGGTTCCGCTGACGGCATCGACAACAAATTCTACCCCCGACAATGCCTCCAGATAAGTTTCATCCTCCATCCCGTCACTTGTTAGCAACACCGAATAGGACATCACCTTCCTCCTCCGCGTCCTTCCGATTTTTCCGCCGACGGCATCGACAACGGGTCCAAGTCTGACTTGGGTTGTCTACTATTTACATACCTCGATATATAATAAGATTCCTTGTTAACAACACCGAATAGGACATCAGCGCTGCCTTCCGATTCCGATTGTTCCTCTGACGGCATCGACAACGGGTTCGAGTCCGACTTGGGTTGTCTCGTATTTACGAACCTCGATGGATAACAAGACTCCCCGTTTTTGAAGGCTGCTCCTTACAATCACGTCGGAAGAAGTCTGCTCGGAAACGACGTCTTCACCCAGAAGTATAACTACAACAGTGGCTTGACGTCGGCTTCCTCTTTTCATATCATACAATTGCTTGAAAGAAGTATATTTACAACAGTGGATTCAACGCAACGTTCTCTTCTCATATCATATAGTCGTTTGAAGTCTACATTCTCTTTTATCATCAGATAAACATCAGGTATTAACTCTTCATTGGTATTATTTGATAAACATTATTCATACACTTTGAATTCAAATTTTTTATATGTTTGGATCCCAGTTTTTTTGTTTGTTCTTTTTTGATATGAAGTTATGTGTCTGAGCACTTAGATTTTTTTAATTCCATCAATTCTCAGATTTTAAATATGATGTTGTTTGGGTTCCATGAGTTTGGGTTGTGGTGTTTATTTTGTGTTTTAGATTTAGAAACTTGGGGAATTGGAATTTCAGAAATTTCTAATTTCAAAATTGATATTGATAATTTGTGAACCTGTTTGTGATTGAATTGGTGGAAGGTAGTGTTACAACATGCTAAATAGTTATTATTCTTGCTTGTACATAAAACAGAAATTTATGTATAAAAAAGATCCATAAATTTGATAATGTAAGCAAATTGATACAAATAATTTGATACGAATCTGGATATTGTTTAAGTCTCAACAAAACTTAAAATTAGACAATCTAAAACTTATTGAAGTCCATAACTTAAATCCTCAAAGAAAGTAAAGATTTCTCAAATCAAACAAACAAATGTAAATCAGGAATTTAAATCTAAAAGCAAAGTGTTAAGAATCAATCTAAAATGCTTTGAATCAAAAGACATATACCAACCTTTAAATCTGAAACTTCAAGCTTTTTCCAAACAATTACACTTTAACACCTGAGTCACATAAATTGTCAATAAAGAGAAATGTTAATAATATGAACTTTGGTAAAATGTACATGAGAATTGGGAGAAAACACCAACTTTTAGAATTTCAGTGAAACAATGGCATATCTGGTTATTCGTTATTTTGAATTGGCCATGAATGTTTGAAAGAAATATATTAAATACACATCCAGCTGGATCACCTATATGTCATAAGAAATCTAAAATTTTAGATTTTAGATTTTCATATTTGAGGACAAGATTTGTCAAGATTTGGATTGCATTGGTTTGAGTTTGTCATTTGAAGAAATTCGATCCGGCTTCAGATTTTTGATACTTGCTTTAGTTTCAAGTTTAGTTTTATTTGAATTGAGGTTTTGCATTCAAGGGCTTTGACATTAAAATTTTCAAATTGCCAATTTTCGGATGTTTTACAGTTTTGAGAATTGGAATTTGGAAATTTAAAATTTCAAGTGTTTGATTAATTAATTAAGACATGATGTTTTCTTTTGGATTCCTTTGATTTACATATTTCGAGACTTGATGTTCTAATTTGAGATTTTTTTGTTTGAAGCTTTTGGTTTAAGTCTGCATATTCATGTTTGTTTCCAGTTTTAAAGGAGCTCGAGAATTCTGTGTTGACTTGAGGACTTAGTATTATTATTTATTTGAAATGTGGGTCATGGGAGCTCATGTTCAGATTTGATTGTCCTTTGGCTTCATCCATTCATCATTTTTGTTTCGGTTTCAGCTTGACACTTTCTATTCCAGTTCTGAGTTTGAAGCCTTTGATTTGGGATTTTAAGGTTTGGACTTTAATTGTTGACTTTTTATTTTTTGTTTTTGATGAATTTTGTTTTTAATTTATCATGGGTTAATATTTTATTCAGAGGACTTCGATTTATCTAAGCTTGAGTTAGACTTTCCTTCCCATTTTCAATTTTAGGTTCAAGTTTCAGATTATATACTTTTCGAAAATTCAGATTGACAAACTTTCAGATTTTTGTATTACATGGATTTGAGCACTAAAATCTAAGTGTCTGATTATTCATACCCTAAATGAAGGAACTTAATTCTATTGCTCAAATCAAATGAAATCTAATCTTAAAAAAGGAGGTGAAAATGTCATTAAGTGAAGATGAATTGGAATTTGATCAATTATAATATGTTTAATGAAACGTGAGGTAGACTAATATGAACATGGGTGAAAAAAAATTCATTAATAGTCAAGTGATGTCAATATGAAATGGCTGAAATGAGGACCAAATTTAGAAGACAATAGATCCTAGGTATTAGAATATGAAATTTCATAAATCAGAATCAAGGAATACAAATGAAATTTTGTATGTGTATAGCCAGAAGGTAGATAAAACATAGATTACAAATTCAGCAAGTTCTACAAAATTTACAAACTAATGAAATCTGAAAATTACAATGATTAGGAGAAAACTGCAAATCTGAACATTGACAAATCTGAAGCATAGATCAACAATGAATTTGAAATATGCAGCCACAAAGTGGATAAAACATAGATCAGAAATTCAGCAAGTTCTACAAAATTTACAAAATACTGAAATCTTAAAATTTAAAAAATCAGGAGAAAACTGCAAATCTTAAGATTGACAAATATGAAGCATATTTCAACAATGAAATTGAAATATGTAATTCTCGAATCAGACTATCAATTTAGAATGTAGGAAGAGGACCAATCAAGCCAAATCCGAATAACACATATCTCAACCAGAATTTGAAATGGATCATATGGATGACAAAATGTTAATAAACAATCAATCTACATAAACCAAACAAATATGAGGCCCGCAAGGTTCAACAAAATTTTAAAAAACATTCAAAAACAAATTTCAAGCTCAGTTAAATTGACACAGAATCCAAGTTAAGCCAAACAAATTAAACATGATAAGTTGTCAATATTAAAAGTAAAGTTTAAAAAAAAAGAGATTCAACAAGCATTAAGAAATATGAAAGAAGATGAAGTGGGGGTTGAGTAAAGTCAAATATGAATTCCAGTCTCAGAGGATTTGAATCAAGCATTGTTTTCATCTTACTCGACTTATTATCTTTCATATTTGATTTGTTTGTGGGGATTCCAGTACGAATTGTTAAAAAGGAGCAGCCAACGTGTCTGTGTATTTTCTTGATTTTATATCCTAAATAAAACAAGTTCAACATCCTGAGCATGGTTACGAATATATGATTATTGTGTTGGCAGAAATGAAACAATGTATAGAAAGCTTTTTTCAGATAGGGATCAGACCCAGGTCTTGTTCAATATTGGGGCAATTCAACCTGATAGAGTCAAGACTCAGTCTAAATATGTTTACATCCTACTTGATAAGTGGGACATAGGTCAAGGTCAAGAGTAGATTGGATTGCTCTGAAACAATTTAGATTGGTTAGGATCAACTTAATTAGTCTATGTGGGTCCACTATGGAAGCCAATCAGGCCCAAAGACAAAACATTTTTAACGGTTTATGGGGTGTTTGGTTGCATGATAATGGAGGTTTTTATTTTAATTTTTAAAAATTATACTAAAAGTGACCTTTAAAAATGTTTGGCGACTGTTCTCATTTTTTGTTTCGAAAACTTTTTTACCTTCCTTCGTGCCGTAGAAAAAAAAGAGGCGTGAGCCTCTTTTTTTTGAAAGCACGCTCTTTCTTCCTCAAGGGCCCCGACATACCCTCGACTTCTCACCCTAGCCCCCCTTTTGACAATGCTTCTCTCCGTGGCAGCACGTCTCCGGCAGGCGGTGGTGACACATCTTCGGCAGCAAATCCTCACCTCTCTCTTCTCCGGTGGCTCCTCTCTTCATGTTAAAGGTAGCTCTTCTCTCTCTCTCTCTCTCTCTCTCTCTCTCTCTCTCTCTCTCTCTCTCTCTCTCTCTTTGCGCATAGAAGGAGATGGGATGCGGAGAATGACAAGGAGAAGATACCTAAATTCTCATCTGTGCTGTCTAGGAATGAGATGGAAGAGAACTTCATCCGAATGATCGGGTTAAAACTACGGTGACATTCACAAAAGAGGTCAGCAAAAGAGGTCCAAAAGTGTGCAGAAGAAAATCGATGTAAGGATCAACCCTTTTCTCACTTTTGTATAGGCAAAATCTGGATAATGATCCAATCGCACTAGAATGTTTCATGATGTATTGATTTCTCCTCTCAAATCAAACTTTATGGTTATTTATTTCTCCTGTTCACCTGCTTTATCATGTTGTTTGCGCTGTCAGATAAGCTTTGTAAGTTTTTTGTTTTGCATTGTTTGTCATTTCTTGATTTTATTCGATTTTTCTTGTAATATCAATTCCTTTCTTGGCATAGACATTGTTCCCGGGGTTCAATTTGACAAAGATTGAACCCGAGTTGTATAAGACTTCGTGAATCGTAAGTTTGTTCTTCCTTTCCTTCGTACTTATAATGGGTATATAAGTAGGCCAACTTTTTGTAAGCTATACATGTATATTTTGTTTGTTAATTTTTTGAATACAAAGGCAGTCTACAGTTATATATCAAGGTTGAGATGTCTGATATTGTGTGTGGATGCAAACATTTAACCAAAGTTTTCATCTTTATGATGATGGCCTGAGGAACCACACAAATAGACATGTTCTTAATTTGTTATATATACGTGTGTGTAGTAGTTCTTAATTTTGTCTGTTAATTTTGTTCTTAATTGTTGATGTGGTGGGTGTGGGCATTGTTTCTCTCTCCAACTGATCCGGTGCCACTGCAACATGCCCTCTTTTGGTCTGTTGAATCTCAGCAACTTGCCAATACCAAGAATATTGCCACATCTTCAATGCTATCTCAATGGGACCGGTAAATCCTTGGAGGGAGGCACCAACATTATAGAAAATTACGCTTCCCACTATCCTGTGGACAATGGATCATGTGGAATAGAATACTTTTCAATGAAAACTTTGAAAATCCTTCATGGATGCTTTAGTGCATATGCTTTTTTGTCACAAATTGAGTTTTTGCTCAGTATGGGTCTTATACTATTTGGGCTTCCTTGGGGGCAATTTTCTCAAATGGAAGCATTTCTATCTCTGCCTTGGCAGTAATCTAGGACCTATTTTTTCAGATGAGCATTGATAAATAGAAAATTTTGGATTATATTCGAATTTATTTGAATTTTCCTTTTGGAATGTCCTGCTTTGAGTCAAATTAAAATTTAAAATTTGGTAATGTTTGGGCCTATTTGAGAACAGTGATTGGGAAGTGAAGAATAAATTTAGTTTGGATATGCATGCAAAACCTTATTAACCTTGTTTTTTATTATAATTTTTATATTTTATTTTTTAATACATGGAATTGTACATAGATGTCACAGATTGAGTCATTTTCTGTGGGTCGTCTGCATGCTACATAATTTTATTAGAGATTTTACAGGTGGAAAAGACACATTATGGATTGATATTGGGAATGAGTAAGAGATTACAATTGACGGAGATATAGAACAAAGAAGACAAGAAAGAATCCAGAATGAAGATAATGTTAGAAGCAATTCAAGCACAAATGAGCAAAGACGTATTAGAAAGCTTCTTTGAGAAAATATAGCAAAAGAAATGTGGGAAGATTATGTTAGGTGTCGTAGATTGTAATTATATATTTTTAGATGATTGAATTCTTGTATGACATGAATATTTTGTCATTTTCTTGATCTTGTGAATTTCTAAATTTGTATGGTATGAAATGCTTGTGTTTTTGATGTTTACGAAGTTGATGAAAATTGAATTTAAAATGCTACAAAACACCTCATTATCATTTTTAAAAATTAAAATATTTTTGCCAAACACATTCATTGTCACGTTTTCACTTTTAAAAATTATCTTGTTTGGTATTATATTTTAATTTTTTTACCATGAAACATTTTTAAGAATTAAAATGCAACCAAACACCCCATTATGATTTGTGTTTATACAACTGTTTTTATATGTTTAATGCTTCAACCTCTTTTTTTATGCAGTTAGCTGAATGATAAACATTCGCGAACTTTCTGCTCGACCAATTCTTTTTCCTATTCGTTAATTACTGCAGTGCCGTATGTTAGCATTCATGAAAATGAAAATCACTCGTTTCACTGCTATCAAAATACAGTTTGTGTCAAAATGCATTCAAGCATTACCAGTTTATAATGTGCATTTTCTCACGTATGCATAATGCTTTTAATTGTTTATAGGTTGATGCTTTATTTTCAAGGATAACAAAGAATTTTATGTTTATACTAAAAGCTTTAAGTGTATATATATGCTTAAAGTGAGGTATGTGCTGATTGTTATTTGATTTAGATTTTACGTTCATTTTTCATAGATCTTAGATTTAGATTTTAAAGGATTGAATTTTGGATTTAGGTTTCTATTGTCTGCATGGTCAATATTATTAAAATTTTAAACTTATCTATTTAAAACGTTTATCAAGCTTTCATCAAATTAAGTTTAAGTTCTCAATATTGGACCTTGGAAGCTTACATTTTTTTAAAAGTTTTTTAATGTTCATCATTTTACTTCTAAACCTATTGCATAGTTAATGAGGTGTTTGGTTGCATGATAATTAAGGTTTTTGTTTTAATTTTTAAAAATTGTAAGAAAACTCGTTAAAAGAGGTGTTTGGTAACCATGACAATTTTATGTTTTAAAAGTGATTTTCTTCTTAAACAAAAAAAGAGGGTCTCACCTCTTTCTTTTTTCTTATGGTCCTCCACTTTGTTTGGTCATGTGTGGTAGTTACTCTTTTTTGTAATCACATCCCTCCAAACATGATAATTTTATGTCACGAGTTAGTTCATTTTTTATTTTAATACAATTTTTTATCATGAAAGTGTACAAAAAATTATCATGCAACCAAACAGCCCATAATAGGTTTTTGGTCAAAACCTATTATCAAAACCTATTGACAGTCGTTGTCAATTTTCCTTCTGAAATTGCTTCAGAAATTTATCACTTCCTTGCATGTGTACAAAATCTTTTGCAGATTCTCATTAAGTAGCTCGAGATGCCAGACAATACTTCTGAGAAAAATGATTCACCCCTTGAGTGCAATAAATTGGGTGATGAAGGATCAACCTCGGACAAGGGGACGAAGAGGATTGATGGAAGTACTGGAGAACTGGACAACCAAGTTGTTCACAGTGGAGAAGCAGCAATTTCAACCTTTAATTCATATAGCCTAGCAGTTTCCAACAGGATTTGTAGTACTGATGTGTCCCATTCCTCTGTTAACGTTGGTGTAAGTAGAGATCATCATGGTTACGAATATATGATTATTGTAAGTAGTCTAATCAAATTACCGATTTGACTAAAAAAATCATGACGTATGAAAAGAACGGTCTTTCCTTTAACCGTAAGGTTATAAAAATGTGATGCGAGGTATCATGCATAAAGCATAGTTACGTGGAGATACATATAAATGTGGGAAGAGGTGAATTAGCCATTATTCCCACGTGATGAAATTCCCTTGATTCTTGATGGGTATAAAATATCCTTCACCATCATCATCACTAATTAAAAAGTCAGTTTAGCATGAAGACATGTATGACCTCCCCTTAAATTAGTGGGATTTACCTCTCTTAGTAGATAAATGGGGCATGCCCACATACCTGTCTAGGATCAGTACACCCGGGGGCATGCTATCCAGAGTCAAACACCATAGAATGTACCCATATGTCTACTCAAATTAAGATTTTTTTTTGTTTTACTGATTTCAATATGATTAAGATATTTTTTTCTAGGGGCCTTGCGGCCGGTTGGCATCAGTTTTGGGTATTGATGAACTGTTTAATCTTCATCAGGTCTTTGATGACCCCTTTGGTAAGTTTTGGGCCAAATGGGCCTCACTGCCACCTTGGATTTTTTCCATTTAGATAGCTTTTCTGCATGAACATCTAATTGCTAGTGATCTTTCTAATTTTTTGCTCAGTCCCCGGTATTTGGTTTTCAAATTATGAACCCTGAACTTTTTTCTGGACGTCTGGATCTTCTAGCATACTGGATGTGTACCGACAAATTCTGAACTAAGAGTTGTTTACTTCTTCTGGGTACTCTGCTGCCTCTACAGGTACTGGCTCATCATATTCCAGGTTATCCTGACAGGTACTAAACCAGGAATCCTCTGGGTTTTCTGGTTTTGGACATATGTAAGATAGGTTCCAGATTATGGGGGATTTGAGGTTCCGATTAGGAGGTTTGGTATTCAGGGACCTGTTTTAGAGCTCTAAATGAGGATTTGATGACCTGTCATAGGAGACTGATTTAGGGGTATAAAGAGGGGGTATTTATGGACAGATTTTAAGTGACTGTCACAGGATTATTGAAGAGCCTATGCACAGCCTGGAGAGTTTAGGTAAGAGGCATGAGGTATGCATGCTCGAGGATGCTTGAAAACCCAAAAGTCTTCGGATTCAAAATAACTAATACATATCTGAAACAAATAATTAACATGCCAACTCATTTATTATTAGCATTTATCATTTATTAGTTTTTATCTTTTAAATTTATAATTCCATTCTTTTGAAATAAGGTTTGATTTTTTATGAAATAAAAATGATTATTTAAACAATTGAACTTCATATTCAGTATAGGGATTTTCTGTTTGAGATTAAGATTCGACATTTCTTTAAATTGCATAGGTTTGAGCGCACTCATAGACATTTAATTTTAGGTTTCATGAAATGATTGGGACCTATTGTGGGGTAAGCATGGGGGACTGTGTTAGGAGACCGTTCAGGAATTTGTTTGGGGTCCGAACAGGGAGTGAAAATAAGCTGAAAATGGGGCTGAAAGAGGATTTTTGCAGGAGGCCGAAAGAGGGTTTTGAGGGGGTGTTGCAGTGGCTAATTAAAAGGTCAAACAATGATTTTGAAATATGCAGCCAGAAAGTGGATAAAACATAGATAAGAAATTCAACAAGTTCAACAAAATTTACAAAATACTGAAATCTTAAAATTTAAAAAATCAGGAGAAAACTGCAAATTTTAAGATTGACAAATATGAAGCATATTTCAACAATGAAATTGAAATATGTAATTCTCGAATCAGACTATCAATTTAGAATGTAGGAAGAGGACCAATCAAGCCAAATCCGAATAACACATCTCAACCAGAATTTGAAATGGATCATATGGATGACAAAATGTTAATAAACAATCAATCTACATAAACCAAACAAATATGAGGCCCGCAAGGTTCAACAAAATTTTAAAAAACATTCAAAAACAAATTTCAAGCTCAGTTAAATTGACACAGAATCCAAGTTAAGCCAAACAAATTAAACATGATAAGTTGTCAATATTAAAAGTAAAGTTTAAAAAAAAGAGATTAAACAAGCATTAAGAAATCTGAGAGAAGATGAATTGGGGTTGAGTAAAGTCAAATATGAATTTCAGTCTCAGAGGATTTGAATCAAGCATTGTTTTCATCTTACTCGACTTTTATCTTTCATAACTCAAAATCCCAAGCTATTTGAATATGAAAATTCCAAAATTCAAACCAAGAAATGCAAAAAATGACATCTTTATATCTCAAATCTCAAATAAAAATTATATATCAAGAGAATCAAAAAAATCACATTGTTATATCTCAAATCTCAAATCTTAACCTAATATCAAAAAAAATCTTAAATGTCCAAATCTAAAATCTTAACGTCCAAAATTGAATCTTATAATATTAAGAATGTAACAATTCTATTTTTATAAAAATTTTATAAAAATCAATCATAGAGATAAAAGATAATAGAATATTAGTGAATAACTTGAAGATAATATATACTCAGTTTATAACGTAACAGATAACAAATCCTATACACCTAGCTTGATTTAATATTTTAATATATAAAATACTTAAAATTATTATTATTATTATATGTTATGAGCTTATTATACATGAACACTTAAAACACTATTTCTTTTCTTTAAAATATTAGTTCTACGTGTTGTTCTTCATTATTCTTGCTTATGCAAATTGCATGTTAGACATTGATTTATCATTGTATGAACATGTTATATGAAACAAGTTGTATGATGAAATGTGTAATATGAAATTGGTTATATGTGCATGTTGTATAAAACAGGTTCTATGGAATAGGTGGTATGTGCGTGTGTTATAAAAGTGACTATATACACATCATGTGTGAAACAAGTACTTGTATGTACATGTTTTATGGAACACATTGTATATACAAGTTGTATGAAATGAATATGATAGCTTTCAATTTACAAGTTATATATATATATATATATATAGAGAGAGAGAGAGAGAGAGAGAGAGAGAGAGAGTCCCACGTTTCTCACTCTCTCCTTCAGTGTTCTTAAAAATAAATTTACTCTGACCTTACTTTTATTTTGAGAGAGCTTATGGGGTGTTTGGTTACATGATAATTTTTTGTACACTTTCATGATAAAAAAATTGTATTAAAATAAAAAGTGAACCAACTCATGACATAAAATTATCATGTTTGGAGGGATGTGATTACAAAAAAGAGTAACCACCGCACATGATCAAATAAAGTGGGGGACCACAAGAAAAAAGAAAGAGGTGAAACCCTCTTTTTTTGTTTAAGAAGAAAATCACTTTCAAAACATAAAATTGTCATGGTTGTTAAACACTTCTTTTAACAAGTTTTCTTACAATTTTTAAAAATTAAAATAAAAACCTCAATTATCATGCAACCAAACACCCCATTAGTAATAAGAATATTGTCTCTTTTAAAAATAGGAAAAAGTTACTAAACACATATTCATACATCTATTTTTCTTGTTTTTTTTATTTTAAGATAAAAATAACCAAAAAACTACATCCAAACACCCTATACGCATATTTATATAAAGATTTATTTTAAATCTGATTTAATTAAAGTCAACAAATAGTTTGAATGATAGATATATGGAGATGATATTATTTTGTCAAAAAAGTGTTACCTAAAAATACAAATGTACTCATAAATAATATAAATCTAATAAATTTGTTAAAGATTCAGAACATAGGGATGAATCTAAAAATGAGTGCATGAAATCGTAATTGATTGCAACAAGTTGAATTTCACATTTTGTTAATGAAGTGCAACAATTGTGTATATAAATACTCTAGAATAAATCTTTGGATATTGCACGGAGATTTACCTTATGTATACAAAACAAAAAAAATTTCATAAAAATATTATTAGGGAAGACAATTGGCTAATCTCTAATAACGGTTGATAAGTTATCGACATCTTATTTCATGACGATTCTCAAATGTATTGAAGACGAAGTTTTAAAATAATTTTACTATTAGATTTATATCTATTTTTACTATGATCAATCTCTGATCTTGACTTGATCCATACAAAACTTTGTCTTGTGTTTGTATTATCTATTTGTATTTGTCTTCAGTCTGTTAACTCTTACACTCTCAGTTGGTTAACAAGATTATAGTCTCTATTTCAAAAAAAAAGTTACTGGCAAACAATCGGACGGTAGATCATTATCATTAATTTGTTATTGGCGATTGTAGACATGGAGGGTTATCGCCGGTAGTTTATTAGATACGGTCTAAAATTGTGTAATATATTAATAGTGACGGCCTGCAATCTTGACCGAGAGTGAGGATAGGGATGCAAACGAACTAATACACTCGACAAATAACTCGAAACTCAACTCGATACAAGTTTGACTCGGCTCATTTATTATGTTAAATGAACAAGTTGAACAAAAAATAAAGCTCGACTCATTAAATGAATCGAGCTTGAAAAGACTCTTGCTTGACTTGACAAACTTGTGAACAGCTCGATTAAATATTATATTATATATTTATTTTTTTAAAAAATAAATTTTTAATATTAATAATTATATATTATCACTTAAATATATTAAATAATTTAAAAATTGATTTTAAATTTAGATCGAGTTTCATAAATAAGTTAAATCTAGAGTTTCAAAAATATTTTTTTTATTGATTTTGAGTTTGTAAACAAGTTTGTATATAACTTAAGTTTAAATGTGAATTGAATTTTAGTCTAATTATTACTCAAGTTCAAGTTCGACTCGACTCAATTAATAAATGAATCAAACTTGAACAAGAGTTCCACGTACTCGTTAAAATTCAAGTTCGAACTCGAACTCGTGTAAAATAAATGAGTCGGAGTTTGAATATTGTCACGACCCAGAATTTAATTAATAAAACCACAAATATGCAGCGAAAATACACAACGTCGTGACAGTGGGATGAAACCCAACACTTGGATTCAAACTTAAACAATTAATTTTCTAAGATCCATCAAAACAAGATAATAGAATCATACTTCTAAGTCTATCCACACTCTTGTTCAAAAACAAACAAGATCATCTACCTAAGTAGAGAACACCAAGAATCTCCATGTGCAAATGACTCTGATTCCTTTGGTTCCACTCGATCCTCATCTTCAAGCTCGAAATCTTCAAAACCTGCTGAAAAATTTAACCCACAACGGGGTGAGTCCGGGGACTCCGTAGGATTTACACCCGTATCCCGCCAATCGGATACTAATATATAAACATGCCATGATAGATAACATATCTAAATTGAGATGTAATTCAAAAGTATAGAATGTCTTCTATATTAATCTCACAACCCATATCTGAACATAATTATCTTCAAAGAAAAAGATTATGCCGAAGCCAATTAATTCTAGACCGATGCACACAAGACCATACAAGCTAGACAAATATCATCTAAATGACCTCAAGACTTAACTTAACATGACCAAAACAAAATGAGACAAATCTGAATTTTCTAACATGACACAACTTAACATCTATACATGACACATGAGTAACCAAATTTCATATTCTTTCCAATCACATAGCCAAAGAGCAAGAAATTGGTCGTCTTGCTTCACATGTACAAATGCATTCACCAGCTCTAACATATATAGAAGTAACATATACTAAGCTAGCCCAAAGTGCACCTAGGCAGTGGTGACACTAAGGGAAAACCGCGGTAATCCGGGATGTGTGGGAGGGCCGGATTCAACTAAGTTACCCGCTGCCCACGGGCAATTGACTAGAATAGGCTGGTGAAGCCTTCATAGCACGTCATATCACAAGAGTTCATAACATAATTTCAAATCAAGACATACTTGACCATACCATGCATACATGACATAAACATCTAATTTCATAACCGTTCATGCAAGACATAACAAACTAGACAAGACATATGATAACCCGACTTAATTGAACTTGTTCTTAATGACAACTCATACTAATCATGACCAAATTGACATTGACTAACTATACATAGCATAGCACATGATCTAAAACCAAATTAAACATATTTTACCATAAACTAGACAAGACTTATACTAACCGACTTGGTTGACATATTCTAAATCAAACCTATACCAAACTTGACCATATGAACACAACCACAACATGCATGACATAATACATAATCTGAAACTAAACTAACCAAAATTTACATAACTTACATACATGAAATGACAAACCGAACTAGACATACTTAAACACATATATCAGACACTTGACCTAAGTCATGCTTGGCATAAATTAAACAATTCAAATTCTGAGGTAATCAACCACAATCTGACCTAAACAGGTTCTGAAATATGTGATTTGATGATCCATGATTTCCCAAATATACACACAATTATAATTCAATTCTAGGTCCAAAACTAGCATATAATCACATACATAACTAACATAAGGTCAAATCTTATAAAACATATCTCTACCCATCCAGAATCAAGCTAAGCATGTTCCATAATTTTCAAAATAGTAATTTCAAGATTCTTGTTTCAAGGATTTTTGAGAAAAATTACTAATCTTAAGTTCAAAGGCCAAACTAGTCAAATCAAGGTCCATAAGTTAAATCATGCATATTTTCTAATCAAAATGAGATCAAATAAATAGACGAGCTTGAGAAACCTACCTGGAAGCTCCTGTGAATTTTCCGGATTTTTCAGATTTTTCTTGCTATTTTTCTGGCCTCAAATCTAATTTCCGGATTTAATAATTCCGAAAATCAGATATGGCCGAACCGGTGCCGAACCGGGCGGCTGGACCAGACGGAGCTGGGCCGGGCGGAGCTGGACCGGGCGCTGGGCCGGCTCGACCGGCGGTTCACGGCGATGGTTCACGGGCGGCGGAGACGGCGGCGGCTCGCGGCGGCGCTCGCGACGGCGGAGGCGGCGCTCGCGACGGCGGGGGCGCGGCGGAGCTCGCGGCGGCAGCGCCGACGGCGATGGCTCTAGCGACGGCGGCGGGCAGGGGAAAGGTAAAGGCCGGTGACGACGGCGGCGAGAGGAGGACCGCGGCGGTTTCCGGCCGGAACGAGGGAGGTCCCGGCGACGGCGACGGCAAAAGGGCGGCACGGGAAAGGCTGTCGAAGGGGGGGGCTGGGAACGATGAAGGAGGGAAGGAGGAAGGAGGGACGGGGGATTAGGTGGCAGCAGGGGCTCGGCGGAGCTCGCTTCCGGCGACCGCAACCGACGACGGCGACCGGTGCAGAGGGGGCGGAAGCTCGACGTGCGCCACAGGGGGGGGAGAAAAGAGGAGCGTCGCGGGCGGCGATGGTGATGGTGTCCGCGGGCGGCCGCGGCGCGCGGAAGGAGGCGGTCAGGTGGCGGCGGCGTCGCGCGGCAGCAGCGGCGTGGGAAGAGAGGAGGAGGGTGGCGGCGTTGTCGCTATAGGAGAGGGAGAGAGAGAGCTTCGACGGGGGGGGGGGGTTTCTCGCGGGAAAAAATACACCAGGGGGGGTGGGGACTTCCGTAATCCGGAGGGAGATGGGAGTCCGGGTGGGGGGAAGATGGGGGAGGGAAATCCGGCGACGGTAGCGGTGGCGATGGCGTCGGGGGGGGGAGTCCGTGTGGGAGGGCAATCCGCAGAAATTTTTTTTTTTTTTAGCAGATATTACACTCTTCACCCCTTAAAATAAATTTCGTCCTCGAAATTTCAAAATCTTACTATCTTGTCGAAGGGGGAGTCAAGATGATTCTAATCTCGTACACTCAGAAATAAATCCTCGAATCAACAAATACATGCTAAAACATCCATCATCCTCTAATGTTATCTATATCAAACTTTCTAAATATATGCCATTCCTTCCATATCATATCATTCATGATAATATAATGTTCTTATATCAATTCTGACAAATTAACATATTCAACTCTCTCTAAATTATCATATGTCTATAATATTCCTTCATAGCAAGTAACTCTCCAATCTCTAACCTTATCCAAAAGTTTGAACTTCAGAAATCATCACTAATCATCATCATTATTATAGATAGACCAGAATCACACTTAAAGTAATATATGCCATTCTAACCTCAAACTGCGTATAAGTATTATTCCAAATAAATATGCATAAATCAGATTATTCTCACATAGACAAAATTGAATAATTCATATTATTCCACATATATTACCCACTGAAATTCTTATAATGATTCAACAATCTCTCTTCCATCAATCTATCGATGATATCATTCTCATAACAACTCGAAATTCTATTATCCTTCTAAAACAAGAGTATCAATCATGCTTCATCATCCATTTTTTTTTCCAAATGATAGATCTAAACACCATTCTCATCAAATTATCACCAACATTGACTTTCTTATAATTTGGAATCCAAAATCTGATCATTGTATTATCTTAAATAATAATCAAGTTATTCCCATGCTTAAAGAGCCACAATCTAATGCCAAAGATATTTCCAATTCCTTTAAACCTTTACAAGTATATCATAATCTCTAATTTCTTTCTCAATAGGAGTTATATCACAATTTTCAAATTACTCCAAACAACTTAAATGATTCTCTTAGTATGAATCAAAATCTTAACAAATCTATATCTAACCAAATTGTCCATGATACAAAATTAGCTCAAAATTATCAAGTTGGATCACCTAGAGCCTATTTACTTCCTATGATTCAAAAATTCAAAGATGAAAGATTTCAAGTCCTTAAACTAGGATATTGATTGGGAGAGTAATTACTCAGATTCTAGATCGGCAATTAATAAAAGAGATTCTAGGTACCATGGTCATAATATAAATTAGATTGTGATATCTTATAAATATCTAAGCAAAGCACCACCTAAACAACCTGATATACATGATCTTCTAGATATCATCATCAATTCTTTGATTGACCAATCTCATTCCTTAATTCTTAAATTGGCTGATCTCATACCTTCTAATAATACATGATATATCCTCTTAATATATATCCCAATTAACTTTCACCAATAATTCAATTATTCTCATGAAGATCATCCTATGAAATCATTATAAAGCCCACTTTACTTCTCAATATGAAAATCTACCAATCTAACTAGCTTTCTATCTTCACTTAAATAAGAAATCATATCATTATGACCTTAATTATATTCATTTGATCAATCTACTCCACTAGCTATCTTAAATGCGAACTTCATCTCGTAAAGATACTAAACCCTATGATATCCATCAACTATTAAACACAAAAATTCTAAACACTAATGACAATAAAATCTTCCCTTAATTGATAAATTGATTTCTATCAATCAACTTCAAGAGCAACCAAATCTAAAAGTTGCTTATCATACTCTAATTGATCATCCAATTTAAATCTCTACATATTAAATCATTGTCTAATATCAAAATCAAATTGACCCAAATTGATAATCTCTTCCTATTGTCATAAAATCAAACTTATAAATTCACCAAAAATCTGCAAATTGATCCTCATAAATGGATACCAATAATTATCCAATCTAACATCTAATAATCTATTCATCAAAGTCGAAAATCAGATCTAATTGATTCAAATGGATAATCCAAGTATCAAATCTAATTCACCTAAATCAATATCAAACACCCGGGCAGGTCACTATAGACCTTCCGGCCGGGTTAAAGCTCTGATACCAACTTCTGTCACGACCCAGAATTTAATTAATAAAACCACAAATATGCAGCGAAAATACACAACGTCGTGACAGTGGGATGAAACCCAACACTTGGATTCAAACTTAAACAATTAATTTTCTAAGATCCATCAAAACAAGATAATAGAATCATACTTCTAAGTCTATCCACACTCTTGTTCAAAAACAAACAAGATCATCTACCTAAGTAGAGAACACCAAGAATCTCCATGTGCAAATGACTCTGATTCCTTTGGTTCCACCTGATCCTCATCTTCAAGCTCTGAAATCTTCAAAACCTGCTGAAAAATTTAACCCACAACGGGGTGAGTCCGGGGACTCCGTAGGATTTACACCCGTATCCCGCCAATCGGATACTAATATATAAACATGCCATGATAGATAACATATCTAAATTGAGATGTAATTCAAAAGTATAGAATGTCTTCTATATTAATCTCACAACCCATATCTGAACATAATTATCTTCAAAGAAAAAGATTATGCCAAAGCCAATTAATTCTAGACCGATGCACACAAGACCATACAAGCTAGACAAATATCATCTAAATGACCTCAAGACTTAACTTAACATGACCAAAACAAAATGAGACAAATCTGAATTTTCTAACATGACACAACTTAACATCTATACATGACACATGAGTAACCAAATTTCATATTCTTTCCAATCACATAGCCAAAGAGCAAGAAATTGGTCGTCTTGCTTCACATGTACAAATGCATTCACCAGCTCTAACATATATAGAAGTAACATATACTAAGCTAGCCCAAAGTGCACCTAGGCAGTGGTGACACTAAGGGAAAACCGCGGTAATCCGGGATCTGTGGGAGGGCCGGATTCAACTAAGTTACCCGCTGCCCACGGGCAATTGACTAGAATAGGCTGGTGAAGCCTTCATAGCACGTCATATCACAAGAGTTCATAACATAATTTCAAATCAAGACATACTTGACCATACCATGCATACATGACATAAACATCTAATTTCATAACCGTTCATGCAAGACATAACAAACTAGACAAGACATATGATAACCCGACTTAATTGAACTTGTTCTTAATGACAACTCATACTAATCATGACCAAATTGACATTGACTAACTATACATAGCATAGCACATGATCTAAAACCAAATTAAACATATTTTACCATAAACTAGACAAGACTTATACTAACCGACTTGGTTGACATATTCTAAATCAAACCTATACCAAACTTGACCATATGAACACAACCACAACATGCATGACATAATACATAATCTGAAACTAAACTAACCAAAATTTACATAACTTACATACATGAAATGACAAACCGAACTAGACATACTTAAACACATATATCAGACACTTGACCTAAGTCATGCTTGGCATAAATTAAACAATTCAAATTCTGAGGTAATCAACCACAATCTGACCTAAACAGGTTCTGAAATATGTGATTTGATGATCCATGATTTCCCAAATATACACACAATTATAATTCAATTCTAGGTCCAAAACTAGCATATAATCACATACATAACTAACATAAGGTCAAATCTTATAAAACATATCTCTACCCATCCAGAATCAAGCTAAGCATGTTCCATAATTTTCAAAATAGTAATTTCAAGATTCTTGTTTCAAGGATTTTTGAGAAAAATTACTAATCTTAAGTTCAAAGGCCAAACTAGTCAAATCAAGGTCCATAAGTTAAATCATGCATATTTTCTAATCAAAATGAGATCAAATAAATAGACGAGCTTGAGAAACCTACCTGGAAGCTCCTGTGAATTTTCCGGATTTTTCAGATTTTTCTTGCTATTTTTCTGGCCTCAAATCTAATTTCCGGATTTAATAATTCCGAAAATCAGATATGGCTGAACCGGTGCCGAACCGGGCGGCTGGACCAGACGGAGCTGGGCCGGGCGGAGCTGGACCGGGCGCTGGGCCGGCTCGACCGGCGGTTCACGGCGATGGTTCACGGGCGGCGGAGACGGCGGCGGCTCGCGGCGGCGCTCGCGGCCGGCGGAGGCGGCGCTCGCGACGGCGGGGGCGCGGCGGAGCTCGCGGCAGCGCTCGACGGCGATGGCTCTAGCGACGGCGGCGGGCAGGGGAAAGGTAAAGGCCGGTGACGACGGCGGCGAGAGGAGGACCGCGGCGGGTTCCGGCCGGAACATGGGAGGTCCCGGCGACGGCGACGGCAAAAGGGCGGCACGGGAAAGGCTGTCGAAGGGGGGCTGGGAACGACGACGAAGGGGAGGAGGAAGGAGGGACGGGGGATGAGGTGGCAGCAGGGGCGCGGCGGACCCCGCCGCCGGCGACCGCAGCCGACGACGGCGACCGGGGCGGAGGGGGCGGAAGCTCGACGTGCGCCACAGGGGGGGGGAGAAAAGAGGAGCGTCGCGGGCGGCGATGGTGATGGTGTCCGCGGGCGGCCGCGGCGCGCGGAAGGAGGCGGTCAGGTGGCAGCGGCGTCGCGCGGCAGCAGTGGCGTGGGAAGAGAGGAGGAGGGTGGCGGCGTTGCTGCTATAGGAGAGGGAGAGAGAGAGCTTCGACGGGGGGGGGGGGGGTTTCTCGCGGGAAAAAAATACACCAGGGGGGGTGGGGACTTCCGTAATCCGGAGGGAGATGGGAGTCCGGGTGGGGGGGAGATGGGGGAGGGAAATCCGGCGAC
This sequence comes from Cryptocoryne crispatula var. balansae, assembly GCA_036172225.1. NCBI lineage: Eukaryota > Viridiplantae > Streptophyta > Magnoliopsida > Alismatales > Araceae > Cryptocoryne > Cryptocoryne crispatula. Next base: position 30,159,216 of record CM069927.1, read on the forward strand.
GGTAGCGGTGGCGATGGCGTCGGGGGGGGGGGAGTCCGTGTGGGAGGGCAATCCGCAGAATTTTTTTTTTTTTTTAGCAGATATTACAAATATCGTATTACTCAGTTCGACTTCGTTCGCACTCCAAGTGAGGGAGGAGAATAGAAAAGACAGAGTGCAATCGTGATCTTTGACACACGTGTCATATTTTGATTAATTTTGAGGAGAAAAAGTTAAATTTAAAATAAAATAAAAATATATGATATTATGGACGACGGCTGTTCGCTCGCCAGGACGCTTGCCACATTATTAAACGGGGACAGCACAAACAAGTCACCACGTCTGAACCCCCGGACATCTTCCCATCTTTCCTTCTCGTACCCCTTATAAAAGCCCTGTCCTTCCCTCTCATCCGGTTCCTGCGATCCTTCAACGCTGTTTCGTCGCGATGGCAGCGGACGGAGGAGCCATCCTAAGCGGCAGGATGGCCGGCGTCGAGGTGGAGCCGGCGGCGCATCCGTTCGAGCTCAGCGGTGGTGCCTCCGCCTGCCGGCAGACTTCCTGCTGCGCGCTTAAGACGGGGCCCGGATATATATGCCACCCCCTGGACGCCATGAAGGGGCCGCGCGAGGAGCTTATCTACGTCACCTGCGTCTACAACGGTAGGAATGCACATCCTCCACCTCCGGTCACTCTGCGGGGTAACCGGTAGATCGCTCTCTTTCGTGATGCTCTTAACCATCTGGGATCAACCTGAGATGGTGGTTCTTAACTGAGATCATCAAGATGTGCATGACGCCACTTTATCTTTTCTCTTCCTCCTATTTCTTCTGTCCTTCCCGCGGCGATATAATATTCTTCACATAGATCAACTATTTATTCCTCTGTGTACCCTCTATTTTTTTTTGTGCTGTCTCTCTGTATGCGCTGTTAACAGTTTCAATAAGTTCTCAGCCTTCATCTTTTACTAAATATTTACCACAGCTTTTATACTTTGTCATCTTTAAATAAGCATTGATGTAGGACCCTCTGCTCCCTACGTAGGCGTCGTGGTGCAAACCTAGGATGAGAACATGACCCCTCGGCAAGCATATAATGATGTTTGCTGGATCGTGGAGAACAATTTCAACTTGATAAAAGAAAGTTAATTAACGGGGTGTTTGGTAGGACAATACATTTATTTATACACTTTCATGTTAAAATTTTATATTAAAAAGAAATCTAAATTGCCAAATCATAAAATTGTCACATATGGGGGGGAGAGAGATGATAACAAAAAAAAAGTGGGGACCTGGTATAACTAAACGAGTTTTTTTTTAAATAACACTATTTTTTTATTTTTTGTAAAAATAACATCCTAACTTATTAATTTGCAAGAATAACACCGTTTGACTCGAGTCGTTGTTTAGAACAACGACTTTTTATTTCGATTCAAAACCCGTACCTGAAGGGTCAAGGTTAAGTAAGTATTGAAGGTAAATTAAGTCGTTAGATATTTAAACGAGTTATTATACAAGTCGTTTTAACGTTTAACGACTTTATAGTCTAAAAAATTAAAGTCGTAGATTTTTATAACGACTTATCCTACATTAGTCGTAAAACCTTAGAAGGGACCAGTCGTTTTATCGTTTAACGACTTTGTATTAAAGTCGTAGATATTTATAACGACTTATTCAAAGTCGTGATATGATTTCACGGATTTAATTTGTAAATGGGCCTATCTGCGACCATAGTTTAGTCGTTGTATTAAAGTCGTTTTATAGTACAACGACTTATTCATCCTATTCAGGGACCGGAATAAAGTCGTTTCACCTTTCAGCAACTTAAAAGTCATAAAGAATGAATGCGACTTTAATACATAAATTTTTAAAGTCGTGAATTTATACCATGACTTACGTTTTAAAGTTGTAGTTAGTGGGAACGACAATCTTTGTAAAAATGTTAAAGTCGTACCTATAGTAAATGACTTTCCCTACACTAGAAAGTCGATTTTGAGATGAAGTCGTAAGTTTCCAGAGCGACTTTAAAGTCGTGGTATGTTACCACGACTTTATGCACAGGAGTTTTAAAGTCGTAATACTAATATATGACTATCTCAGATAGTGGTGGTATTATAGTATGACTTTATCTCTTTATAGAAAAAAAAATTGTAAAGCCGAATTTGTAGACTTGTAAAGGTTGTACATCCATCATGTAAAAGGCAAACAAAGGTCATCATCACACATCCATCTTGTAAAGGCCATCATACAAAGTACATCTATCCTGGCTATCCTTGTTTTTTTCTGGGTTGCTCGTAGAAACTGGATCAATTCATTAATAAAGAAATATATACAAAGGGAGTACGACCACAACATAAAATCACCCAAGGGGAGATGAACAACAAAAGGAACCCAAAAAACGATACTTCTTTCACTAACAAAAAAAGTCAACCACTATAGATCAGGAGAAACGACTGGAATGCAGGAGAACATAAAACAGAATTTTGAGAGCCTAGAAATGCTCATACAAAAAAGAGCCTAGAAATGCACATAATCAAAGTAAATCACTAGAGAAAGTCAAATTCTAAATCAAGCTACTCCAAACAAGTTTTAAACCACATGTACACATAATTGGAAAGTACATCATTCCTCCGTTCTCCCTCTCCTTACACCCTTCCTTCTCACATATCTTCGGTCCGGTCTGGGGATGGGATTTGCATGCCTTCTCGGGCGTACAGGGGCAGGTGGAGTTTGGTCAATCACACCGGATTGTTGTGTTGGAAATATGGCTTCTGTCGGTGTAGTCACATCCTCTTCACCTCCTTGTGTGCCCTCTTGTGTACCCTCTTCTGTATTACGCTCTTGCCGTCTTGATGAAGGCTCCCCGGGTCCACTATGTAAGAAAGGAGGTTGTAACCATGCTTCAAATGGGGATTGCATTGGATCTGGAGCCGGTGGGTATGTTGGCATCGCAACGTGGAGTTTGTTGTACATATCTCGCTGCAACTCAAGGATTTCTAGTTTTGTTTGTTGAAGTTGATAGTCGTTGCGTGTAACCAACATTTCCATGATGCGCCTATGTGTACCAAGCTGTCCAATATCAAACATTAAGACATAATTCTTTTGTAAAGATGTGGTAAATCATATGTAGACAACTTCAACATGAAGTAAGAATGTGTAGATTTACCATTTCTCTTTCTAAAGGTCCTCTTGGATAGTACTGTGTTGGAGGCTCTGCAACATTTCTGACAAGATATGGAACTGTACGTTCCATATATCAATCGGTATACCGCTGTGTTTGCTCTTCATTTTGTTCAGCGTTCTCTCCCTCTCCATCCCTATATACATGGTCCATCCTTGCATTCCACCATGTAATATACCGTCCATACTTTAGTGTCCAATCTGTGGACCAATGCCCACGTCCATCCTTCCTATCATATTGTTCTCGGTCAGTTGGCTCATTTTGAAGAAGTCCAAATTGCCTCAACACTCTTTCAGGAGCATGAATTTCTATGATCGAGCAACATAGTAGCGAAACCGAAGCTAACCACAAATCTCTGCTCTCTAAACAGACAAGTGGTATAGAATTCATCACCTCTTTTGTATATGGTTGCCATATTATCTGTCATGGATGATTTCACACACTATTTAGCAATTTGAAGAAACTACAGATGAGTAATGACAAATGGCCTGGATTACCTGGCTAGCTTCTTCCATATCCAATTCGTTGCGGTAAAAAGTAAAGTAAATCGGTGCTTTGGACATATAATGTCTGCATTTAAGTTCCACCTGTAAAAAAGTAGCACATTACAAAAGATTTCCACTTAACTAAGTAAGTAATTATATGTTCTTTGACATAGATCTTACCTACACCCCACAGGTCTCGGACCTTGCAATTCACGAAACAGCTGTGCAATAAATGGTCTACCGACGTGTATATGTTCCCAAGACCAAATCTATCAACAAGAAAATGATAAGTTAGAAAAAATACTTTTATGTTCCTAAGTTACAATGAAATATAGTTATTTGCAAACTTAACACGTACTTGTAATAGATGAAGACATCCCCCTATGCGATTACGTATTGAGGACGTCGCTGAACACAACTGGCGGTATAAGAATCCCAAGACCGCACTACCCCAAGAAAGCCTACCACACAAGTCTATATCTTCCATAAACAATAAATACTGCATATGTACCTCACTGTCAGAAGTGTCTGGCATCAAAAAACATCTAATGAACATTAACATTAATGCTCTTGTATGACAAAGGCACACCAACCGGTTTTCCGCATTGTCATCAACCGGTAATTGACCCGTCCTCTCCCCAAATTCCCTATACAACCATGTCAATTTTGCTGTTGACCGACTAGGTCCCATGTCCATCAACTCTGGACGGACACCCAAGAAGTGCTCAGCTACATCGACCCAACTCTCATATGCCTGGGAAGGAACCCGAATAGGGGTAATGATGAGAGGTCCATCTATACGTAATCCTAGTATCATTGAGACATCCTGTAATGTTACCGTCATCTCACCCCGTGGGAAGTGAAATGTAGACGTCTCAGGATGCCACCTCTCTGCGAGAGCGGTGATCAGGTGCCGGTCCAAGGGAAACCAACAAAGGAACGTAAGATAAAAAACCACCCCGCTGCAAGTACTCCAAAACAAGGGGTTTATTTATAACCCAGGTGGACATATGTCTAAAATGACTAACTAATGTCAACAATGTACCATCCTGCAATAAAAAATATAACAAATGTGCTTTTCAGATTTTTCAAATATTTACAGAATATAAACAATGATAATAACCAAAAATTACCTCAGGACGTGAAGAGCAATGTGTAGCATGTCCACGTAACAAAGTTGTGTCACGCAGTCCTAGATCCATTGCTGTAAATTAAATTTCAATCATAAGTTGGAAATAATTCAATCATAGCTAGCAACGTTAGGAACATAATTGACAAAAACACATACTTGAACAAAATTAACACAAGAAGTAGCAATTACATGAAAAAAATAAAATTTAACAACAATATACGTACTTATTACGTCTAAGAACACATGTAGACCGATTATGACCTCGTTCCTTACAGATATTGCATTGATTTCGTTGTCTACCTGGATTGCGATCCATTACCATTGGCAATCTTTTATTTCGTGGCCTGCCAGTTCTCCGAACAATACTTGGCGGTAATAAGGGGATCAAATTCCTACTTTGATCAAAGACTGGCCAATAGCGTGCATCTAAGACAGTATGAAATTCCCATTTGTATGATAAACAATATTGTTGACTTGTGAACCAATCCGACACATAAACATATGGATCCCAATTAACAGAACTAATAGCACAAATTGCATGTTTACATGGGAAATGAAGCAACTGAGGCTCACAACAAGTACATGATAGTGATCTCTCGTTGATATCAATTCGGAACACACGACCTTGTGAGTCGTTTACATCCCATTCACCCCTGTTAACTCGGGCTCCAATAATAATCTCCCTACTCTTTTCTTTCATCTCTGTCAATTTCTTTTCAAATCATGGTGTGAGATGTGTCTCCATGTTCAAACCCTTTGCACGGCGTTGAAAAAACATCAATCTAAGACGATGATATGTCATGTGTATAAGAGCATGAATGGGCAATCCTTTAGCAATTTTTAAGACGCTATTAAAACATTTCGAATAGTTTGTTGTCATGATTCCAAATCTCTTTCCATCTGTGTCACATGCTAAAGCCCAATACTCTGGATTCACTTGTACCAACCACTCGTAAGCCTCTGGAGAACGTAGTTGGATATCACCCATTTGGCTATTAAAATCAATCATGTTACAAATAACGCCTGCATTATACATTCTTTTGTAAAGATCTGCCCCTGAAAACTATTTTTGAAAGTTTTGTCGGTAATGGCGTAGACAATATCGATGGGATGACAAAGGAAACCATTGTTCTATTGCCCTTTTAATCGAGATATGTCTATCAGAAATAAAACAAAGTTCATGGCGTCATTCTCTAACTGATGAGATGCTTGTTATCATTTGTTCAAAGAACCATGACCACGATTCATTATTTTCACTGTTCACTATTGCAAATGCGATGGGAAATAAGCCTTGGTCAGCGTCCACCCCACAAGCAACGAGTAGTGTACCACGGTACTTTCCATGAAGGAATGTGCCATCTACACTTAAAACTGGCCGACAAAAACACCAACCTTCAATACATGGCTGAAAACTCCATAAGAAAAATTTTAACCTTGAATTGTTATGATCTTCACATAAGTAACTGTATGTTGTGCCTGGCATCGTCAATCTTACAGCTTCCATGTACCTCAAGAGGTGGGTATATGAATTTTCCCAATCCCCGAATAATTTTTCAAAAGCTTTTCTTCTAGCATTCCATGCCTTATAGTATGATGGTCGTATGGAATATTTAACTTGTACCATATCCATTATGTCTGTTGGTTGAACATTCGGCCGACATCGAAGTATGGGTAAAATTATACGACATATTGTGGTGGATGTAAGTTGTTTATGACTCATACTATCTGCCAAAGTAGTACATGTGTGATTACCATCATACTTGGTAACTTTCCATAAACCACCTACTCTTTTGCTAACACATGCATGTAACCTCCATTTACAACCTTGATGCTTCGCATGACATATCAACGTTAGTTTAGACTTCGACGACCTTTCTGTTCGGTATTGCACGTTGCGTTTCAAGGACCAACAAGCAACAACGGCTATTAAATCTTCTTTAGAAGTGAGGACATCTTGTTCGGCAATTTCAACATGTTCACCTTCACTTCTGACTATCTCGTCATTCTCTGTCCCACCAACATTTGAATCATCACTATCTATGTATGTGTTATCGGCAATTGCACCATTTATCCAATTAACATCTTCATTTTCATGGTACTCATCAACAACGACAATGCTATCAAGTATTTGGTTTGGTATTTCTTCATCATCGCTTCCTGATTCATCATATGTACCATCTGACTCAAATTCTTCATTTATCTCGGTCTCATTATGACAAGATGTTGTATTACTCAGTCCGGCTTCAATATTCGAAGGAGTAATATTACAAGTGTATTGTGACAATAACTCTGTCATACTAAGATTGGTAGGTATGTATGGAAAATCACGAGTCTGCTCCTTTCTTGAACGACATACTTAAACTCTTTTCCCTTGAAAATGTAGTAAGACAATGCTACAATCAAGTACAATATCACACTCTTCTTTGACTGACAACTTCTTCCTATCGTATGTCTTATGGAACATTTCTACATGTCGTATATCACCTTTTTCTAACCTTACATACTTTTTGATATTTTGTAGTAAACTATTATAAGGTGATTTTGGGTATCACACCAACCAAAGCTGATTGGTAATAAATTTCTGCTCATGTGTACTTTTTCATGCACTCGTAATAATAAATGAAAAGTTTAGGACATGATTTAAGTCAACTTATGACGAAAATAAAATTTTAGACACCTTATTCAAGGTGCCTTTTGATGGAGCTCGAGTGAACTAGAATGTCCGATTGGTCGGACATTCTGTCCGATTGGTCGGACATTCTTAAGCTCATAGAAATTTGATCTTTTTGTGAGTATACCCTCTACTGAAATACATAAACCGTTCGTGAACTTTAGAACAATGATAATCACGTACGTTACAAGACCAATGGTGAACTTTGGCAAAGAATAACAACCACAAGTGAACTTCGGTTCTTAAGCTTAAAACCGTCAAGATGCTCATCTATCTAAACCGGCATTGAAATATATAAGAGGAATGCTCATATAGTTTAAAACCGTTGAATGCTCATTGAAATATATAAGCTTAAAACTATCGAGATGGATCAACTTTACCAAACGGTCTTTATGACCAGCAAGAAGGAATGTCACCGGAAAATCCCCTTTTCGGCCCTAGCTGCCGCCCCCAAAGCCCCTTTCTTCCACCGTAGCCGCCACCGCCACCGCACAGCAGAAAAGAGGTCTTCCGCTTGATGGACGCCGCTGCCGCCAACTCCTTCCGCCGCTGGATGCCGCCGCCTCTGCGCTGCCAGGACCCCTCAGCCACTGTCGGGTCCAATGGGTGAGGGAACAAAGGGGACGTCTTCTCGCACGAACGGGTGGGCAGGAAAGGCACTTCGGGGGCCATAAAATGCGATTACAAAGTCGTAGTATCATTTAACGACTTTAAAGATAAGTCGTATTATTATACGACTTACAACATAATTAACTTAATTACCTATGGTTCTATACAGAGGCGGTTGTTAAAGAATTTTTCAACGTACGTCGTAGCTGTATCATACGACTTTATAAAAAGTCGTTGTTCTACACAACGACTTGAGTCAAACGGTGCTATTCTTGCAAATTAATAAGTTAGGATGTTATTTTTACAAAAAATAAAAAGGGTGTTATTTAAAAAAAAACTCATAACTAAACATGGTGGGATATCACAAGAGGGCCGGTTTCACCTCTTTTTTGTGCAAGAAGGTCATTGCCAAACATCCTTTTAAAAAGTTTTGTTGAAAAAATATATCTTTTAAACTCAATTTATAATGCAACCAAACACCCCAAAAGATAATTAAGAGCGCATTTGATACAAGATTAATTAGGGAATAAGCTTGGTTTATTCTTTTTTTTGAATAAATCTGGTTTATTTCCAAATTAAACTTGTACCAGACTGGGCCCCAAGGGGCTGTTTGGTACACTACTTTATCCCAAATGATCTTGTACCAAAGGGGCCCAAGATAATAAGAGGCAATAGATGTTTGGCATCCACCAAAAGGAAAGATAAGAGAGTTTTGGCCAAGGTAGGTGGGGTAGTGGGGTTACACTTATTTCAGGTTGCATTAATTAGACATCACATCAGTGTCAAGTTAGTGTCCTGTCAAGCCACATCAACTATCATGTGGTTCGAGACGTCCAAATTCAACGCACCTTGAGGCACGCGTGAAGAACGTGATTCGAGATAGGCCGATTAACAAGAGAGCAACGAGAAGTTAAAATTGGTTGGAGTGTGAGTAGCTGAGTGAACGACACCCACGCCACGACGTGGAGGTATGACCCTCATACTCTCCCTCTGCTTTACTTCTGCTTATTTATTATTCGTTCGATTGCCGTGTCGCTCGAGTGAATAGGCACCTAGCTAGTAAATTTGAAATCACTGTCGGTGTGAGCTTGAGTGAACCTATTTCGATTCTACTGTATCAGTGTTTGGATTTGAGCGTCCTAAACTCGAGTAGTGGTCAAACTACCTCGGTCCTGTCCACTCGTGGGCCCCACACCTCGGGTCGCTTCTGCTTCATTTAGTCGTTAATTTGAAATCTTGCGAACATCGGTAAATCGACAAGTGCAAGTATCAGTTTGTCGCTATCCAGTGTCCGACCTAGAGGTTGTCCCGTGTCTAAATTTGGTATCTTGAAATAGTATGATGTTATGGATTGTATGCTATGATGATGAGTGGTTATGTGAGAAAAAAAAGTGAGTTGTGTGTTCTTCTTCCTTCCCCGGACCAGGTCTGGCTCCTTCTCCCTCCCTCCCCAGGAAGTGCTCCCTGTCCAATTTCCCTTGTTTCACCTGTCAGTAGGCCCCTATGCCTGGCTGGTCACCACTACCTCTTCCCTGGGAGGCCACTGACCTGCCCGGTTCCAGTTTCTCCATCCCCGGTTAAGTCTGGTTCTTCCCATTCCTCTCATTCTGCATGTTGCCATCGTCCCTGCCTTCCGTCGTCTTCGCCAGCAGCTCCGCGCCACAGTGCTGTCGCCACCGCGTCCTCCACCTCCTGCCTCTATCACCGCCGACGCCACCCTCTCTGTTCGCCGCCGCCGCCATCACCTCCAAGAGAAAGTGAACGTGGCTCAAAATTTCACGTAGTTCAAGATAATAATTAAGGTTCATTGAACTCAAGAAGTCAAGTTCAATTTGTGCACTTATTTCAAGAAGTCAAGTCAATTTGTGCACTTATTTCAAGAAGTCAAGTTCAATTTATGCACTTGAAACTGCCATATCTCTCTTCGCCTCTCCCACTCTATATTTCGACAGCGAGCAACTCCCCCGCGTCTCTCGTCGGAGCTTCCAGGACACGATGCGTGTTGGGGGAATAAACCGGGTGGCGACTGCCGTGACCTCCCGGAAGGGAAGACTAGTGATCGGTTTGGAGATTTTCCAAATCGAACCAAACTGAAAGGGGGTCGGAACCGAATCAAACCGAACCGAATGGGTTGGTTCAGTTTGATTTTTCGGTTTGAACCATTTTGTGCCCACCCCTAGTTGGGGGTTGCCCGAAATTGGAAAATAAATTTGAGACCTGAGCTTCGTTTGCGTAGCCCGGCCAATTAAGTTGGGTGCCAACGCCATTACTTTGTTATTATTGTTATTATTATTCAGCATGGCCGTCGGACTTCGTCCGTCCCGCGGATTTGATCGCCCCAGTTAGAGTTCCCGATCTGAGAGATCTCTCACGAGATGAGAGATAGAAGAGAGGAACGCCAGACCCAGCCGAACAGAACAGAGGGAGTGAGGAAGCGGGATCTGAAATGTGCGGGAAGGCTCAATTGAGCTCCGCAGTGTAAAGAATTGTATTTATATTTGTGCTGTACAGATTGAGGGCATTTGCCCAAATACAAACAAATACAATGTGTACAGAATTGAATAATTCACCCTTAGTGTAATTTGTAATTGTGTTCCTAATACCGTCAAGCTCAACGGGGGATGAACGTTGAGTTTGCTCCTTAATAATTCAAACTGCAATGTTCCTAGTGCTTTAGTGAAAATGTCTGCAGTTTGATCCTGAGATGAAACATGATGTATGTTGATTTGTTTGTTTAAGACAAGCTATCTCACAAAGAAAGTCAACCTCTACATGCCTAGTTCGAGCTTTAAATACAGGATTGGCGGTGAGGTATATCGCTGAAATATTGTCACACCAAACATTAGGAGAGTGCTGCAAAGAAACTCCCAATTCGTGAATCAATTGAATTGTCCATAGAAGCTCAGTGACAGCAAGAGAGATAGCTCTCATTTCTGACTCTGTGCTTGAACAAGCCACAACATGTTGTTTACGAGCAGACCAGGCTATTAGATTGTGACCAAAATAAATGCCAAAACTAGAGGTGGACTTTCAGTCATCTGGACACCCAGCCCAGTCTGCATCTGTGAAGACCTCAAGGGTGAAAGTGGTGGGTTTAATCCACAAGCTGTGCATGTATGTGGCTTTCAGATAACGCAGAATCCTCTTGATGAGTATCATGTGATTGGTTGTTGGGCATGAGAGAAACTGGCAAGCTTTATTGACTGAATATGCTATGTCTGGATGAGTTATGGTGACATATTGCAAGGAGCCTACTAAGGTTCTATACACAGTAGGGTCCGGAAGAGGATCACCATCATGTTGAGAGATGATGGACTTGTGGAACCCCCGATCCGGACCCGGTTCCTTCTCCTCTCTTCCCCGGGTCGGAGCGATGAGCGCCGCTCCTCCTTTCGGTTTCGTCGGTGGTGTAGGGTTTGTTAGGAATCGTCCATTAAAATTTGGTGCAGCGGAAGCGACGATTCCTATGGGTTCCTTTAGAATCCGTCTCAATCAGAACCGAACGACGAAAACCGAAAACCGATCAAATCGGGTTCGAATATACCTGATAGGGATTCATATAATCCCATGGAGAGGAAGGAGATGAGCTTCTAAAGCTCTCCAAACCGTTCAAGTGTCCGGTCTCCAGCAGTATCCACACGAACTTCATCCACAGCAGGTTCTCCCTTCGCGTCGGCCTCGAGAACTCTTCCCGAACGGAGCTCCATCGACCATGGACACCTTCTAGAGAGAAGGGGAGGTTGGGAGGAGGCTTGGGACGTGGTTTTCACCCTTGGCTTGATGGGGTTTGGCTGAAACCATTAGTATTTATAGAGAATTAGAAAATTTTTCATAAAAACCCAAAATCTCTATAAATTACGCCCTTGCCCCTGTACTTGTGGATAAGTTCTTTTGTGTGTGACCCACTAGGCCCAATAGCCTATTTGGTTGAGGCCTAAATAAAATAGAACAATTCTATTTAATTTAATTAAATCCGTTATCCGATAACAGATTAATCGGCCTACCGATCATGAAGGGTACAAACCACATCCCATGATCCCAAATGGCTATGGGGATAATCTCATCTCCATTGAGCCTTTGCATCATCAGTTACCACATGGATATAAACCCTCATCCATCCAATGTCCCGGTCGGAAAGGAGTACGGCATCGACTGTCAACTCCTTAGTGTACCGACTCTATAGGATCATGTACTCGGAATTGGATCAATTGGAAAACTCCTTTTCCAATTATCCTATCTACCCCGGCCGGGGATTTAGAGTACTATCCCATAGGACATTCACTCTCACTTACCGAGAGTGGACGATCCCTTGTTGTCCGCTCAATTGCCTCCATCGGATTTTCCTTGTACCCGATCCATCGCTATATAGGACCATCTAAATTGTGATCCATAAGTCAATGGTCAAAGCACAAGTTCCACCCAACAAGGCATCTTTGGCGACTCGAGTCAAACGTCCAACCATGCAACCGTGATGATAGAAAACCCTGATAGACAGTTCGGTAAGATACCATTCAGGGTTTCTAATTCGGTCAGTTCAGTGAACTCATTTAACTAATGAGCACCTGTATGTGTATCTCAGTGTCTCCACACTAATGACCAATGAGATCGGTCGTCCTCATCACATGAGAAGACATCACATACACTAGTCTATCCGGATCCTTGATATCCCGTCTCAAGTATCCTATGACTAGGAACATTTAGATCAAATACCTCTAGATGATCAATCTCATTATCATGATCTCATCATGATTTAATCATCATTGTATTTGATCAAGGACTTCATTATGATATTCGCTTCTAATAAGAGCTTATAATGAAGATTTGCCTAATTAATTGAATGAGATATTTCTAGAAATGTCGAATCATATCATATATGATTGGCTTGTAGGGCATACATTTCTATCAATCTCCCACTTGCACTAAAGCCAATCACCATCTGACTGATCTGTATCAGCCCAAGGTGAAGCTCAAACACTCTTTGAGTAACTGCTTAAGTTAGTGGATCTGCAATGTTATTAACGGTAGATACTTTATCTTTAATTATATCTCTATAAGTTGCAATCTCTCTGATTGTATTGTATCGCCACAGAAGTTCTAAACTTCTGATGAGACATCGGCTCTACTCCATTGTTTTCTCAAAACAATGATACACTTTCAGAGAAAATTGAGACAATCTCATACCTTAGATGAGAATCTTCATCTAGACTACTTCTCAAGTAGTGTGCAACCACCATGTAAACTTGTTCACATAGAACTCTTTCAACTCACTGCACCACCATTATTCTGACTTAATATCAAACTTATTTGATTAGAAGCTTGTGTTTGTAAAACTACAAGACTTCAAGTCTTATCCTCCAGTGTATAGAGATACATTCTCAGTGCTTCTCAAGTACCAAATGATATATCTCTAAACTATCCGATGACTCTCACTGGATCTTCTTGATGAATGCTCATAACACTTAGAGCATTAATCACATCATCTACGTAGCATCATATAAATAATAGACCCTATGACAAAGGCATAAGGGCTCTATTTATGTGATCTCTTTATCTGTCAAGAAGTCTACAAAGACAACACTTTACAGAGATCAACTCCACTCCACATAGGTAAGAAACCTATCTTGGAGTTTATCATGTCAAACCCTTTGACTATGGTGACTCCGTACATTAACTGGGCATTGATTTTAGATCTATCTTCATAGATCTTAAAACCCAAATTGTGTTTGGAAGATCAATTTGATAGCTAGGTTCACTTATGATAACACACCTACTTCATTCTTAATGAGTAGTATGTCATCAACATAAAATGTCAAGAAAGTAATAGCACTCCCACTTATCTTGTTGAATACACAAGGCTCCTCTTCGTTCTTAACGAAGTCATAAGATTTAATCTCATTAAACCTTATATATGATCTATGGGAAGTTTTATTTCAGTCCATAAATGAACTTAATACACACTCTTCTTGGATGTTATTGGGACTTGATTCCCTATAGTTGTATCATATACACCTATTCCTCAAAATACTTTAGAGGAACACTATCTTAACATCCAATTAGCTTATCTCATAATCATAGAGTGTTACAATCAAAATCCGAATGGATTAATCCATGGAATAGGTAAAAGATCTCATCATAGTCAACCATTTGACTTCAATGATATCCTTTTCAACTATTCTCACCTTTGAAGGTATCTACCTTCTAATCCACTCCAATCTATTCTTTAGTGATCCATTTATTCCTTATGGATACTATATCCTTAGGTGGATCTATCAAGTTCTAAACTTGATTAGAATAGATAAAGTTTATATCGGATTTTATTGTCTCTTTCCATTAATGAATCAATATCTCATATTGGTTCTATATAGATCCTAGGATCAATATCCTTATTATCTTATGCCTCATTTCATCTATCAGAGATACGTCTCACATATCTCTTAGGTAGAATGGACACAAGTAAAGACCTATGATTTGTCCTTGTGTAATTATTAACTAGCACCTTAATAGAAGTGTTATTGGGTTGTGGGGTGGAACAACTTCCATATATACCTTGCTCCCACTATCTTTCTTAAGAAGGAACTTTTCCTTTAGAAATATAGTGAGCTGAGCAACACATACCCTTATACATAAGGGTCGTATATTTAATATACAAAAGTTTCCTTAGGATATTCCACAAGCCAACACTTCATAGTCTTATATTCCAACTTGTTAGAGTTATACTTCTTCACCAGGTCGGACATTCCGAAACCTTAACTTGCTTAAGGTCAAGTTTTAACCCCTTTTCCATATCCTATATGGAATAATCAGAACAGACTTAGAAGGTACCTATTAAGATCAAGTGGTTATAATGAGTACTTAACCAAAATTAGACAAAGAGGAAATTTGCAAAGCTTGTCATTGTTCATATTATGTCCTACATAATATGACTTTTCCTTTTAGCTACTCAATTAAGCTAAAATGTGTAAAGATGTCCATTAGATTCTATTATCCTTCTATTATATGTAAATTATGTACTTAAGTATTCCTTTCTTTGATCTCATCAAAGAGTTCTAATACTTGTTCCATCAGTATCTCTACTTCATTCTTAATCTCAGATAATTTCTCAAAGGTCTTAGATTTGTACTTCATAAAGTACATGTATCCATACTTAGAGACATCATCTTTGAAATAATGAAGTAGAAATATTCTTCTTTAGCCTTACTAGATATGGGCTAACATACATCTAGATGTACGAATTCTAATAACTCATTAACCCATTCTCCATGTCTATATAAAGCTAAAGTGTAGATTGATCTAAATCAACCCATTTCCTCTTAAAAAGAATATTCACACATAACACGAGAGCTAACATATCAAATATGATTACGCTCCCACTGGCAAACACTTTACCATTCAATCTATTAGAACATCTATCAATTTCATAACTTAGAATAAATCAACATTTATTCAAGTTCTTGTAGAAGGATATAATAGCAATATTAATTATTAAGACATCTCCATAAGGCTATTAAAGAATTGCACCTCCCACTAATAATGATGCAACTTTTGCACTATTTCATATGTAGGTCAACATCTTCTTTATTAAGCCTTCATTTACTTGTCATCATCTACAACTCCTTGTAGATATAAGATGCATATACGGTATCTCATACCATTAGATGCATTCATAGTATCTAATATTATGATATACACATATAGTATCTAATACTATTAAGTGTATATTTAAAACAAGTAAGTGCCAATGACTTGGATACATGAAGCTTCTCAAGCTCTACCTTTGCATTATATACAAAACACTTTGTACTTTCTCTTCCACTTATCATCATCATGACGCTGTAAGAATCATGTCTTATTCTGGCTTTATTATCTTGACCACCTTCTTTTACTATTAACTCTCTCCTATTTCTATCTAATGATTTTACTTCTTACTATTGGTCTTACCAACAAGAAGTAATTAAGATGTATTGTTGATCTTAGTTGCCCTTTAGTTAGCTCATCACTATGAGCCATGATGGATCTCATATCCATCTATCCATGTTGTCTCTATAATTATGTCTCATAGAGACTAACATCTAGTTTAAGGTAAACAATGCATCTTGTCTATGAGATAAGATCTTCTTTCATATCACTAGATAATTTAGGAGACACCTACTTCTCAAGTAGAATAGTTAATTGATCAACTATGAGAACAATTCTCTTAGTTCTAAACCAGTCTAAGAAGTGTGAGCCATTAAGCTATATGGCATCTAATATGCCATACTAATGGTGGTTTATTATCGTATTCTACAACAGAGATATAATTTTATCAATATAACATTGCAAACATTCATTAAAATTAAGATATCGTCTTTGATCCTAATTTATGCTCCCACTAATTTTCGACGAATTTGCATAACCCTCATTATGCAAAGACGGGATATCACGATGAAATCCTAGTGGGGACTAAGACCCTATTAACTTTATGGTGATGACCTTGTGGTAGCACAACAAATCACCCCATACTTAATAGGTAGGCAACTATTGCCGAGTTGCAACTCTTGCAACTCTTAGTCATTTAGCCTCTAGAGTTATGACCTTGTGGTAGCACAACAAGCCATATACTCTAGTTAGGTCAAACCCGCTTGTTACGTTATGAGAATGGATTCTTCACACAGCCCTTGTGGTAGCACAACAAAGCCATGCAAATGGTCCACCCCAAGGTTCGGCAAATGCCTTAGCCATGATCACCAATCCCTTGCTGAATGAGTCTTGTGGTAGCACAACAAACCCATCCAATCTAAGATTGGCTCATCAAGACCATAACAACGGAAGGCTACGTGAGTCATTCTTAATGTCACACGTTTATCAACCTAATTATGACAAGGAGGGATTTTATTTTAGTCTCATAAAGAATATGTGCTAAGTATATATAATACCTTTGGAATATCATATATCTAAGGTATAAAAGATAGCACACAACCACATATCAAATATGCATAAAATCAGGTGATCATGGACTTAACCCTAAGCATGCACCTAAGGCACCCCTATAGGTGCAAGTCCTTGCTTCAAATGCTTTAGTTGGTATGCTCCCACTTCAGAAGGGTGCTTCTCCAAGTGGTCCCGCTCTCCAACCTTCCATGAACCAGCTTCTAACTCTTACAAGCGGCTTAAGGGTATGCAGACCCCACAAATGTACATAACTCAATAAGAAACCTTGGTTTTAACCAAGGGGAGTACATTAATGGAGGGAGGTAGAATGTACAATCAGATTGTATAGAGAGAGAGGAGGCACACACAGGCCCCATTTAATAACATAACCAACATAATTAAAAGCAATCACAAGCCAAGCACAATTAAGTCCATGATCACCACCATACACACACTAACATTCATCACATTAACATAGAGCGCATACGTGATAATTATATGAGATATATCATATATATCAGCATAAAATTATATAATTTATTTTGAAATTCTCAATTTCATACATGTCGAATTTTTCATGAAATAAATAACATGAAAATAACATGACAATAACATATAAACAATTTATATGAAATGAACATATAAAACTAAACTATTTAGAACATTCATGCATTCCCAATACTGTGCAAAGTCAGAAATTAATGTCCCAATTTATATTCTGTAAAATCTTATTTTACAGAATTAATTAAGACACTAATAATTTAAGTTAAACCTTTAAAACAATTTTAAAGTTTAACCATGAGTGAATCTATGTAAATAGAACTAAACATCATCTAACATGTCATTAAACACTTTAAAACATGTTAAATAATATTATAAAATTTTTAAGAATTTTTCTGTAATTTTATGGCAATTTTTCGGAATTTTATATGATTTTAAACAATTTAAAATCATTAAATAAATAATGTGGTGCATTGCGCCGCGTGCGGCGGTGCACTGCACCCGTCCGGCGTGCGCCACACTGCACCGCGGGCGCTGGCGCATTGCGCCGCCGCCACGCTGCCGCGGCGTCTGCGCCGCCTGTGCGCCGCCGCGGTGCGCGCGCGGGCCCGGTCAAACCGGGTTTGACCCGGATCCGGGTCCGATTCGGACCCTTCTCCTCCACCCGATAAGAAGCGCCTGTGCACTGTTCATCCGGAGGAGATCGTCCAAATATATCAGGTCCTTATCTCCCTATACCGGACTCCGAAAAATCTGGAAAAATATGCGTTGGAATACTTATCAAATAAGGAATCCAAAACAGTCGGCCTCATATCCAGGAAAAATCCCAATCGTCCGGAAAATGAGGAAGAAGAGGCGGCGGTCACCCAAATTCCGTAGCAGAAATCTCTATTTTGCAACGAGTATAATTCCTTATCCAGGAAGCCAAATATTCTCAAAAAATACAATTTAGAATCCTCATCATATTAAGTTTCCAAATATGTATATATATCTTCAGAGAAAAATTCTCTATCAACGGGAAATCAGGAAGAAACAAGTCGGCGCCGCCAGATTCCGCAGAACCCTAGTTCGTCGGAAAACTCAAAAATTCTCATCCTCCGCCGTCGTTAAAAGCTGAATATCAAAGGTAAAGGCTAGGTAATCATATTACCCATCTCATAAACCCTTTACAAGCCTCAATTTCTTTTATGGACGGAGATTTCACAAAATCCCCAAATCCGGGTGTCGGTTCGGGCATGACAGAAACACCAACTTTTGAGGCTTCTCCCGAACACTACAGAGATCCAAACTTCAAAAGGTTTGCGGCGTTGGAAATACCTATATCACGAGATTCTACCAAGGCCAACAAATATTTTATATGAGTCATACGAAGAATATGGTGGCCTCGTCAAAACAGACGTTTGCACAGATTCGGGAACACATAAATAACATGAAATAATGTCGATTCGACGTCGGTTTCGACCGAGACTTGAGACGGGCTCTGATACCACTGTTAGGAATCGTCCATTAAAATTTGGTGCAGCGGAAGCGACGATTCCTATGGGTTCCTTTAGAATCCGTCTCAATCAGAACCAAACGACGAAAACCGAAAACCGATCAAATCGGGTTCGAATATACCTGATAGGGATTCATATAATCCCATGGAGAGGAAGGAGATGAGCTTCTAAAGCTCTCCAAACCGTTCAAGTGATAGAAATGTATGCCCTACAAGCCAATCATATATGATATGATTCGACATTTCTAGGAATATCTCATTCAATTAAATAGGCAAAACTTCGTTACTAGCTTTTATTAGAAGCGTATATCGTAATGAAGTCCTTAATCACATGCAATGATGATTGAATCATGATGAGATCATGATAATGAGATCGATCATCTAGAGGTATGTGATCTAAATGTTCCTAGTCATAGGATCCTTGAGATAGGACATCAAGAATCCGGATAGACTAGTGTGTGTGATGTCTTCTCATATGATGAGAATGACCGATCTCATTGGTCATCAGTGTGGGGACACTGAGATACACACACAGTGCTCATTAGTGGAATGAGTTCACCGAATCGACCAATTTAGGAAAACTCGATCGGTATCTTACCGAACCGTCTATCGAGTTATTCTTACATCTCAATAGCACGGTTGGATCTTTGACTCCGAGTCGCCAAAGATGTCTTGCCGGGCGTACTATGTACTTTGACTATTGACTGATGGATCACTTAGTATTGTGGTCCTATATAGTTAATGGATTGGGTATATGGGAAACCCGGTGGAGGCAATTGAGCGGACAATAGGGGATCGTTCACTCTCGGTAGGAGAGAGAGAATGTCCTATGGATAGTACTCTAAATCCTTGGCCAAGGTAGATAGGATAATTGGAAAAAGAGTTTTCCAGTTGATCCATTCCTGAGTACAAGATTTCATAGTGTCGGAATACTTAGGGGTTGACAGTCAGTGCCGAACCCCTGACCGATCGGGACATTGTATGAACGAGGATTTAAATCCGTGTGGTAATTGATGATGGAAAGGCTCAATGGATGTTATTTAACTCCCCAAAGTCATTTGGGATCATAGGATGTGGCTTGTACCCTTTATGATCAGAAAGCCGTAAAAACTGTTATCGGATAACGGTTTTGATTTAATTTAAAGGAATTGTTCTTTTAAATTAATTAAGGCTTCAACCAAATTGGCTATTGGGCCTAGTGGGTCACACACAATAGATCTGGTCAATGAGATGAGGGCATGGACGCAATTTATAGAAGTTTTGGGTTTTTGTGAAAAATTCCATCTTCTATATATATATGGCTTATGAAGCCATACCCTAACAAGCCATAGGGCTGGAGCACGTCCCAAGCCTCCTCTCTCCCTCCTCTCTTCTCTAGAAGGTGATCTCCCATGGTCAAGCTTGGATCTGGAAGGTTTTTGGAGGCCCGAAGGAAGAGAGAACTCGTCTATTGAAGCAGATCGTGTGGATACCGCTAGAGACCGGACACTTGAACGGTTTTCAGCAAGGAGGAACGTCCTCTCTTCATCCATGGTGAGGGATTTGAGAAATCCCATGAGGTACTCTCGTTCTACTTCATATTCGGTTCCCGGTTTTACTCGTTCAGCATCGATCAAGGCAAAGATCATGGTTTTATGGAATCAAAATTTTTCCGCTGTCATGTATTGATTCCTTACAGTGGTATCGGAGCCCGGTTGAAGCCTTGGTCGAAGTTGAATCGAAATTGGCTTGATTTCATGTGATTTCTTGCTTTCTCGAAACTGCATACAGAGCTGTTTTGATTTGATCACCACAGTTTGTATGAGATACGAAACTGTGTGTAGTTAGATTCATTAGATTTTCGTGGATGAGATATTTCCAATGCCGCAAACCTCATGAATTTTGGCCTTCCGGAGAGTCCGGAATGAGTTCGGAAAGTTGCTAAGATGATCATATCCGAAAATCCGGCCGAAATTGGGGGAGTTGATGAACTTACCTATTTGAACTCAAATACCTCTGTCTAATGACGTAGGAAGATAGGAAATTAAGTTTCCTAGAGTTTAAATAAGTTATTGGACACTCAACGGCCCTTGGAGGTGCCGGATTTGAGAGGGATTTGCGTTTTGGTTTAATTGCGGCCGTGGCATCTTCCTGCTAAAACGGCGCGTTGGATAGAATTTTTCATGAGATGAAACTTCTATATATAGAATACTTATTGTTTAAGGATTCCAACGCATATTTTTTAGGATTTTTTGGACTCCGTTTGACCCCCCAAATCAGGCCCTAAAGTCGGCGATTTTCTAGGGTTTTCCGCGCATCCGCCCCGCTCTTATCGGGCGAAGAAGACGGAGAGTCCGGATCGGATCCGGACCTGCTATCGCCGGGGGTACGTGGCATCATCGTAGCGCACCCGGGCGGGGGTACGCGGCCGCCCCGCACTGGCGCCGGCGGCGCGCGGCCGCCAGCGGCTCGGCGCACCCAGGTGGGGGTACGTGGCCGGCGCCGACTGGGCGGCGCAATGCGCCGCTAGTTAAATAATCCGAAAATGATTTTAAATTGTTTAAAATTCATTTTTGATCCGAAAAATTGCCAGAAAATTCCAGAAAAATTATGAAAAATTGTAGACTTTATTTAATGAGTTATTAAAGTGTTTAATGACTTATTAAATAGAGTTTTACTATTTTGTCATTGAATTCTATTATTTTGATTTTAAAATTGTTTTAAGATCAAAATTAATGAAATTAATAATTATATAAGTTCTGAGAAATTATTTAATAGGTTTGTAAAATTTTTATGAACTTGTTAAATAGTTTTGGACTTTGGTTGCCATAGAATCACTTTATAAATGATTTTAAAATTGTTTTAAAATCTTTATTGATTAAATTAGTGTTCAAATAAATTCTTAAAAATATGATTTTGAAGAATTATGATTTGGACATTAATTTAATTCTCTGAGAAATTTTTTAAAAGCATGAATCATCTGAATATTTTATATTGCTTGTCTTATGCATGTAAATTGTTTATATGTGCATTTCATGTTATTTATTTTATGAAAATTCGACAAGCATGAAATTTGGAATTTAAAAATTACAGTATATAATTTTATGATGGTATATATGATATATCTCATATAATTATCACGTATGCGCTCTATGTTCATGTGATGAATGTTGGTGTGTGTATGGAGGTGATCATGGACTTAAATATGCTTTGCTTTTGATTGCTTGGTTAATTAAGTTGGTTATGCTATTAAATGGGGCCTGCGTGTGCCTCCTCTCTCTCTATACAATCTTATTGTACATTCTACCTCCCCCCATTTGTGTACTCCCCTTGGTTAAAACCAAGGTTTCTTATTATAAGTTGTACATTTGTGGGTCTGTGTACCCTTTAGCTGCTTGTAATGGTTAGAAGCCGGCTCGTGATAGAATGGAGAGCGGGACCACTTGGAGAAGCACCCTTCTGAAGTGGGAGCATGCCAACTCAAGCTTCGAAGCAAGGAATTGCACCTATAGGGGTGCCTTAGGTGTATGCTTAGGGTTAAGTCCATGATCACCTATGTTTTAATGCATATTTGATATGTGGTGTGTGCTACTGTTTATACCTTAAATATATGATATTCCAAAGGTATATTAATATTTATATGTAGCACCTATGTTGATGAGACTAAAATAAAATCCCTCCTCGTTCTAATTAGGTCGATAAACGTGAGACATTAAGAATGACTCACGTAGCCTTCCGTTGTTATGGTCTTGATGAGCCAATCTTAGATTGGATGGGTTTGTTGTGCTACCACAAGGCCTATTCAGCAAGGGATTGGAGATCATGGCCAAGGCATTAGCCGAACTTTGGGGTGGACCATTTGCATGGCTTTGTTGTGCTATCACAAGGGCTGTGTGAAGAATCCATTCTCATAACGTAACAAGCGGGTATGACCTAACTAGAGTATATGGTTTGTTGTGCTACCACAAGATCATAACTCTAGAGGCTAAATGACTAAGAGTTGCAAGAGTTGCAACTGGCAATAGTTGCCTACCTATTAAGTATGGGATGATTTGTTGTGCTACCACAAGGTCATCACCATAAAGTTAGTAGGGTCTTGGTCCCCACTAGGATGTTATCTTGATATCCCGTCTTTGCATAATGAGGGTTATGCAAATTCGTCGAAAGTTAGTGGGAGTATAAATTAGGATGAAAGACCATATCTTAATTTTAATGAATGTCTGTAATGTTAATACATTTATATCCCTGTTGTAGAATATTATAAACCACCATTTATCTAGCATGCTAGATGCTAATTATTTTAATGGCTCACACTTCTTATATCGGTTTAGAACTAAGAGAATAGTTCTCATAGTTGACCTATTGACTATCCTACTTGAGAAGTAAGTATCTCCTACACTATCTAATGAAGTGAGAGAAGATAAGATCTTATCTCATTGAAAAGATGTATTAATCACCTTATATCAGATGTTAGCCTCTATCAGATAAAATTAGTAGTGGCAACATGGATAGATGGATTTGATATCCATCATGGCTCATGGTGATGAGCTAATTAAAGGCGATGAAGAATAATACGTCTTGAATACTTCTTATTGATAAGACCAATAGAAAGAAGTAAGATCATTAGATAGAGATAGATGGTGATAGTTAAAAGTCAAAGAAGTGAGTCAAGATATTATAACCCAAATTTGACATAGCATTCCTCTACTATCATGATGATGGTAAGTAGAAGAAGAAGTGCAAAGTGTATTGCACATAATGCAAAGGTGGAGCTTGAGAAGCTCCATGTATCTATGTCATTAATATTTACTTGTCTTATATACACATTTGATAGTATAAGATACTATGTATGTGTATTCTAGTATAAGATACTAGGGGTGCATATAATAGTATGAGATACCAGATATGCATCATATATCTACAAAGAGTTGTAGATAATAGCAAGTAAATGAAGGTTTAAAAAGGATTGTTATCCTACATATGAAATGGTACAAAATGTTGCATCATTACTAGTGGGAGATACAAATTTTCTATAGCCTTCTAGAGTTGTCTTAATTATCCTTCCATAAGAATATTGTTTTCATTTCCTAGTTGAATAAATGGAGATTTATTCTATGGTATGAAAATGATAACTGGTAAAGTGTTTACTAGTAGGAGCATAATAAAGAGTTTATTTATATAAGATATGTATGCTCTTATAATATGTGTGAAAAATCCTCATTAGGCGAAGTAGATTGATATTGATCAATCTATTGTTTAATAGTACGGTCATATTTATAAGAAAAGACTTAAGGAGTACTATTCGGATAGTAACATATAGGTAAATGATTTAGAATCATTAACTATATGTAAGTCTTATCTTATTAAGCAAAATGACCAACTCTTCATTTGTTAGACATAGAGAGAGGGCTAATGAGTTTATAGAACTCATGCATCTAGATGCATGTTAGCCCATATCTATTAAAGATAGAGGATAATATTTCAACTTCATTAATTTTCAAAGATGACTTCTCTAGGTATGGACATATGTACTTTATGAAGTACAAATCCAAAACCTTTGAGAAATTATTTGAGATTAAGAATGGAGAGGAAATATCAATGAAAAGAGTATTAGAACTCTTTGATGAGATCAAAGATGAGATACTTAAGTAATAATTCACACATAAAGGAAGGATAGTATAATCTAATTTTGTTGGACACCTCTTATACATTTTAGCTTAATTGAGCAGCTAAAATGAGAAGCCATATTGTGTAGGACATAATATGGACATTGACAACCTTTGCAAAATTCTTCTTTGTTTGTTTAGGGGTTAGCACTCAATATAGACATTTGATCTTAAATCGGTACCTTTCAAGTCTATTCCAATTATTCCATATGGAAAGGGATTAAAGCTTGACCTTAAGCAAGTTAAGGTTTCAGAATGTCTGGCTTGGTAAAGAAGTATAACCCTATCAAGTTGGAATATAAGACTACAAAGTGTTGGCTTGTGGGATATCCTAAGGAAACTTAAGGATATTAATGCCTCCCTTAGGGAGAAGGGTATGAGTTGCTCATCTCTCCATATTTCTAGAGGAAGAGTCCCTCCTTTAGAAAGACAGTGGGAGCAAGGTATAAATGGAAGGTGTTCCAGTCCCACAATCCATGGACACTTTTATTAAGGTACTAGTTTATATTTACACAAGGGCAATTCATAGATCTTTTCTTATGTCCAATCAACCTAAGAGATATGTGAGACATATCTTTGATGGAAGAAATGAGACATAAGATAAAAGGATAATGATCCTAAGATTTATATTGAAGCAATATGAGATATTGATTCAAAATGAGAAGAAACAATAAAATCCGATATAAACTCTATCTATTCTAATCAAGTTCAGAATTTGATTGATCCACCTAAGGATTTAATATCTATAGGGTATAAATGGATCACTAAAGAATAGATTGAAGTCTATTAGAAGGTAGAGACCTTCAAAGTAAGGATAGTTAAAAGGGATATCATTTATGTCAAATAGTTGACTATGATAAGACCTTTTACCTATGCCATGGAATTAATCCATTCGGATTTGATTGTTACACACTGTGACTATAGGATATGTCAAATGGATGTTAAGATAGTGTTTCTCTATGTTATTTTTGAGAAATAGGTGTATATGATACAACCTTTGGGAATCAAGTTCCAAAACATCCAAATAGTGTGTGCATAAGGTCCATTTATGGACTCAAGTAAAACTTCCCATAAATGGTAGATAAGGTTTAATGAGATTAAATCTTATGACTTCATTGAGAATGAAGATATGCCTTGTGTTTTCATATAAGATAAGTGGGAGTGCTATTATCTTCTTGATATCATATATGTATGATATACTACTCATTGAGAATGAAGTACGTATGTTATCATTAGTGAGCCTAGTTATCAATTAATCCTCCAAACTTAATATGGGTTTTAAGATCTATGGAGATAGATCTAAAAGGTTTCTTGGCCTTACCCAATTCATGTGCATAAAAACCATAGTCAAAGAGTTTGACATGGTAAACTCCAAGATAGGTTTCTTACCTATGAAGTGTGGAGTTGATTTCTTTAAAGAGATGTCTTTGTAGACTTCTTGAGAGATAAAGAGGTCACATTAGTATAGCCCTTATGCTTTTGCAATAGGACCTATCACATTTGTGATGCTACGCACATGACTTAATGCTCTAAGTGTTATGAGCATTCATCAAGTAAATCCTTATGAGAGTCAAAGGATAATTAAGAGATGTATCCTTGAGTACTTGATAAGCACTAAGGATATATCTCTAATGTATGGAGGATAAGACTTGAAGTCTTGTAGTTTTATGAACACAAGCTTCTAATCAGATAAGTCTGATAATAAGTCAATATAATGGTGGTGCAGTGAGCTGGAAGAGTTCCATGCAAGAGAACACTGCTAATTCTACAACTAATCTAAATCTAAAGTAGATTGAATAATGAATGTATACTGCTTGAGAAGCTGACTAGATGAAGATGTTCATCTAGCTTATGGGATTGTCCCAACTTTCTCTGAAAGTGTATTGTTTTGAGAAAACAATAAGGTAGAGCCAAAGTCTCATTAGAAGTTTCAAACTTCTATGGCAATACCATAGAATCAGAGAGAATGCAGTTGATAGAGATATAATTAAAGATAGAGTATCTTCCGTTAATAACATTACAGATCCACCAACTGAAGCAGATACTCAAAGAGTGTTTGAGCTTCACCTTGAGTTGATAGAGATCAGCCAGGTGGGTGATTGGCTTTAGTGCAAGTGGGAGATTGATAGAAATGTATGCCCTATAAGCAAATCATATATGATATGATTCGACATTTCTAGGAATATCTCATTCAATTAAATAGGCAAAACTTCGTTACTAGCTTTTATTAGAAGCGTATATCGTAATGAAGTCCTTAATCACATGCAATGATGATTGAATCATGATGAGATCATGATAATGAGATCGATCATCTAGAGGTATGTGATCTAAATGTTCCTAGTCATAGGATCCTTGAGATAGGACATCAAGAATCCGGATAGACTAGTGTGTGTGATGTCTTCTCATATGATGAGAATGACCGATCTCATTGGTCATCAGTGTGGGGACACTGAGATACACACACAGGTGCTCATTAGTGGAATGAGTTCATTGAACTGACCAATTTAGGAAAACCTGATCGGTATCTTACCGAACTGTCTATCAGGTTATTCTTACATCTCAATAGCACGGTTGGATCTTTGACCTGAGTCGCCAAAGATGTCTTGCCAGGCGTACTATGTACTTTGACTATTGACTGATGGATCACTTAGTATTGTGGTCCTATATAGTTAATGGATTGGGTATATGGGAAACCGATGGAGGCAATTGAGCGGACAATAGGGGATCGTTCACTCTCGGTAGGAGAGAGAGAATGTCCTATGGATAGTACTCTAAATCCTTGGCCAGGGTAGATAGGATAATTGGAAAAGGAGTTTTCCAGTTGATCCATTCCTGAGTACAAGATTTCATAGTGTCGGAATACTTAGGGGTTGACAGTCAGTGCCGAACCCCTGACCGATCGGGACATTGTATGAACGAGGATTTAAATCCGTGTGGTAATTGATGATGGAAAGGCTCAATGGATGTTATTTAACTCCCCAAAGTCATTTGGGATCATAGGATGTGGCTTGTACCCTTTATGATCAGAAAGCCGTAAAAACTGTTATCGGATAACGGTTTTGATTTAATTTAAAGGAATTGTTCTTTTAAATTAATTAAGGCTTCAACCAAATTGGCTATTGGGCCTAGTGGGTCACACACAATAGATCTGGTCAATGAGATGAGGGCATGGACGCAATTTATAGAAGTTTTGGGTTTTTGTGAAAAATTCCATCTTCTATATATATATGGCTTATGAAGCCATACCCTAACAAGCCATAGGGCTGGAGCACGTCCCAAGCCTCCTCTCTCCCTCCTCTCTTCTCTAGAAGGTGATCTCCCATGGTCAAGCTTGGATCTGGAAGGTTTCTGGAGGCCCGAAGGAAGAGAGAACTCGTCTATTGAAGCAGATCGTGTGGATACCGCTAGAGACCGGACACTTGAACGGTTTTCAGCAAGGAGGAACGTCCTCTCTTCATCCATGGTGAGGGATTTGAGAAATCCCATGAGGTACTCTCGTTCTACTTCATATTCGGTTCCCGGTTTTACTCGTTCGGCATCGATCAAGGCAAAGATCATGGTTTTATGGAATCAAAATTTTTCCGCTGTCATGTATTGATTCCTTACATCAAGTGTCCGGTCTCCAGCAGTATCCACACGAACTTCATCCACAGCAGGTTCTCCCTTCGCGCCGGCCTCGAGAACTCTTCCCGAACGGAGCTCCATCGACCATGGACACCTTCTAGAGTGAAGAGGAGGTTGGGAGGAGGCTTGGGACGTGGTTTTCACCCTTGGCTTGATGGGGTTTGGCTGAAACCATTAGTATTTATAGAGAATTAGGGAATTTTTCATAAAAACCCAAAATCTCTATAAATTACGCCTTTGCCCCTGTACTTGTGGATAAGTTCTTTTGTGTGTGACCCACTAGGCCCAATAGCCTATTTGGTTGAGGCCTAAATAAAATAGAACAATTCTATTTAATTTAATTAAATCCGTTATCCGATAACAGATTAATCGGCCTACCGATCATGAAGGGTACAAGCCACATCCCATGATCCCAAATGGCTATGGGGATAATCTCATCTCCATTGAGCCTTTCCATCATCAGTTACCACATGGATATAAACCCTCATCCATCCAATGTCCCGGTCAAAAAGGAGTACGGCATCGACTGTCAACTCCTTAGTGTACCGACTCTATAGGATCCTGTACTCGGAATTGGATCAATTGAAAAACTCCTTTTCCAATTATCCTATCTACCCTGGCCAGGGATTTAGAGTACTATCCCATAGGACATTCACTCTCACTTACCGAGAGTGGACGATCCCTTGTTGTCCGCTCAATTGCCTCCATCGGATTTTCCTTGTACCCGATCCATCGCTATATAGGACCATCTAAATTGTGATCCATAAGTCAATGGTCAAAGCACAAGTTCCACCCAACAAGGCATCTTTGGCGACTCAGGTCAAAGGTCCAACCATGCAACCGTGATTTTGACTGATGATAGAAAACCCTGATAGACAGTTCGGTAAGATACCATTCAGGGTTTCTAATTCGGTCAGTTCAGTGAACTCATTTAACTAATGAGCACCTGTATGTGTATCTCAGTGTCTCCACACCAATGACCAATGAGATCGGTCGTCCTCATCACATGAGAAGACATCACATACACTAGTCTATCCGGATCCTTGATATCCCGTCTCAAGTATCCTATGACTTGGAACATTTAGATCAAATACCTCTAGATGATCAATCTCATTATCATGATCTCATCATGATTTAATCATCATTGTATTTGATCAAGGACTTCATTATGATATTCGCTTCTAATAAGAGCTTATAATGAAGATTTGCCTAATTAATTGAATGAGATATTTCTAGAAATGTCGAATCATATCATATATGATTGGCTTGTAGGGCATACATTTCTATCAGGGTTGTGGTCGCCAGGAGCCACGGGCTCCGAGAGTAAAAGACAAGAAACGATGTAAGTCTTAAAGAAAATGACCAAACGTACCTAAGCGGAGAGATTGTGTTGGGGAGATTATGGGTTCCATCTTCTTCCTTTTCGGCCGGCCGAGAAGGAAGAGCTTGAAGCACTTTAGTTGTTCCTACAAAAACAAGTAAGCCACGGAAACAAGTGAAAGTAGATTAGAACTAAGATAGTGAAGCATCTTGCAAAAGAAGTGAACTAAAACCACAAAAGGAGATGAACTAACCGGATTGGGAATAACTCCCAACCCCCCTTTTTATGTGTTTTTGGATGATGATATATGATATTACTAAGTTAAATATGCATGCAAATATGATTGTCTATGATGGAAAACATAGGAACAAAGTAATGCTAGAAGGTTGTGGAAGAAAAACAGGTTTCGGCTCCAAAAACGGCAATCTGGAGTCCCAGGCGACCCGGCAGGGGGGGTCGCCTGGGCGACCTGGCAAACGGGTCGCCTGGGCGACCTGGAGAATGGGTCGCCTGGGCGACCTGGCAAACGGGTCGCCTCCTGCACCAGAATTCGGTTTACTCCCGGATGCTCCCGCGGTGCTTTCGGATGGCTTTAGAAGCTTGATGACGACTCCCGGAAGCTCCTAGGACGTGGATGATGATTCCCCCTTTGATGTAGGAGCTTGAGAAGCTTCGAAATGGATGCCGATGAAGAAACGGGATGAAGAACGTCGATTTACGGAGGTGGATGGAAGTGGGAAGCTCTCAATCTCTTAGGCAATGAGAATTGGGGGGGTGGAAGAGGTTTGGAACTCTCTAAGGCTCTCTCTTGGAAGCTTGGGACGTTCTCTCTCTTCTAACACTCTTCCAACCCTTTGAAAGTGGTTAGGGGGTCCCTTTTTATAGGCAAAAGGGTCCCAGGGGCATTTCAGGCATAAAAATCACTTTTCGGAATCCGCAGGTGACCCGCTGGCCGGGTCGCCTGGGCGACCCGTCTGGCGGGTCGCCTGCGGAACTTTAAATGCCATTAAATGCGCATGCGCCGAAAGCTGGGCGACCGCCGCCCGGGGTCTGCTACAGTGGCAGGCGACCCGTCAGACGGGTCGCCTACGCCCAGTCGACTCCGACCGTCCGGACGAGCGTGCGCCGTTCACGGGTCATTTCGCTCAGTCCGTACACTGTTTTGTCAGGCGACCCGCTGGCAGGGTCGCCTGCCGTACCTGACCAGATTCGACGTTTCACCTACCACCGTCAGAACGGACGATTTGGCAGATGACCCGTCAAACGGGTCGCCTGGGCGACCCGGCCGGGGGGTCGCCTGGGCGACCCGGCAAACGGGTCGCCTGGGCGACCCGATAAGCGGGTCACCTACGCCCCCAGAGTTCATTTTTGGGCCATTTTCTTGGTGATCCGGTTTGTTTATCGGAAAACTCGAATACCTTCTAAGAAAACATGGATCTTATGCTCCTCAAATAGGCAAAATTTGCGTGTCTACAGCTTGCCTCGCCTTGGTGTCGGCTTTGTAGGGGAGCGATATGGAATGAAGCGAAGATGAATGTAATGAGGCGTAGCGGCGTGCAATGGCGCGGTCTGAAAAGGTGGCACCAAGGTGGAGGTTTAGACACGCAGGCTACTGGCTAATTGGGCAATGGGCGGACATTACCGGTCCTTTGCCGTTCCCATTTGTCCTCTTCGGATCATTCCCGTCATTGATTGGATGGATGCGGTGCCGCGGGCACGAACATAAAGGGAGAAGCCTCGCCCCAGCGTGGGGGACCTCCGAGTCGTGGCTCGTGAGTTCATCTCGGTTAGCGGCCCAGCTCTGTGGTGTGCTTGTACCGAGAAGGGCTAACTAAACTAATGAAAACAAAGAGTGAACATCCAATCATTTCGGGGCTATATCTTCCGAGTTCATTTGGTCCTTGCAAGGGTACCGATTTTGTCCGGAGTGGAATGACTCCATGTTCTTCTAGAATTTACTGAATCTAGCGAGAAACTTTTCGGAATACCGGAATACAGCTCGTTCGAAGTGTCCGGAGAGTATGCGATGCATGATGCATGATTTATAATTTTTTGTGGGGAAAAATAAAAAACAAACTCAAAAATAGGAAAATAGTTGAAGATATAGGTCCTATGTTTACGGGTCAGGATACTCTTGGAGAGAACCATCGTCCCCGTGCATAAGACTTTGGCCTATCCGCGAGTCTAGAAACAGTTGATCCATCATTGTTTTTATTGAGGGGGTTCTCAAGCTCAACTGTCTCTGAACTCGAGGTCTTCAACGTTCAATTAGATATATATGGTATGAGAGTGTTCCGACCGTCTATTGGGTGCCCAAACTGCCTAGGCGACCCGTCTGTCGGGTCACCTGGGCAGGCGACCCGTCTGCCGGGTCGCCTGGGCGACCCGTCTGTCGGGTCACCTGGGCAGGCGACCCGTTTGCAGGGTCGCCTGGGCAGGCGACCCATCTGCCGGGTCGCCTGGGCGACCCGGCATCGGGTCACCTGGGCGACCCGGGTGGGGGGACGCCTGGGCCCTTTCTTCTGCGCGACTTTCTTCCGGAGGTTGCTACGGACAAACGGGAGCTCGGATTTTACTTCCGTTTGTTGCGTATGAAAGCTAACAGGCTAAGGAAGATCATCCAATAGTTATATTGGACAAAAGATGAGTAGCATACCCTCTATAAGCTTAGAAAGACAAGCAAGTGTTGTAAAGTGCAATTCTCTTCCAATGCTTGATATGATCAAATGGGAAATCAGATTAACTTCCCGTTTGTTGCAAATGGAAGATATTTGGCCGGAGGAGAAGTCCTTTCAATTGGATTTCATTTAACCAATGAAGGTCATCCTCCAAGGGCACATTAAGCATACTAGCACAAATCAGTCCCGGATGGTTTAGAATGTTATTTATGAAAACATGAGTTTTAAGCTCTCAACTAGGCAAGCTTGGAGTCTAGTAAAATGAGGCATAGTAGAATGATGCTGAGATGTTAATCTAGACACACTCACAAAGACCTAGTTGAGCAAATTGAGTATTGTCGTATTCTGAGATCACCCTCTTGTTCCTTCCAAACCTTCTCCTTGGTCGATTTGTTAAGAAGGATGTGCCATGGGCACAAACAGTAGTAAACTAAAAGACACACCCCATGTGATGGGAGAATAAATGGCATCCCGCATGGTGGGGAAATCGCCATTGGCTGGCACCCGAACTGTGTGGTGTGCTTTAAGCAAAAATTCCAATCAACTAGGGTTGGGTCTTCAGGTTCATTAGGCTTTTCTCAAGAGCACTGGCTTAGCTCAGATTAGAATAACCTCATATTTTATAGAAAATCATCATTGAAGCTCGCTAAGAAACTGATTGTTCGAAAAATCCATGATTGCATTGCATGAGGGCCGAAAATGGTGGGGTTTATAGGGGATAGCCTATATGGAAATGTAGATGGTTTGCATGGGGACCGGGAAGTGGAGAGCACCACGGTGAGAACTAAAATGTGATGGTCCTTGTGGGGACTGGAACACGGTGAGATAAAACATAGTGAGATGTGGGACAAGATCGTAGTGGGATAAAAATGTGACAACATTGGGATGATGACATGGTAGGACTTTATGATGGGATGCCAAGCCCAAGATGGAGTGACACCTAGAAGGTGGTACAGACCTTAGGATGGTTTAGAACACAATATATCATGAGATGCATGAAAATGATGCATGAAATAATGCATGCAGGGTTTAAAGAAATGAAAATTAGCATAAGAAAATAGTTGAAGATATAGGTTGCATGTGACGGGTCAAGATACCTCAAAAGGAACCATCGTCCCCGTACATACAACTTTGGCTTATCCACAAGTCAAGTGAGTGACCGAGCCGTCACTGATTTTGTTGAGGGGGTTCTCAGGCTAAGCCCCCTCTAGACTTGAGGTCTTCAACATTTTAAATACTATTATTTTGATAGATGCAATACTAAAATGCAAGTCCTAATAGGGGTTGGGGAAACCCTCTTTCTTGATTTTTCTATTTTCTAATTTTTTTGTTGTTTTGTCATCTCTAATTCAAGTGCTTGAGGAAGAGAGTTGATGCATGAGCTCCCTTGTATGGGGTCTTCATTTCCTGCATTGACTTGAACAAAGATGATTAGAACTTTATTGTGGCTTAGTTCCCTTGTACGAGGAGGGCAGAAGTTGCCTTGATCCTTTGTCAATGGATGTAAGCCTCTTCAAAAGGTAAAAGTGATAACAAGAAGAAATTAAGTATGCATTACATAAAAGAGACATGCACAACTGAAATTAAATATGCATGCATAATTGAAAATGTTTGAAGATTATTCAATTTTTGTGGGTTTTAGATATATTTTTTTTGTGCAAGACCAAAATTAAATGCGGATGTGAAAGCGTATGATTGAAAATGTTTTGATTTGTTTGAATTTTGAGAACTTGATGAATGCCAGATTGAAACTAAATGCAAAGGGCATGCAATTAAAATGATTTTGTTTTAAAGATTTTCAAGTTTGTTTGAGTTCTAAAATTTCGGTGCATGCAAAACTAAATGTGAAAAGCATTTGAAAAATGTTTTAGTTTTGAAAATTTTTGAATTTTTTTGAGTTTTGAGACTTTTCAATTTGTTTGTCTTTTCTAGATTTCTAATTTTTATAGAGAGGATGGTTGTCATTTGCCTTGATCCACTTGGAATGGGTGTCCCCAATTGTTCTCCAAGGAGCAAGAGCATGCACCACGTGATGAGTGGAAAGCCTTTCTTTCAGAATCCTTTTGACCTTCGACCATTAATTAGCTAGGTCATGCCTAGATCGGGTTGGTTTGCCTTACCCATGGAGGTTAAAGAAGGAAGAATACTCGGGGCAAGTCTTCGGTAGACTTCAGGGATTTTGAATTTGTTTCTCTACTAATGCCCACTTGCCCATTAGGGTTCAGCTTCTTCGTGTCTTTCCTTCTTTTATTGATTTGCCCATATTCTTTGGTAGCCCACATTCAGACAGATCTTGTATATTTTTTCTTTGATTTGACCTGAGGGGTTCATTGCCCATCTTTTGGAGCTTTTTATTTTCTTTTCTTGGGCTATTTTTGTGGTACTCATTCAGACGTGTCTTTTCTTTTGTTGACACGAGGGGTCATTGCCCATCTTTTGGCACCATTTTTATTTTTGAGAAGTTGGACCTTCTGAGACGACCTCCTACTAAGGCGGTGGGCACTTTCGATACTCCTCCTTCTAGTCCCCTACATCCACTTTAGACCGAAATAAGAAGATAATAGGATAGGGCAATCCTTCCTTCTCCAGACTTTGCCTAGCTTTCTTTCCAGTGTCTAGTCATCAGGATTCCGAAATCTAGGCATGTGGTGTGTGAAGCATGGTGCCTACTCTTAATTCCTAAAGAACAAGTTAGGGCACCCAAGAACTAGTGGAATTTGGCTTATGATAGCCATCCTCTCAATTTTGAGTATTTATGATTTTTTTGTAACTTTTACTAAAAAACATTTTCAAGAAGAGATGATTCCATGGATGATTCACTATGCCTCACCTTGTGCCACTCATTAATTTTTTGATATTTTCATTCTGGTTGAAAACATACTTGAACATCATCAAATTCTCTCAGCTATCCTCTCTACGCAAAGCATTTTTAAGACATGTTACGATTATACTCGCAAATGCTTTTGAAATGAATGCCTCGAGGATAACATGATAATGATGAATACATGCATGTAGTACCTGAGAGAGGATGATCTTCGTTGTTGGTGACGGCGCTGCCAGGACGGTGTAGTTGGCGCTTGTTCATGCCTTGACCTGCCTTGCTACTTCCACTTTTTCCCATTCGGAAACACGATGATGGGGAGATGTATAAAGTTTGCAAGGGTTGGCATTTGATGATGATGTTGAGCAAGGTTTGAAATACCATCATGGAACATTTTCACTCTATTGGAATAAAGGGTTGTTGCCTAGATTGAAAGGAATAAGACAACAAATAGGCTTGGGAGCCTAATAAAAGGGGTGAGCCTATGGGGCCGACAAAAGGAGGCGGGGCATGATGACCCAATTTGGACGAAAAGGGGCACGATGACCCAATTGAAAGATGAAAAGGGGGATGATGAGTTGATTTAGAATGTTGAGGGATGCGATGACTTGATTAAAAGATAAGGGGCATGATGGCCCGATCTGGAGACATGAGGGGCGAGATGGCCCGATTGAAAAAGCATAATTAAGAACATGGGCACTATGGACCGATTGACAAAGCATGATTAAAAACAAGGGCCCAACAGCCCAATTGGCAATGCATGATTAAAAAACATGGGCGCTACGGCCCGATTGAAAAAGCATAATTAAAATAAAGGCGCAATGGCCTGATTGAAAATAGGGGCACTAAGGCCCGATTGAAAATGCATAATTAAAATAAAGGCGAAACGGCCTGATTGAAAACATGGGCGCTAGGGCCCGATTGAAAGCACATAATTAAAATAAAGGCACAACAACCTAATTGAAAACATGGGCGCTAGGGCCCGATTGAAAATGCATAATTAAAATAAAGGCACAATGGCCTGATTGAAAATAGGAGCACTAAGGCCCAATTGAAAATGTATAATTAAAATAAAGGCACAACGGCCTGATTGAAAACATGGGCGCTAGGGCCCGATTGAAAATGCATGAAGAAACCAAGGACGCGAAGGCCCGATTGAAAAAGCATAATTGAAAATAGGGGTGCTATGACCCAATTTGAAAAATGGACACAATGGCCGAATTGAAAAAAAGAAAATAATTAAAACATGGGGGTGTCAACCTAATTGAAGATGTGGGCATGACGACCTGATTTAGTAGTGGAGTTGGGCACATGGGCCCGATTGAAGGAATGAGAACGGACATGCGAGCTCGATGGAGGAAACAAGGCACGTGAAATCGACAAAAGAGGAACTGATTGGGTTTGTGTGCCTAGTTGAAGGAATGGGGTACATAATAGAGGGAGTTGGGCTCGTGGGCCCAATTTAGAGACATGGACGCTTGGGCCTGGTGATTGAGGATAGGCACATGGGCCTGATTTAGGAGGAGGGGCTCGTGGGCTTGATATGGAAGAGTGGGCATGTGGGCCTATCTTGGGAAGACGATGAGCTCGTGGGCCCAACTGGTGGGGTTGATCGGGGCATGTGCCTAATTGAAATGGATAGAGTGGGGGCCATGGCCCAAGAATTGAAGGAGGGACGCATGGGCCTGTTTGAAAATGATGACGGTCACGAGGGCCCGATTTGGAAGGATGACGGGCATGTGGGCTCGATGTAAGAAGACAATGGTCGAATGTAGATAAGTGTCGGGCACTAGGGCTCGATTTGTAATGATGGGAACATGGGCCCAATTGGTAGGCACGTTGGCCTGACTGAGAAAGGTGAGGTGAGGGCCATGGCCCGAGAATTGATGGTAGTGTTGAGGGAGAGGCACATGGGCCTGGTTGAGAAAGATGAAGTGGGGGCCGTGGCCCGAGAATGGATGATGAGGTAGAAAGAAGGGTATATGAATCCGACTGAAATTGATGATGGGTGCATGGACCCAATTTGGGAGTGTGGGCTTGTGGGCCCGATGCAAGAGAATGTTGGGCGCGAGGGCCGAATGTAGAGAAGTGTCGGGCACTTGGGCCTGATTCATAAGGATGGGCACATGGGCCCAATTGGTGGGAACGTGGGCCCGATTGGGAAAGGTGGGGTGAGGGCCATGGCCCAAGAATTGATGGGAGTGTTGAGGGAGAGGCACGTGGGTCTGGTTGAGAAAGATGATGCACACGAGGGCTTGACTTGGGAGGATGATGGGCACTTGGGCCTAATTTAGAAAGAGGTTGGGCACAAGGGCCCAATTTAGGAGGGAAGGCATAGGGGCTTGATTCTAGAGGATGGGCATATGGGCCCGATTTAAGAAGATGATAAGCATGTTGGTCCAATTTGGAAGAATGGGCACATGGGCCCAATTTAGAAGGGTAGACACATAGACCTGATTCTAAAGGATAGACACACGGGCCTGATTTAGAAAGATGATGGGCACGTGGGCCCGATTTGGAAGGATGATGGGCACGTGGGCCCGATTTGGAAGGACGATGGGCACGTTCGCCCAATTTAGAAGCGGGTTGGGCACAAGGGCCCGATTTGGAAGGATGATGGGCATATGGGCCCAATATAGAGGAGCATTGGGCACTTGGGCCCGGTTTCAGAAAATGATTGAGGATTTGAGAATCCAGTTTAGGAGATTGGGAGAGGGCTTGTAAACTCGAGCATTGACAATGGGCTTTGTGGCTCGATTGACCTAAATGGGCTATAGGGCCCAGTTTAGAAGGTTGAGATGACCTTGAGAAAGAAGTTGGGGAGGGGGATTGCCTAGTTAGAGGTGGTCCTAATGATCTATTCCCCTGGATCCCTCTACTTGATTGATTGTTGACTAACTCGGCCCTAACAGGTTGCCATATAAATGAATGCCCAGTTGGAGGGGGTCCTGGAATTCTTTTGCCTCTAGCCTTAGCCAACTTGCGATTGGATTTTCTCTTCTCTTCAACCTTCTTTATGGGTTGCCTCGTGGGTGGCCCCGATATTCTCAAGGGTCGGGGAATCGATCGTGGGCTATAATCCTTTTCTTCAAATTGTTCCTCCTTTGTAAAATGATCACTCAAACTTCCAATTGTGATGGTTAACCTTGCCTTCCCCTTTTGAGACTTAGGAGCTAATTCATAAAATCCTAGTCTTGGCCTTGTGACTGAAAATAGGGTTTGCACTGGTCGTGCTATCCCTTGTAATTCTTTGCCTAGGCCCTTGCTAGCTTGATATCCGAGCATCTCCATAATTCTCCACCCAAGGTTGTTAAGTGTCAGCTTCTCCCTAGGTTGTTCAATGATGGAGAGTGTGCCTTGTTCTAAGGGTTCCTGAGGGATGGAGATAATTGATAAAGCATTAGATTCAGGAGGATCATCATAGATTTTGATTTCGATTCTTCTACATGTAGATCCTGTTCTTGCTTGACTTCTTCTTGAGTTTGTTCAAGAATGGAGGATAAATCGAGCTCAAGGGGCAATAAAGTGGTAGGTTGAGAGTCGGATATCGCAGAATCATTGATTTCAAGCTCGCATTCCCCCACCGATTGATCCGGTTCATTATTGGTTGGCTCTTGAGACTCGGTCAAGATTGTCATGACCGATTGGCAAATAAGGGAGCCGGCTCTAATTTGGGTAGGGGCACAAACTTGTGAAAGAGTTTGATTATGCTTAGCCGGTTGTGAATATTTTTGAAAAATAATGGGTTGTGCAACCGGATGAGGTTGAGATGTAATTGGTTGAAGAGTTGGTGGTTGAATGATTAATCGAGGCTGAGGAGCCAATGTTTGTTGTGCAACCGATTGAGGAGGATGATCCATGAATCGTCCGACTGGTTGGGGGTGAGGAATTGGTCGAGGCAAAGGAGCCATGGCTTGAGCAATCAATTGAGGAGGAGGATTTTGATGAGTTTGACGGAGTTGTTGAGAGATAACCCTATGTTGTGTAGGGCTCCTAGGTCGGTGCCTAGGGTTTTCTATTGGGTTCCCTACAACATTAGCACTCCCACTTTCATTAAGGGCTTGATATTTTGGATTGTATAGCTCCATGATTGGTGTATCCTTAAGTTGAGTTTGAATGTATCTTGCCCTTTCATACAAATCATGCATATTCGTGGGATAATGCAAGGCCAAAATATTCTTCAAAGCTGGTACGGTATTAGCAATGATCATCTTGACTAATTCCGGCTCAGAAATTGTATATGCAAGCTTCTCGGCCATCAACCTCCATCTATCAGGCATATTGTGTAAAGTCCTCATTCTCTCTCATTTTCTCGGCCATTAGATCGGTGAGTGAATAGGCCGGCTCAATGCGATCCTTATATCTTTGTAAAAATTTCTTTCTAACTATATCAAAATCTCCTGCCTCCATCGGGTCAAGTGAATAAAACCATTCTAGGGCCGTCCCATCTAATGACCGTCTAAAGAGGAAGGCTAGGGCCTTCCGATCATTTTGCCATTGAGACGATTCATACATAAAATCTTGGACATGAATAAATGGATTACCGGTGCCATCATAGCGACGATAGACCGGTGTTTGAGAAGGAGGGATGTATGGGAGAGAGGGAATAGAAATTTCGGGGGTTGCCTGGGGATCTATCAAGCGTTTGAGTTCTTTGTATTCTTCTCTCAGTTGGTTGAACTCATTAGTCATGGCTTGGTTGACTGAGGGTTCCCAGACAACATTAGAGGGTGGTTGCACCGGGAGATGTGTAGGAGGTGCCCGAACATGATTAAGGTAAGACGGTGTAGCTAAGCGAGTGGGATCCACCCGTGAGCAAAGTGGAGGCTGGGCAAAAGAGGTCGGACTAGAGATATGGCTCAAAGGCCGAGAGGGGCTAGAATGAGCTGAGTTTGAGCTAGGTGTGTTTGTCCTTGAATAAGAACGAGGAGAGTGAGGGAAAGCAGGTGTGTAGGCGAATGGCCTTGAAGGACTGGAGTGGGTCGAGTACGGGATCGGTTGGGTTTGTACCCGAATAGGAAGGAGAAAATGTGGTAGCATACCCGGTGTAGGAATGATCGAGTTGGGGCACACCGGGTTGATGAGCCATTGATCCGGGAGTAGAGATAGGTTGGCTATGACTGGTAGGAACAATGCTGGTAGATGACTTTCTACCCATGACGGTATGAACGGCAGTCAAAAGCTGATCTAGAGTGACACTGGAGGCATGGGGTCCTAAGATATGGCTAAAATCATATGTATGATGTTGTGTGCCTCCATGTTGCATCTCGAACCCATTGGCAGTGTAGTAGCTTGTCGTGTCGATCATCCTGCTTGACTTTGAAGACACCGACATGACGTTATGCAAAAGAAGAAAAAAAATTTGTTCTTGTAAGGGCTTTTTTTAGGTTTTGAATTTTTGTTGGAAAAAAAAAGTACTTACCTCAAGCAAAGACTTCTTTTTGATTATGTTTGTTTTGATATTTTTTTGGTTTTGATTTTTGTGAGGAAAGCAAGTATTACCGCAAGCAAAAAAAAAATTTTTTGAGACTTTTAAAGATTTTTCGTGAGAGAGTTGCCCCTCTCTTTTTTTTTGTTTTTTTTGTTTTGCTTTTGTTGTGCAAACAAGTTAAAGCAAAGACTTGAAATGATTAAACGCAATTTTATTTGTTTAATCCTTAGATTAGTGAGCTTTTTAAGAGAATATTGTCCTCTCAACAACAGGTCGGACCCTATGCTCTCACGACGCCGAGCGATCTAGGATTAACACTTTTCTCACAACGATTGGGTGATAGGTGATACCGGGTTTTTGGGGTAAAAGGTACAACCGGCCCGATCGGTGAAGAGGGAATCCTTCACTTTTGGGGACTTACGGAGGTCTTAGTGAAAACCAATCTAATCAACCGAGAGGGAATCCCGGGAAGAGAGATCGGAATCCACCAAGAGACGCGGGTGGGATGGAGATGTCTTTTGGGAGGTGGGTGAGCCTCCCGTCTCGAATGACCTAATGAGTCGGGCGAACCCGGTACTCAATGCAATCTAATGCAAGAATTTAGCAAGGATGAGATAACATACAATAAGAAAGAAAAACAATGCAACGATCAACAAATAATAACTAGGATGATGATTAAACTATCAAGAACAATAACTAAACAAGTCAAAGATGCTAGAAAATATTGATTTTTTTTGCAAGTTTGATTCAAGAGAAATGAGCAAGAGCAAGTAAAACTAAAGACTACAACAGAAAAGAGTTTTACGGAAGCGTAGATGACCCGGCAGACGGGTCACCTACGGATCTGGCAGGTGACCCGGCAGGGGGGTCACCTGCGGAAAATAGAAAACAGAGCCGGAGGAGCGCTTAATAACCGGGGTCCCGCGGGGACCGAAATAGCATGGATTTGAAAGTAAACTAAGGGCAAGATGCTTAGCAATAAAGGTAAACGGAAAAACAAGTGGGTCCACGTAGGGACCTAAGGAAACGGAAAGCTCTAAATCATAAAGACAGGAGATGACCCGGTAGGGGGGTCATTTGCGAAAACAGGACACTTCCGGGAATTTGTTTCTCTAAACCGGAAGGAGATCCACGCGGGGACCGACGAGATAAAGGAAATGGAAGACAATATGACGATAGTGAAAGTGAGAAGAGGCTTACTTGGAAATGGAGGAACAACTAAATTTGCTTCAAGCATGAGATGGTCCCACCGTGGTCGCCAAAAGATGTGGAACCCCCGATCCGGACCCGGTTCCTTCTCCTCTTCCTTCCCCGGGTCGGAGCGATGAGCGCCGCTCCTCCTTTCGGTTTCGTCGGTGGTGTAGGGTTGTGGTCGCCAGGAGCCGCGGGCTCCGAGAGTAAAAGACAAGAAACGATGTAAGTCTTAAAGAAAATGACCAAACGTACCTAAGCGGAGAGATTGTGTTGGGGAGATTATGGGTTCCATCTTCTTCCTTTTCGGCCGGCCGAGAAGGAAGAGCTTGAAGCACTTTAGTTGTTCCTACAAAAACAAGTAAACCACGGAAACAAGTGAAAGTAGATTAGAACTAAGATAGTGAAGCATCTTGCAAAAGAAGTGAACTAAAACCACAAAAGAAGATGAACTAACCGGATTGGGAATAACT
The DNA here is from genome assembly GCA_036172225.1 of Cryptocoryne crispatula var. balansae. Lineage (NCBI taxonomy): Eukaryota > Viridiplantae > Streptophyta > Magnoliopsida > Alismatales > Araceae > Cryptocoryne > Cryptocoryne crispatula. Next base: position 30,201,359 of record CM069927.1, read on the forward strand.
CCCAACCCCCCTTTTTATGTGTTTTTGGATGATGATATATGATATTACTAAGTTAAATATGCATGCAAATATGATTGTCTATGATGGAAAACATAGGAACAAAGTAATGCTAGAAGGTTGTGGAAGAAAAACAGGTTTCGGCTCCAAAAACGGCAATCTGGAGTCCCAGGCGACCCGGCAGGGGGGTCGCCTGGGCGACCTGGCAAACGGGTCGCCTGGGCGACCTGGCAAGGGGGTCGCCTGGGCGACCTGGAGAATGGGTCGCCTGGGCGACCTGGCAAACGGGTCGCCTCCTGCACCAGAATTCGGTTTACTCCCGGATGCTCCCGCGGTGCTTTCGGATGGCTTTAGAAGCTTGATGACGACTCCCGGAAGCTCCTAGGACGTGGATGATGATTCCCCCTTTGATGTAGGAGCTTGAGAAGCTTCGAAATGGATGCCGATGAAGAAACGGGATGAAGAACGTCGATTTACGGAGGTGGATGGAAGTGGGAAGCTCTCAATCTCTTAGGCAATGAGAATTGGGGGGGTGGAAGAGGTTTGGAACTCTCTAAGGCTCTCTCTTGGAAGCTTGGGACGTTCTCTCTCTTCTAACACTCTTCCAACCCTTTGAAAGTGGTTAGGGGGTCCCTTTTTATAAGCAAAAGGGTCCCAGGGGCATTTCAGGCATAAAAATCACTTTTCGGAATCCGCAGGCGACCCGCTGGCTGGGTCGCATGGGCGACCCGTCTGGCAGGTCGCCTGCGGAACTTTAAATGCCATTAAATGCGCGTGCGCCGAAAGCTGGGCGACCGCCGCCCGGGGTCTGCTACAGTGGCAGGCGACCCGTCAGACGGGTCGCCTACACCCAGTCGACTCCGACCGTCTGGACGAGCGTGCGCCGTTCACGGGTCATTTCGCTCAGTCCGTACACTGTTTTGGCAGGCGACCCGCTGGCAGGGTCGCCTGCCGTACCTGACCAGATTCGACGTTTCACCTACCACCGTCAGAACGAACGATTTGGCAGATGACTCGTCAGACGGGTCGCCTGGGCGACCCAGGTCATTTTTCGGCCGTTTTCTTGGTGATCCGGTTTGTTTATCGGAAAACTCGAATACCTTCTAAGAAAACATGGATCTTATGCTCCTCAAATAGGCAAAATTTGCGTGTCTACAGGACTGAGGAGCCATTGGTGTAGAGATAGGTTTTGAGCTAGTGAGTTGAGCTTTCTGTAATAATTCCAGAATATACTGTTTTTGACTGAGATGAACACCATCAGATGTCCTAAGAACTTCAATTCCCAAGAAGTGATTCAAATCACCAAGATTCTTCAGGGCAAACGTGGCAGCAAGCTTAGAAATTAATTCTTGAACTGATGCAGCTTGATTCCCAATGACAATGATGTCATCAACATAAATAAGTAAATAAAGAATAACCCCATCATAAGAGGAACTAAATAAAGATGGGTCACATTTTGATGCAGTAAAACCAATGTGAAGTAAGTGGGAATATAACCTGAAAAACCAAGCTCGGGGAGCTTGTTTAAGACCATATATAGCTTTATGAAGTTTGCAAACATAATCCGGATTGACTTTGTCAACAAATCATGGTGGTTGTGCCATATAAATTTCCTCTTCTAGAGTACCATGAAGAAAAGCATTGTTTACGTCTAGTTGTTTTATCTCCCAATTGTAACTTACAGCAATAGATAAGAGTAATCGAATGGTAGGCTGTTTAACAACTAGGCTGAAAGTATCATTGAAATCCACTCCATATTGCTGTGTATATCCTTTGGCAACCAAGCGCGCCTTGTGCCTTGCTACGGTGCCATCCGAATGTTTCTTCAACTTAAAAATCCACTTACACCAGATGATGTTAACATTAGGAGGAGAAGGGACCAAAGTCCACGTACCATTCTTGTGTAGGGCAAAAAATTCCTCTGACATTGCCATTCTCCAAGAAGAATGCTTTTAGGCTTGAGTGAAACATGAAGGTGCTACATCAGTAGTAAGACTGACTGCAAGAGCATACTTGCTGCGGTTTTGGATTACAGGTTCAGTAGTGTCCATAATCTGTTTTAGAGACCTGTACTTCTTCGGTGGATCAGGTGGAGATGAATCAGGTGATGATGAACCTGAGTTTGTGTCCTGAACAGTCGGGTGGTGATCTGTAGAATCAGAAGAAGAAAATCTGGGTTCAACAAATTCTGTTGGAAGAGCACCAGAGTGGCCTGAACTAGCAGGCGTTACAGGCTGTCTACATTCAATGTGTTGTGGAGCCAACTCATGGGAATTAGAAGACGTATCCTGTGGAAGAGCATAAAGAGGTATAGAAGGAACTGCAGAAGCAAAATTCACAGCGGTGCTATCACATAAAACTTTATATGGAAAACTATGTTCATCAAAGACCACATTGCGGGCAATATAAACTCTGTTGAGCCGAGGTAAGAAGCATCGGTATCCTTTGTGATCAGCACTGTATCCAAGGAGTATGCAACATTCGGATCTGAAGGTGAATTTGTGTGTGTTGTAAGGACGAAGATGGGGGTAGCAAGCGCAGCCAAATGGTTTGAGAAAGAGATAATCCGGCTGTTTATTGTATAATTTCTCAAACGGAGATATACCCTTAAGAACCACAGTTGGTAACCTGTTTATTATATAGACTGATAGAAATGTATGCCCTACAAGCCAATCATATATGATATGATTCGACATTTCTAGAAATATCTCATTCAATTAATCAGGCAAATCTTCATTATAAGCTCTTATTAGATGCGAATATCATAATGAAGTCCTTGATCAAATACAATGATGATTAAATCATGATGAGATCATGATAATGAGATTGATCATCTAGAGGTATTTGATCTAAATGTTCCTAGTCATAGGATACTTGAGACAGGACATCAAGGATCCGGATAGACTAGTGTATGTGATGTCTTCTCATGTGATGAGGACGACCGATCTCATTGGTCATTAGTGTGGAGACACTGAGATACACATACAGGTGCTCATTAGTTGAATGAGTTCACTGAACTGACCGAATTAGAAACCCTGAATGGTATCTTACCGAACTATCTATCAGGGTCTTCTATCATCACGGTTGCATGGTTGGACCTTTGACCTGAGTCGCCAAAGATGCCTTGTTGGGTGGAACTTGTGCTTTGACCATTGACTTATGGATTACAATTTAGATGGTCCTATATAGCGATGGATCGGGTACAAGGAAAATTCGATGGAGGCAATTGAGCGGACAACAAGGGATCGTCCACTCTCGGTAAGTGAGAGTGAATGTCCTATGGGATAGTACTCTAAATCCCTGGCCAGGGTAGATAGGATAATTGGAAAAGGAGTTTTCCAATTGATCCAATTCCGAGTATAGGATCCTATAGAGTCGGTACACTAAGGAGTTGACAGTCGATGCCGTACTCCTTTCCGACTGGGACATTGGATGGATGAGGGTTTATATCCATGTGGTAACTGATGATGGAAAGGCTTAATGGAGATGAGATTATCCCCATAGCCATTTGGGATCATGGGATGTGGCTTGCACCCTTCATGATCGGTAGGCCGATTAATCTGTTATCGGATAACGGATTTAATTAAAATTAAATAGAATTGTTCTATTTTATTTAGGCCTCAACCAAATAGGTTATTGGGCCTAGTGGGTCATACACAAAAGGACTTATCCATAAGTACAGGGGCAAGGGCGTAATTTATAGAGATTTTGAGTTTTTATGAAAAATTCCATAATTCTCTATAAGTACCAATGGTTTCAGCCAAACCCCATCAAGCCAAGGGTGAAAATCACGTCCCTAGCCTCCTACCTACCTCCTCCTCTCTCTAGAAGGTGTCCATGGTCGATGGAGCTCCGTTCGGGAAGAGTTCTCGAGGCCGGCGCGAAGGGAGAACCTGCTGTGGATGAAGTTCGTGTGGATACTGCTGGAGATCGGACGCTTGAACGGTTTGAAGAGCTTGAGAATCTCATCTCCTTCCTCTCCATGGGATTATATGAATCCCTATCAGGTATATTCGAACCCGATTTGATCAGTTTTCGGTTTTCGTCGTTCGGTTCTGATTGAGACGGATTCTAAAAGGAACCCATAGGAATCGTCGCTTTCGCTGCACCAAATTTTAATGGACGATTCCTTGCATAGACAGCATATGAAACTGTCTCGTTTCAAAAACTGTAAGGAATACTTGCATTACTTAAGAGAGCAAGGGTGGTTTCAATAATGTGCCGGTGTTTTCTCTCGGAAATTCTATTTTGATTGTGGGTGTATGGGCAAGCAATTCTATGAGCAATTCCATGTGTTTTAAAATAATCTGTCAAAGCTCTAAACTCACCACCCCAATCACTTTGAAAGTATTTCAATTTCTTGGAGAAGAGATTTTCCACTTGGGTTTTGAATTGAACAAATACTTTAAACACATCTCCTTTAGAAATGAGAGGGAAAACCCAACAATAGCTACTATAATGATCAATAAATGTGACATAATAACGATGACCACCATTGCTAACATGAGGGGACAGACCCTAAACATCGGATGAAACTAACTCAAGTGGTTCCTTGGAAACATGTGTAGACAAAGGAAAATGTAAACGATGGCTTTTTGCCAAAGCACATTGTGAACAAAAAAAGGTGCTATCTGAAGTATAAGAGCTACCAAGACTGTGTAAAACTTGACAAATTGTCTTAAGAGCTGAATGACCCAGCCAGTTGTGCCATGTAGAAAGAGTGGAAGCTGAGAGAGCCACAGGTGTGTCTGAAGATCCAACTTTCACGTCTAGCACATAGAGCCCATTAGAACTGCTTCTTTGGTGGAGCACTATCTTGGTCTTAAGATCCTTAATAAGATAATAAGTGGGAAAGAATTCAAAAGATACATTATTGTCTTTAGCAAACTGAGATACCGACAGCAAGTTTTTGGCTAAATGAGGAACACATAAGACGTTTTTAAGCCGAAAAGACTGGAAACTTGTATTTCCGATATGTGAAATGCTAAGTCCTTCTCCATTACCTACTTGCACTTTGTCATATCCATTATATGGAACTGGATTCTTCAGTATGCCTACATTTGAGGTCATATGATTGTTTGCGCCCGAATCTGGGTACCAAATTGAGTCTGAACAAAACTGATTAGAACTGTTGGAGGCCAGATTAGCAGTATAAGAGGGAGCATTGGTTGAGGATGCAGACTGTTCAGCATAATAGTTACGATAGCTCACATCAAACCTGTTCCAACATTGAAGCGTTGTATGTCCTCTTTTCTCACACTTGTCAAGTGTGTATAACCCTCTGATTTCCCTGATTCCTATCAAAATTGCCTGTATTGTTCCTTTGATTAGTGAAGTTCCGATCACCTTGAAACCTGCCACCACTTCTTCCTCTATAGCCTCTGCCACGACCACCTGAGTTATGTCTATAATTTCCTTGTTGCTGCTGTTGCTGGTTGGACTGAACATTTGTTTTGGCGAAATTAGCTGAGTTCTTCAACCTGTTGGTGTCGTTTGAGAACTAGAATCTATTGATTAATAAGCAATCCCTGTAATTCTTCAACAGACATGTGTGAGGCATCCATCCGGGTGGTGATGGAAGTAATAAACGGATCATATTCCTGATCAAGACCACCCAATATATATAGAATTAAATCTGTAGGTGACACCGGTTCCATTGCCAACGCAAGATAATTTGCAATATTGCGAGCCTTCTGTATGTAATCAATCATTTTCATAGCCCCCTTTTTAACTGTTGCAACTGTGACCTCAACTGAAGAATCCGTGCCTTAGACATATTACCATACGTAAACTGAATTGCATTCCAAATATCAAATGCAGTGTTATGTCCAACTATGAGCGGTAAAACAGTGTCCGAAACAGAAGAAATGAGCAGCGCTCTTACCATACTATCATACTGTTTCCAAATCTGTAGAGTTGGATTTGGAACAAAATTACTAGATCCAGTTGGATCTGGAACAGAAACAGGAGGAGAAGTAGACGATCCGTCAACAAAACCTATGAGATTATGCATTTCTAACACCGTGATCAATTGTGTTCTCCACACCATGAAGTTGTCACCATTCAACTTCATTGATACATACTGTGAGAGATTTGGAGCAGAAACGAAGAATGGTTCAGGAGAAAACGGAGGAACAGAAGAGGTAGAACTTGACGGATCAACATTTCCGGTGAAATTTCCCACTGGAGCTGCTGCGGGTGAAATATACGACGAATCTTCTGTTGCCATTGCTCTGATACCAAGTTAGAGTTCCCGATCTGAGAGATCTCTCGTGAGATGAGAGATAGAAGAGAGGGATGCCAGACGCAGCCGAACAGAACAGAGGGAGTGAGGAAGCGGGATCTAAAATGTGCGGGAAGGCTCAATTGAGCTCCGCAGTGTAAAGAATTGTATTTATTTATGTGCTGTACAGATTGAGGGCATTTGCCCAAATACAAACAAATACAATTTGAATAATTCACCCTGGGTGTAATTTGTAATTGTGTTCGCTAATATCCCCGCCCGCCCATACCTCCGACGATTATATATACACCTCCGGGAGGGCTGTGGAACAGCAGAGCCCGAATCCAAACTCACAAGCCGGGCGTTCAAGAGGAAGACGCACCTCCCGCTCCCCTGCGACTGCCCCCCCCCCCTCGGCGCTAGCTACCGTTCTGGACATGGCTGCCCCCCTGTCTTCGTGGCCGTGGGAGAACTTGGGTCCTTACAAGGCACGGCCGGGTCTCCCGCTATGACATGATTAGATAGATAGCCTCCCTTACTTCCTTCCGTTAGATCGTTCTATCAGAGTCTCTCTCTGATCTTATGGGCGTGAATCTGTTTCGATGTGCGCAGTACCTGCTATACGGGCCGCTGGTGGCGAAGGCGCTGCTGTCGAAGCCGGGGGAGACGGAGCACCTGTGGTGGGTGCACATCCTGCTCATCTGCGCCCTCCGGGGGATCGTCCACACCGCCTGGTGTTCCTTCGGCAACATGCTCTTCCTCACCCGCAGCCGCCGGATCGTCAAGGACGGCGTCGACTTTCATCAGATCGACAAGGAGTGGGACTGGTAATTATTCAGCTAGCAACCACTGTATATATATGTATTATATGGCCTCGCCGCTGCTTTCTAGTGGCAGTGAAGTTAATTAACCGTCGACCGACGGACGCTGTGGCAGGGACAACTTGATCCTCCTCCAAGCCTTCCTCGGGGCCCTGCTTTACTACTGCTTCCCCTCCATGGCGCATCTCCCGGTGTGGAACGCCAAGGGCTTCCTCTACGCGCTGCTGGTCCACATCGTCGTCTCCGAGGCGTTGTTTTACTGGCTCCACAGGCTCCTCCACGACTTTGGCCGCGATCTTCTCTTCAAACACTACCACTCGCTCCATCACTCCGCGCGGGTGCCCCAGTCGTTCACAGGTAAGGCAAAGGGCGAACACCTTGCCCCTCCCCTCCCAATTAATGAGATGGCCGTCTCCTTACCTTACGTCCCCCGCTGCCAGCCGCCGCTTCTTTTCCCGCGTCGACCTCATGTTCTCTTCTCCTGACCACCGCCATCCAGCGGGCCGGCTCCGATCGCCTTCTCGTCTCGTCATCCGCGGAAGTCAAAAGACCTACGTACGGCCGGCCGCCGCAGAATTTAAAACCCCCGCTGCGCGCAGGGCGATTAACGGGAACGGTTCTTCTCCTCTGCAGCCGCGTTGGGCACGCCGCTGGAGCATCTGGTGCTCGCCGCCGTGATGATCGCACCTCTCCTGGCGGCCTCCCTGGCGGGGCAGGGCTCCGTCGCCCTGGTGTACGTCCACGTCCTCGCCTTCGACTTCCTGCGTTGTATGCAGCACAGCAACGTGGAGGTGATCCCTCGCCGGCTCTTCGACGCCCTGCCCGTCCTCCGCTACCTCCTCTGCACTCCTACGTAAGTGCCCGTCGTCCGCCCAGTGATCTAATTTTTTTTACTTCGACAAGAGAATGGTCGCTTTAATTTACCGATCTACCGCGCGCGCGCCGTCGCGACCAGTGCTTCTTCACCCGGTCCCGTACGTCCTGTTCGGCGGGTCATCGTCCGGAAACCTAGAAACGGACTGCACATGTGGGTCATTAATTGGATCGGACGGCGTCGATCTGCCGTTGCATCGATCATTTCCCACCCCTCCGGTCGCTGTCGGCGTCGGGGATCCCTCCCTTCCCGGCTAGCTGAACCCTGCGATCCGGTGGCTGGACGTACGGGACCGGGTGAAGAAGCGGTCGCGACGGCGCGCGCGCGGTAGATCGGTAAATTAATTGGATCGGACGGCGTCGATCTGCCGTTGCATCGATCATTTCCCACCCCTCCGGTCGCTGTCGGCGTCGGGGATCCCTCCCTTCCCGGCTAGCTGAACCCTGCGATCCGGTGGCTTTCAGCTGGAGTTTTTTTTTGAAATAACGTAGTTTTTTTAAAATTATAAAAATAACGTACAAAAATTTTTATTTACAAAATTAACGCACTTTGATCCAAGTTGATATATAAAATACAGACTTCAGACCGAAAATTTCAAGTCGGAGTCACGAAATCCGACTTTACTTTAAAGTCGGACAAAAAATTACGAATTTGAAAGTTGTAGACGGCATCTACGACATTTAACATAAATTTTTTTATTTTTATTTTTGCATGCAGTGCATTAAATTAAATGTCTGTATAGATTCATAAATTGCTAATTATTGGAGTTGAATTTTAACGATTCGTTTGTTTCAATGAATTCAAAATGTTGAAAATTATAGGATTAAATTTTTGAATTTCCGAATTTTGACTCCAAAAAATTAATAATTCAAAACAATCTCAACCGTCCATTGTAAAAAATTATTTATTTTGATAAATTTAAAAAACTAATGTTATAGTATCAAGCGCTACGAATTCACCTGTCCAAGTGGATCGGAAAAATTCGATTCCTATAATCGGAAATTTACGAATCTATACAAGCATTTAATGCTCTGCGTGAAAAAAAAAATTAAAAAAAATTAAGTTAAAAGTTGTAGATGCACTCTACAACTTTCAAATTCGTAATTTTTTTGTCCGACTTTAAAGCAAAGTCGGATTTCTTGACTCCGACTTGTAATTTTCAGTCTGAAGTTGGTATTTTATATACCGACTTGGGTCAAAGTGCGTTAGTTTTGTAAATAAAAATTTCCGTACGTCATTTTTATAATTTAAAAAAACTACGTTATTTCAAAAAAAACTCGCATGGCATGAGGTGTCTAGGCCGCTCAGCGGCACGTAGCTGCCCGGGCATGCGGGCATGCCGGAGACGTCAGCGTATATACTTCCAGAGAGCGGATCACCTCAGGTGGGCTCCTGAGGGAGCCCACCTCAGGCCACTCATATATGGGCATTCAATGCATGATATGATGAGTCTTAAATGCATTGACATGATGGGCATTGAATGCCCATCTGTGAGTGACCTGAGTGAGCTCCCTCGGGAGCCCACCTAAGGTGATTCGCTCTCATATTTCCGCCGTGCTGCCGATGGTGACAGGACGGTCAGGAGGGTCACCCGCTCCTGCGCTTTTCCAACCAAACTCCGCTGCTGACCTTCGCCGACTGACGTGTCTGCCGCCGATAAAATTATGGTCCGGTCTCGTAGAGGGATTTTTTTTTGCGTTTACTTTTATTTTTTTACACGAGTGGGCGTGTGGGTACGGGGGGAATTTATGGTCTTCAAAAGGCGAAGTCATATATATAAGACACGCACTCCTTCTCGAGAATCAAACTAGAATTTTCAGAATTACCGATAGAGAGAGAGCTCGGGGGATAAGATACAAGATGTGTGGCCATCTAGCCAGCTTGAACAGGCGGGGTGCCAGAAGGTGAATGTGACGCCGCAACGCTCCCTTCTTTAATGTGCGTCACGTAGAGAGACGTCTCGGCCGTGCTGTGCCGTGCTGTGCCGTGGGGGGTGCCGTACGCATATCATCGCCTCACATTAACGTTCTCGGTTGTGCATCGCAGGTACCACGCGCTGCACCACACGGAGAGAGACACCAACCTGTGCCTCTTCATGCCCCTCTTCGACCTCCTGGGCAACACCCTCAACCCCAACTCATGGGACATGCACAAGAAGATCTGCTCCGGTACGTGCCGCTCCGCCCCCATCTCTGGCTACGTCGTCTCTCGAGCAACAAGATAAGATAAACGGGAAATGCACACAGAGTCTGTTTTGAACCTAACACTTCTTCATTTTCAAACACATTTTATCATTAAACTCATTTTTTTTTCAAATTATCATCACACTTATTCTATTTTTCATTGAAAATATCTTTTTAATGTGTATTTTCCTTTAACATTAGATTTTTAAAATTTTCAAATTTAATGGTTTATAAGGATCTCCAATTTTATTTTCAACTTTGAAAATTATTTTATAATTTTTATATTATTTATAACCGCAAAATATTCATATATTTGAAATACAAATTTATCGTAAATATGATATAAATGATCAAATATCATGTTATTTATTACATCATGTTGTTGATTAACTTAAGTCATAAATATGAAATATTATTATGGTTACGACAATAAATTATCACATCTTATTTATATCAAAATTTAAATTTTATATAAAATATTAATTTATTTATTACATTAAGTTAAGTAGTACATTCTATTTTGACTCTATGCTATTGTTTTGTTTAAAGTAAAAAATATTATAACTAAAATTTTGTTCATTGAATCATATTTATTATAATTTTATTATAAAATTTTAAAAATAGTATATTTAATATATTATGTTAATTATATAAATGTTTCAACAATAAAATATTATTATATTTTGAATGAAAAAATATTATTATTAAAATTTATCAACTAATTAAGGACAAAAAGGAAATTTGTCGTAGTTATTAGAGTGGGTGGTAAGTGAAATATTATACTAAATTGAGAACATAATAAATAGTTTTTAGTAATTTTGAACTTTATTAAATGTCGAGAGTTGACTTGTGTGGGGGGGGTGGGTGGAGATCCTGCCGCTGCCCGGCTCGAGTTTATGGGCCGCCTAACATGTGAGACGGGGCCCGGGGGCTTGCTCGTCGAGAAGAATGTTCGAGTACCGCGCCTTGACTGTTGACCCGCCCGCCCGCTGGTGGGCCCACGGTTAATCAGACTGTTGACCCGCCCGCCCGCTGGTGGGCCCACGGTTAATCAGCACTCAGTCAGCAGGAAATGGAAATGGTCCTGATGGTTTTTCTTCTTTTTTTTTTTTAATTTGGGCAGAGAAGAACGAGGTGGCGCCCGACTTCGTGTTCCTGCTGCATGCGGTGGACGTCATATCGTCGCTGCACGCGCCGTACGTCTTCCGCAGCTTCGCGTCGACGGCCTTCGTGCCGTGGCTGTTCCTGATCCCCCTCTGGCCCATCGCCTTCGTCGGCATGCTGCTCATGTGGGCCACCTCCAAGACCTTCCTCCACTCCTTCTACAGCCTCCGCGGCAAGCTCCACCAGATCTGGCTCGTCCCCCGCCACAGCTTCCAGGTACGCACGCACCCGGCCGCGCGTCTGTCTGTCTGTCCGTCCGATCACTACTACGCTTCTTTAAGCTTGCTAGCTAGCTTCCCCGGCCGGCGTTGATTTACGACGCTTTTATACTTGTTGTTGGCGCCCCCGCAGTACTTCTTGCCCTTCGCCAAGGACGGGATCAACGACCAGATAGAGCTGGCCATCCTGAGGGCGGACAAGATGGGAGTCAAGGTGCTCAGCCTCGCCGCATTGAATAAGGTAGGTCGATGTTTTGTTCGTATACACACACCGTATTCATCGCCGGTGGGGGCGCAGCATGAGCTGGGAGCCGTGCTCTGTTCTTGCAATGTCGTCCTACCACTGTGCTGTAGGGCTGTAAACGGAGCAGATACAGAGCGGATATGACATTTTCGAATCCGCTCTGCTGGCTAATTCGGATATCGGATATCCGTTCCGAATTAAATTCGAATACGGAACGGATCTTCACAATCGGATATCTCTCGAATACGGAGCGAATACGGATAATATCTGGTTCGATTTACTGTGGGGGAGGGGGATTCTCGAGGGGAGGCCCGAGCGCTGTGGCCTTGCGGGGGAGGGGGTGCTCTGCTCGGGGGGAGGGGGAGCCACCGGGAGGAGGGCCGGGGGGGATGCTCGGGGGAGGGGGAGCCGGCGGGAGGGGGCGGGGAGGAGGGCCCGAGCCGGGGGGGGACCCGCCGGGAGGAGGGGGAGGCTCGGGGGGAGGGGGCCGCCGGGAGGAGGGCTCGGGGGAGGGGAACCGCCGGGAGGGGCCGGGAGGAGGGCCCGAGCCGGAGGGGGAGCCTCTAGGAGGAGGGGGATGCTCGGGGGGGGGGGGGGGAGGGGGGCCGCCGAGAGGAGGGCTGGAGCCGGAGGGGGATGCCGGGGGGGGGGGGAGGGGGAGCCGCCGAGAGGAGGGCTGGAGCAGCAGGGGGATGCTCGGGGGGAGGGGGAACCGTCAGCCGGGAGGAGGGGGAGCCGCCGACCGGGAGGAGGGCTGGTGCCGGAGGGAGGGGGAGGCTCGGGAGGGAGGGCGATGTGGGACAGAGGGAGCCGTCGCCGGGAGGGGGATGCTCACCGAGTCACCGCCGCCGGGACCGGGAGGGATGCTCTGCACACTGCTCGTGCTCACCTTCGCCTGCTCGTGCTCGGGACGCTGTCTCCGACTCTCTGCTTGCCGCCTGCCAGGATGCGAGATGGGGATCCGTGGGAGGCTCGGGAGGGAGGGGGAGTCGCAGGGGGACGCAGGGAGCCATCGTCGGGAGGGCGATGCTCACCGTCCACCGAGTGCTCTCCTCGTGCAGCCGTGCTCGCCTTCGCCTGCTCGTGCTCGCCTCCTCGGGACGCCGTCGCCATCTCCGACTCTCCGCAGGCTGCCAGGATGCAGGATGAGAATCGGGGGGCTAGGGATTTCAGGGGTGAGACGGATGGGTTATGTAAATTGTGGTTTAAAGAGGACCGTTGGATCTTACATCCAATGGCTCAGTTCGAACCGAATCTTAATTGGAGCGAATCTAGTGATTCCGAATCCGCTCCGTTTAAAATTCGGATAATATCCGAATCCGAAAATATTATCGGACGGATCAAGTTAAACGGATAATATTCGCTTATCCGGATACGAATTCGAATCGGATTCGAATTTTATCCGGATCCGTATACAGCCCTACTGTGCTGCTATTATCACTCTCCCAACCGATCGTTTGTCTCGCCCGAGGAGTCGACGCCGCGTTAACAGTAAAAGTCGATTAATTAAGATGTTATAATATCCATACGTATGGTTGGTTGGTTAACAGTAAAAGTCTTGAATCTGGTACGCAGAACGAGGCGCTGAATGGCGGCGGCACGCTGTTCGTCGACAAGCACCCCGACCTCCGCGTGAGGATCGTCCACGGCAACACCCTCACGGCGGCGACCATCATCAACGAGATCCCCCGCGGCGTTCATGAGGTGTTCCTCACCGGCGCCACGTCCAAGCTCGGCCGAGCCATCGCCCTCGACCTCTGCCGCAAGAAGATCCGCGTGCTGGTCGGTGCACCTAGCCATCTCCGTCTACTACTCTTTGCTATTCATATGTATATTCACGTATCCGCGCGTCTTCGATGAGAGTCCAAAATTCCCGGCGACTCGTCTTGATTTTGATCTCTGTAATCCGCCGGCGCCGCAGATGATGACTCTTTCTACGGAGAGGTTCCAGAGAATCCAGCGAGAAGCCCCCGCGGAGTTCCAGCACTACCTCGTTCAGGTCACAAAGTGCCAAGCCGCCCAGAACTGCACGGTACGTAACACACATTTACAGACAAGCTGTGTACGTACGTACATGTTTTGTGGATCGCCCCGAACCGTACGCAAGGGGTAACTGATCATATATATATATACATAAATTGTTGCCCGAACACTCGGGAACCCGTAGACATGGATCGTGGGCAAATGGCTGTTGAAGAGAGAGCAGCGCTGGGCGCCGCCGGGCACACATTTCCACCAGTTCGTGGTCCCGCCCATCTTCGGCTTCCGCAGTGACTGCACCTACGGGAAGCTCGCCTCCATGCGCCTTCCCAAGGACGTCCGGGGGCTCGGCACGTGCGAGGTAATGTATGGTTCGATTAAATCAGACTATATATAATATAGGACTCCCTCTCTCGAATCCCGCCGACGATGCCTTCTCTCCCCTCCGCCCAACTGTGACGCAGTACACGCTGGACCGGGGCATCGTCCACGCCTGCCACGCCGGCGGCCTGGTCCACTTCCTGGAGGGATGGACGCACCACGAGGTCGGGGCCATCGACGTCGACCGGATCGACGTCGTCTGGGAGGCGGCGCTGCGCCACGGGCTCTCCCCCGTCTGACCGCGAAGCAAGGCCAAACACGCAATCTTTCATCTCTCTCCGTCGTACTACAGCTTTGAAGTTTGGCTCGATGCATCCAACGTTAGATAATAATAATTGTGTTTATGTTATCAGGTTGTTAAGATAAGATTAAGTTTATTTAGTTAAGATGTTTATCTTATTGTTGAGTCTATCGAGTTGTTAAAGAGATAGACATCTCTTAATCTTATCTCTATCTTCTTTCTCCTTGTATTTTCCTATAAATAGAGCATGAAATAAGAATAGTGATAATCAAGTTTTTTGAGGCGTTTTTCTCTCTCTCTTCTCTTCAATCTTTCATAGTGGCATCAGAGCCATCAAAGGTTCCTGTTTCTTCCGTCGTGGCGCACTGCAGCATTGTTGTTCTCCAGTCATCCGGAGAAAGTTGTGCGGATGTTGTCTACCTTTTTTCTTCCGCCAGATAGTGTTGTGCACCTTCTGTTTATTTCTTTTCCCACAAGGACGCAGTGGAAGTCCTGCCACGAAGAACGTGCTGTCATCGACACTGTACGCGTTCAGCGTCTCCGTTGCCTCAAGCGAACCAGCAATACGTGTTCAGCAAAGTCAAAATCAACTTTTGGTTGGTCAAAATTTAAGGTGCACTTCCCCTTTCCACGGCGCAGGTGATTATTTTGACGTCAAAATTGATTTCTATTGTCAATTTTGAGATCAACGTCCGCCAAGTCAAGGTTCGGTCAAACAGACATTTTTGAAAATTTGAAATTTAGTAAGATACAACATGACACATCTCAACAACTCTTCTACAAATCAATCTTTGATTCTATTATTTAATGGGGAGAACTATGTTTTTTGGTGTATTAAAATGAGAACTTTGTTTATTTCTCAAGATCTTTGGGATTTAGTTGATAGTGGTTTTGTAGATCCATGCAATGAGGAAGTTTTACGTATGATGATAGCACAAAGAAATGAGTTGAAAGAAAATAGAAAAAAGGATGCTAAGGCATTGTTGTTTATTCAACAAACTGTTAGTGATGCAGTTTTTTCTAGAATTTCTACTGCATCAAAATCAAAAGAGGCATGGGATATTTTGAAAGGAGAATACCAAGGTTCTCAAAAAGTTATTGCTGTCAAACTTCAAACTCTTAGAAGAGAATTTGAGACATTAGCTATGAAAAATCCAGAATCTGTTCAAGATTTTTTTGTTAGAACTACCTCAGTAGTTAATGAAATCAGGTCACTTGGTGAATTTCTTCCTAATCAGAAAGTTGTGGAAAAAGTACTTAGAAGTTTGTCTTCTAAATTTGATCCTGTTGTACCTGCCATTGAAGAGTCTAAATATCTTTCTCAATATTCTCTTAATGACCTAACGAGTTCTTTGCAAGCTCATGAACAAAGATTGAACAGATCAACAGAAAACACTTTAGAGTATGCACTCACCTCAAAGCTTGACAACTCAAAAGATGGCAAGAAAGAGAACAAAGATGAATCAAGAGATAACAGAGGATACTGAGGCCGAGGAAGAGGCAGAGGTCGAGGCAGAGGCAGAGGAAGAGGAAGATCCAACTCTAGTGATCAGAGATCATATAACAATGAAAGAGGTAATCAACACTTTACCAAATTTAAATGTCGATATTGCCAAAAACCAGGTCATATTGAGAAGTTTTGTTGGACAAAAGCAAAGAAACAAGCAAATGTGACTGAGGAAAAGAAAGAAGAAACCAATGCTAATATCTTTCTTGCTTGTCTTCACACTAAATCCTGTTCACATGACATATGGTTGTTAGATAGTGGATGTAGCCAAGGAAGGAATAGTCGGGGGTCGACCCCGGGTCGGTCGGCCCCAAAACCGACCCGGGTCAGTTGGGGTTGCGACCCGGGTCGGGTCGGGGTCGGGAAAAAAATAAAAAATTCATTTTAAAATAATAACCGGGTCGGGGGGTCGGGGCCGGGTCGGGGTCGGTCGGCCCAAAAAGCGACCGGGTCGGGCGACCCGGCTGACCGGGTCGCCAACCCGGCGAACCATGGATGTAGCAATCATATGACAGGATTAAGAGAGATGTTTAAAACCATTGATTATTCTGTGAAGACTATGATTCACTTAGGTGATGGAAAGCAAGTCAAAGCCGAAGGGAAAGGTATCATCTCAGTTAAGCTTAAATCAGGTATTGAAAGACAAATACATGATGTTCTTTTCATTCCTGGTTTAGCCCATAATCTTCTAAGCATTGGTCAATTAGTCCAAAATGGTTACTCTGTTAAATTTTTGGAAAATTCTTGTGAGATTCGAGACAAGAATGGTGGATTAGTTATAAATGTAAAGATGACAGAAAACAAGATGTTCCCTTTTAGTTTCTCAAGCATTGGTGATTATGCATTGCATGCTTCAGGCAAAATTTTATCACAATTATGGCATAATCGATATGGACATTTAAATTACAATGGTTTGAAATTGTTGAATCAAAAACATATGGTAATTGGTTTACCACACCTTGAACATACTGATGATATTTGTGAAGGTTGTATTTATGGAAAGCAACATAGAAACTCATTTCCAGTCAAAAGCTCATGGAGAGCACATACACCTCTTCAACTTGTTCATGCAGATATTTGTGGGCCAATGAGGACCACATCACTTGGTGGAAGTAAGTACTTTCTGTTGTTTACTGATGATTTTAGCAGGAAAAGTTGGGTGTATTTCTTGACTTACAAATCTGAAGCATATTCAAAGTTTTTGTTGTTTAAAGCATATGTTGAGAAGCAGAGTGGATATAACTTAAAAACTTTGAGGACTAACAGAGGAGGAGAGTTTTTATCTAACAATTTCACCTCATTCTGTAAAGCAAATGGTGTTCATAGACAGCTCACAACAAGCTACACACCTCAGCAGAACGAAATTGCAGAACGCAAGAATCGGACTATCATGGAGATGCCCCGTATCATGTTAAAGGCAAAGCAACTTTCGAATGAATTTTGGGCTGAGGCAGTAGGAACTGCTTGCTATCTTCTCAATAGATCTCCCACAAAAGCAGTACAGAATCAAACTCCCTTTGAAGCTTGGCATGGTAAGAAACCAAACATAGCTCATTTGAAAATTTTTGGCTATGTTGCTTATGCTCATATTAATGCTGAAACAAAGAGATAAGCTTGATCAAAAAAGTGAGAAATGCATCTTCATTGGTTATAGCACCGAAACAAAGGGTTATCGGTTGTATAATCCTTTGACCAAGAATAGTTTTATAAGCAGGGATGTCATATTCAATGAGAATTCTTCTTGGCGTTTTGATGCTGATCAAGTTTGCACTGGTTATAAAGAAATGCATGATTCTTTATCTCCAGTTATAGAGACAAGACAATGTGAGACTTCTGTAGAAGATATTAATCCAAATGAGTTGGATGGATCTCCAAGAAAAATGAGATCTTTGCATGATATCTATGAGTCTTGTAGTTTTGCCTTGTTTTCAGCAGAGCCAACACCATTTAATGAAGCAGTCAAGCATGAAGAATGGAAGCAAGCAATGGATGAAGAAATTGCAGCAATTGAAAAGAATGACACTTGGGAGCTGGTAAATCTACCAAAAGAGAAAAATCTGATTGGTTTGAAATGGATCTATAAGACAAAATACAATGCAAATGGCAGTGTTCAAAAGCACAAAGCAAGACTTGTGGCAAAGGGTTACTCACAACAAGAAGGTATTGACTTCTATGAAACATTTTCTCCCGTTGCTAGAATAGAAACCATCAGAACTGTTTTGGCATTTGCTGCACATATGAAATGGCATGTTTATCAACTTGATGTTAAATCTGCATTTCTGAATGGTATTTTGGATGAAGAAGTCTTTGTTGAGCAACCTGAAGGATATGTTGTTCATGATATGGAAGAAAAAGTTTACAGGTTGAAGAAAGCTCTTTACGGCCTTAAACAAGCCCCAAGAGCTTGGTATAGCAGAATTGACTCATATTTTCAGAAATTGGGTTTGAAAAGAAGTGCTAATGAACCAACACTCTACACAAGATCAAGTGGCAAGAAAATTCTTTTTGTAAATTTATATGTTGATGATATCATTTATATAGGTTCTTCACTTGAGTTGGTTATTGAATTCAAGAACAAAATAATGGATGAGTTTGAAATGACAGATTTGGGACTTTTGCATTATTTTCTGGGTTTAGAAGTTAAGCAGATAGAAAATGGGATATTCTTATCCCAAGAGAGGTATGCATATGACTTGTTGAAAAGGTTTAACATGGAAAATTGCAAGCCTAGCAACACTCCAATGAATGTGAATGAGAAACTCAGGCTAATGGATGGTACAGGAAAGGTTGATGCTTGTTATTTCAGAAGATTAGTTAGAGGTTTGATTTATTTAACTCATACTCGACCTGATTTGAAGTTTCCTGTGAGTCTTGTATCCAGATTTATGCATGATCCTTCAAAACAACATTTAGGTGATGCAAAAAGAATTCTTCGATATGTTTGTGGAACTATTTCACAAGGAGTATGGTATACTCCTAAGACTGATTTCAAGTTGACAGGTTATACAGATAGTGATTGGGCAGGCTCTTTAGATGATAGAAAGAGCACTACTGGTTATGTTTTTCTACTAGGTGAATGAGCTATTTCTTGGGCATCAAAGAAGCAAGCTACAACAGCATTGTCATCAACTGAAGCAGAATATGTAGCAGCTGCATCAACAACTTGTCAGGCTATGTGGCTTGGCCTGCCAAGCATGGTACAACTCTTCATCCATCTCTATTAACATTTTTCTCACCTTGAGCCTTTAGAACTGCATGGTTCCAATGATTATGGATATTTCTCTTCAGTCCTGGGAAGATGATAGGCAAGATGATTTGTCAATTTTGTCGTATGAGACTAAATAGGTGTTCATTGTTCTACAGGAAGAGAGCTCGCTCAGCAACCTGAAGTAACGAGTTGACAAAAACAATAAGACAAACATGTGAGTTTTAACAATTAGGAAGCCATGAATAGTTGCACAATGATTAAAAGGATATTCTACATTGAAAGCATATAAATGGTGGATATATCTGCAAGAAAGCTAGAATCAAAGTGTTCTTACCACATTCTTAAAGTTGAATGCTAAGGCTACAAAGGGGTTGTAGTAGGGAAACAACATGTGGCATATGATGAAAAGTTATGCATTTTATCTCCGATAAGTGATGAGTGACAGTCAAACAACCATAAAATGCAGAACACAAGCACCTTAGACAAGAACAATGGTTATCAATAGGTGTGGAACATCATGTATCACATAAATAGAAATACAGTGAAGCAATTATTGGCAGAGGAACTAAGCTTCACAAAAATTTTCTTCAGACCATTTATCCCATTCTTCTGAATATATAAAACATGTTGGACCCTCCATCGGATAGGAAAAATGATAAAGAAATGATAATGAATTAAGTTCAGTGAAGATGTAGCCCCTCTAGCTACTGAAGCTTGCCCCTCTAGCATAATGCTTATTAACAAACTATCTATATTAAATGATCTTATAATTGACAGTTAAATGATCTCATAATCACTGTATTCCTATTGATAATGATTATCCATGATTGCTAGACTTCAAACTTCGTGGTTTTTTGCTCTCTTGCAATTTTCTATCCTATTAAATATTTTTTTAAATCTTCTGAACCATTGATCTACATATTTACAGAATTCTCAAATCCATAATTCTTCAGATATTTTTAGTGATTTCAGACTTCAGGACGCTTTTAATGTTCTGGTATTTTTGTAATTTGACATTATGGGTGTTTTTTATTTTATCCTGATTTCTGATCTATTTTTGTCTTCGTATCACAGTATTTTTTGGATTTCTGAACTGGGTCTTCCGAGACTTTGAGCTTTCATATTTACCTCACATTTTGGCATTTTATGACTTGCATCATTCTCATATTTTCCAAATTCTCGTAATTCTAGTTTTTTTTTCAAAATTTCTGGATCTGGTGACAAATAGCAACAAATGCACAAAGCATCAACACTGATTTAGATGTGACAACTATAAAAATGGATGCTATTTCATGAAAGTAATAGCTACATTTGTGTGGTATGTGCATTTAAGAACTTCCAATATTTTTGTGTTAATTTTGTGTGGTATGTGTATTTAGGAACTTCCAGTATTAGTTAATCAATATTATATTTTGAGTTCTTTTGAAATTTTGACCTCTCTCCACCAAATTTCTAATAATTTGTGTTAATTATATCAACTACTCAAATACCCTTTATTAACTGCAGTAACAATTCTTACATCCACAAACTAAACATATGGAAGGCATAGTCCCATAGTCCCATAGTGCTTTGCATTGGGTTTGCATTGTTTTAGGTTTTGTTTGATATTTGGTTTGTTTTGATTAAGACGATGTATTTTAGGTTTCATTACATATGTTGAATTTTTATGTTTGAAGTTTAAGCTTTGATTTTGGATTTTTGAGATTAACATTTGGTTTCCATCTTGGATAAGTGTAATTTTGGTTCATTTTTTCTTGTTGTCTTTTGGTTCATTTTGTTTTGGGAGTTTACAATTAGGCTTCAGATCTGAGGATTTATTTAATTTCGGTTTCAGATTTGAATTTTCCATTCGGATATGTACGTTTAGATTTAGGAATTTTGAATATGAATTTCAACTTTAAGTGAGAATATTCCCATTTCAGTCTTTGTTTGCATTAACTTTTGGAACTGAAATTTTGAGTTGTACTCCAGATAACCGTCCAAGCGCGAAAATGAGAGTGAGAATCTCATATTGGTGTATTCGGATTTGAGATTTACAGTTTGGACCTTTGGATTTTTAGTTTTCCGAAAGACCGCGGTTTCAGCAAATTAAAAGCTCCATGGTATTGATCGTCCAAGAATCATCGGATTCTATTATAGAACGGGGTTGGAAAGAAGGCTATATATATGGTTCTAGACGACAGCAGATAAAACTCAAAAGGAGTCATAAAAATCAAAATCAAATCAGAAAATGGCTAAACTTTAAGAAAAGGAGAAAACTGAAGAACAATTCCATAAAGCCACTGAATTCCTAGCGGAAATAAATATCAACAGCCACAAGATATTATACATGTCTCTTCTCCTAGATCGGTAATCGAAAAAAGGTTCTCAGCCTAAATCAGGTAGTGTTATCTTCATCCTTTCTTCACTACCTGAGCAGTCTTCCTCATCTTGTGGCGGCGGCTGAAATTGGAGACATCCCTAATAAAGGTACTTGTGAGAGAATAACTTCTTTCCAAATCCTTTTAACGGGGCAGATGTTACATTTGTGCAACGAGTATGCTTATTTAATTTTGCACACATATTTAAGGTGTAATAATAAAATTATTTAAGAGGACTTTTATCTTTTCGTATTCCTTGTAATATTTCTTGCTGTGTTTATTTCTAATAGTTTGTTCATCGATTTTCACACAGTACCTGAAAAAGATCATTCTCAAGGCCCATCAAAACATGAATCCTATGACTCTAACGACACTTCACAAGGTAATGTCACCCACGTCTTCTAAACATGTGACTTGACCTCTCGCTTTCATTATATCTATCCAGAAACACATGTATGCACAAATACACACGTGCATGCACATACATAATGGCCCGTTTGGTAACACTATTTGACACCTCTATCACTGTCAATTTTAAAATTAATATTCTTAGTAATCACTAAGAAGTGTTTGGTTAATAGTATCAATTTTGAAATTGGTAATGAAAACAAAGCACATTATGTAATATAAGTGTCAACTTGTATCGATTTTGATATTGATATTCCAACCTTTAAAATTATCAATATCAATATTGATATAGTATCAAATTTGAAACTCTAACCAAACGGGCCATAAGAGTCTACATACTGCCTATTTTGCTTATTGCCTTTTGCTATGAAGTGCTCCTTCCATCCAAAAAATGTTTTCTTTGGCATCTTTGGTGGCTAATTTATGTTCTGATTTTTTTTATATAAAATTATGCTTGCCTTGGATACTTGCATCTTTTATTTTCTTTCGGTCAATTGGGTTAGGGTACAAAACTATAATGTTATTATATATTTGTTCAATCTTTGAATAATATTGGCGGTATCCCTCAAGTTTATTTGTTGAGGTACCGTAGATAAAATTGTTTTGTATGGTCCATATGCATCATTCTTTCACAAATGATAATTTCATAAACTTTTAAGACGGTGCTTACTCAACCCAACTCGAGTGTTAATACCAAATTATTTAGGGTCGGTTGTGTGGAATCTCTTTCTCTACGGACATCAATTTTAAGTTATTTCTTCATAAATATTTTAATCATCCAAATCATATAGAATTACGTACTTTCTTTTAAGTTAACTTAGGTTGACAACATCCCTTATTTTCTACTATTCTACTAGATAGTGTCTCCATGGTTCGGGTTTACTAATGCCATCAGCACTTTTTGCACCTTCATAGGTGATAAAGAAAAAAGGGAAAAAACTCTTACACGAACTTATTCCTGGTTGTTCTATCATCGACAGGTTGGTCGCAAAAAGGCATGTGAAATGTGGCTCATAACATACATCTACGATGCTCACGGAGCAGAGAAAATAGGTCTTGTCAACACCGTAGTACCAGTAATATTTTTGCAATGACTAAGAGCATACATGTTGTTATAACACGAGCGGAATAACCGTACGACTCCGACGAACCGAGTCGTACCCCGGATATCGACCTGTGAATTGAGATAGAAGAAAGAACGAACAACCACAGCACGAAGACAGAGATTTAACGTGGTTCGGCAAGGCGATATGCCTTCCTACATCCACGGGCGGCGACGACCGGAAACTTCACTAAATAAAAGGAGAAAATACAAATAGTAGAGCACTCTCTAACTCTCTAGAAGAACAAATCTTTTCTCAAATAAACAAGAACAAAATCTTCCCTGCACCCACGTATAGCTTACGCTGGTGCTTCTCACGCTTGCTTTTCTGGTGATGCTTGAAGAAGGAAGGGTTGCCTCCCTTTTATAGGCGCATTAGCAACAACCCCACGTACACACGTCTCCTGCCATGCATATCCCCACGTCCGCACGTCTCTTGCATGCATATCCGGGAGCTTGTTTGATCCAAGCGGGATCCTTGCGTGGATAGAGTTGCATGCACGCACGTCTCCAACGTGGATGGCTTCTCGCGCATGTATGTGAAGAAGAGACGCTATCAACAAATTCTCCTCTCGGCTCATCTTCACAAGCCATACATTCAGTGTCAAGCTTCACTTTAATTGTCGTATCCGCCAATGCCCCACCGGGCACGCCTCATTTCCTATGTAAGCCAATCAAGTCTAGGCAATGCCTAAACTTGTCCGTTGGAATAGACTTCGTCAGCATATCTGCAGGGTTCTCTGTTGTATGCACCTTTTTCACATTAATAGCTCCCTGTGAAATCACATCACGAACAAAATGATACCTGACATCAATATGTTTGGTCCTCTCGTGATACATCTGATTTTTGGTAAGATGTATAGCACTTTGACTATCACTGTACACCGGAGTTGCATCCTGTACTTGACCCAAATCATTGACCAATCCTCTTAGCCATATGGCTTCTTTTACTCCCTCTGCTGTTGCCATGTATTCAGCTTCTGTCGTTGATAATGCCACAGTAGACTGCAAGACAGCTTTCCAACTAATAGCACAACCAGAGAAAGTAAATACATAACCTGTCAAGGATCTCCTCTTGTCCCGATCACCGGCATAATCAGAATCCACATAACCGATAAGCTGACCAGCATTCATTTCCCTTTTGAATACAAGACTCACATCTGAGGCACCTTTGAGATAGCGAAGAATCCACTTTACAGCTTCCCAGTGAATCTTCCCTGGATTTCCCATGTACCTGCTGACAACACTAACAACATGAGAAATATCAGGTCGAGTGCATACCATAGCATACATGATGCTTCCAACTACACTCGCATAAGGAATTGATGCCATCTGTTCCTTTTCTTTCTCAGACTTAGGTGAATCTGCTGCAGACAATTTGAAATGGGTTGCCAATGGAGTATTCACAGCCTTACAATGGCTCATGCCAAACCTTTCTAGCACCTTCTCTATGTACTTTTTCAGTGATAAGCACAACTGTCCAGTGTCACGGTTCCTGTGTATCTCCATGCCCAATATCTTCTTTGCCGCACCGAGATCCTTCATCTCGAACTCACCTTGCAACTGAGATTTCAAATATTTGATATCTGACATATTCTTAGCAGCAATTAACATGTCATCCACATACAACAAGAGATAGATAGCAAACCCATTTGAAAGCTTCTTATGATACATGCAACTATCATAATTACTACGTAAGTAATTTTGACTCAGCATAAATGTATCAAACCTTTTGTACCACTGTCTTGGTGATTGTTTCAAGCCATATAAAGACTTCTTTAGCAAGCAAACATGATCTTCCTTGCCAGAAACTGCAAATCCCTCAGGCTGATGCATGTAGATTTCCTCTTCCAGCTCGCCATGTAAGAACGCCGTCTTTACATCCAGTTGTTCCAGCTCTAAGTCGAGCATAGCAACTATAGCAAGCAATGCACGAATCAAAGAATGTTTTACAACTGGAGAGAATACCTCGTTGAAGTCTATACCTTCTCTCCGTGTAAAACCTTTTGCTACGAGCCGTGCCTTGTATCTAGCATCTTCTACTCCGGGATTCCCTCCTTTTTCTTGAAGACCCACTTGCTACCAACAATTTTCTCGACCTTTGGTACTTTGACAAGCTTCCATGTGTCATTCTTTCTAAGAGACTCCATCTCCTCTTCCATGGCCAATTGCCACTGAGGAGAATCAGGTGATGCTATCGCCTTTCGATATGAACTAGGTTCATCCTCCTCAATCTCCTCTGCAATAGATAAAGCAAAAGCTACCATGTCAGAATTACAATACCTGCTAGGTGGTCTGATCACCCTGCGCTCTCTATCCACTGCAATACTATGCTGCCCTTGAGAAGTTTGTTGTTGTGTTGTACTACTCTCTGGTATATCAATTGTTCTATTCGGACTCTGAGCTGTCTTTTCTCGCACTGTATCTGCTCCTAGGAGCTTCACCTCCAGCTCCCCTTGCTTGCTTTTATCATGATCTCCATCAGTGGTTGACTTCTCTCCTGATTGAAACATCGCAGACTCATCAAAGGTCACATCTCTCTTTGTCAAGAACCCAGGTGACTGAGGATCGACACACCACAGTCGATATCCTTTCACACCCTGTGCATATCCTACAAAGATGCATTTCTTGGCCCTCGGCTCTAACTTGTCTCCTGTGACATGAGCATAGGCAATACAACCGAAAATTCTGAGGTTAGAATAATCAGTTGGAGATCCGGACCATACCTCCTCAGGAGTCTTCAACCCAATAGCTGTAGATGGTGATCTGTTTACAAGATAGCAAGCGGTATTGACAGCTTCTGCCCAAAACTTCTTTGATAAACCAGCTTGAGAAAGCATGCACCGTGCTCTCTCTAAGAGTGTTCTGTTCATCCGTTCTGCAATTCCATTTTGTTGTGGTGTCCCTGCTACAGTGCGATGCCGAACTATGCCTTCATTCCTGCAGAATTCATTAAATTCCTTTGAGCAGAATTCCATACCGTTATCAGTACGGAGGCGCTTGATTTTCTTTCCTGTCTGCCGCTCGATCAACGCCTTCCACTGCTTAAAGGTGATGAATACATCACTCTTCTTCTTGATGAAAAATACCCAGACCTTTCTTGAATAGTCGTCAATAAAGGTCAACATGTAGTGTGATCCTCCCAACAAAGCAACTGGAGCAGGACCCCAAAGATCGGAGTGGATGTAATCCACCGTGTCTTTGGTTCTATGGACTGCCGTATTGAACTTTACCCTGCATTGTTTTCCAAACACACAATGTTCACAAAAATCCAACTTACCAGTCATTTGTCCATCAAGCAAGCCTTTCTTGCTAAGCTCTACCATGCCTCGTTCACTCATGTGGCCTAGTCGCATATGCCACAATCGAGTAGGATCATCCTCTGAGCCACCAGCAACACATGCACTGTCAACTACAGTGCTCCCCTGTAGGTGATAGAGTCCTCCAGCCAACTTACCCTTCATTACAACCAAGGCACCTCGAGAAACTCTAAGCACTCCGTTTTCTGCTGTAAAACGGTATCCACGTGCATCCAAGAGACTAAGAGAAATTAGGCTTCTTTTCAGATCAGGGATATGACGTACCTCTAGAGTTCTGATGATGTCATCATACATCCTGATTCTGACTGTACCAACACCTGCTACTGCAATAGTTCTATTGTCTCCTAAAGAGACGGTACCACTACTTACAGTCATGTAAGTAGAAAACCATTCTCTATGAGAACACATATGAAAAGTGTAAGGAATCGTCCATCAAAATTTGGTGCAGCGGAAGCGACGATTCCTATGGGTTCCTTTAGAATCCGTCTCAATCAGAACCGAACGACGAAAACCGAAAACCGATCAAATCGGGTTCGAATATACCTGATAGGGATTCATATAATCCCATGGAGAGGAAGAAGATGAGCTTCTCAAGCTCTACAAACCGTTCAAATGTCCGGTCTCCAGCAGTATCCACACGAACTTCATCCACAGCAGGTTCTCCCTTCGCGCCGGCCTCGAGAACTCTTCCCGAACGAAGCTCCATCGACCATGGACACCTTCTAGAGAGAGGAGTAGGTAGGGAAGAGGCTTGGGACGTGGTTTTCACCCTTGGCTTGATGGGGTTTGGCTGAAACCATTAGTATTTATAGAGAATTATGGAATTTTTCATAAAAACTCAAAATCTCTATAAATTATGTCCTTGCCCCTGTACTTGTGGATAAGTCCTTTTGTGTGTGACCCACTAGGCCCAATAACCTATTTGGTTGAGGCCTAAATAAAATAGAACAATTCTATTTAATTTAATTAAATCCGTTATCCGATAACAGATTAATCGGCCTACCGATCATGAAGGGTACAAGCCACATCCCATGATCCCAAATGGCTATGGGGATAATCTCATCTCCATTGAACCTTTCCATCATCAGTTACCACATGGATATAAACCCTCATCCATCCAATGTCCCGGTCGGAAAGGAGTACGGCATCGACTGTCAACTCCTTAGTGTACCGACTCTATAGGATCCGTACTCGGAATTGGATCAATTGGAAAACTCCTTTTCCAATTATCCTATCTACCCCGGCCAGGATTTAGAGTACTATCCCATAGGACATTCACTCTCACTTACCGAGAGTGGACGATCCCTTGTTGTCCGCTCAATTGCCTCCATCGGATTTTCCTTGTACCCGATCCATCGCTATATAGGACCATCTAAATTGTGATCCATAAGTCAATGGTCAAAGCACAAGTTCCACCCAACAAGGGATCTTTGGCGACTCACGTCAAAGGTCCAACCATGCAACCGTGATGATAGAAGACCCTGATAGACAGTTCGGTAAGATACCATTCAGGGTTTCTAATTCGGTCAGTTCAGTGAACTCATTCATCTAATGAGCACCTGTATGTGTATCTCAGTGTCTCCACACTAATGACCAATGAGATCGGTCATCCTCATCACATGAGAAGACATCACATACACTAGTCTATCCGGATCCTTGATGTCCCGTCTCAAGTATCCTATGACTAGGAACATTTAGATCAAATACCTCTAGATGATCAATCTCATTATCATGATCTCATCATGATTTAATCATCATTGTATTTGATCAAGGACTTCATTATTATATTTGCATCTAATAAGAGCTTATAATGAAGATTTGCCTAATTAATTGAATAAGATATTTCTAGAAATGTCGAATCATATCATATATGATTGGCTTGTAGGGCATACATTTCTATCAAAAAGTACATGCAGAATCAAGTATCCAATCATCCCCTGACGTACCTGTTGAGACTGTTAGAACAGTCTCCCCTTCTGATGTATCCTCTTGAACTACGTTTACCGCATCAGAAGAAGACTCTACTTGCATCTTGCCTTTTCCCTTCCACTTTGGACAGTCCTTCTTGATGTGCCCTCTTTGGTTGCAGCCGTAGCATTTGACATTCTTCGCTGACTTGGATTTGGATCTGAATCTGCCATTCTTCTCTTTTCCTCTCTTCTCAGTTCTTCCCCGTACCATCAAGCCATCTGCTTGATTTTCACCATGAGTTTCCTGCACACGCTTTTTCAACTCTTTCGAGTTTAAGGATGACTTAACATCCTCTACGGACAGAGTATTTCTTCCGTACATTAAAGTATCCACAAAACTCTCATATGAAGATGGTAAAGAACCGAAAAGGATAATGGCCTGATCTTCATCCTCAACTTTAATATCAATATTTTTAAGATCCATTACAATCCTATTGAACTAAGAACGAACAACCACAGCACGAAGACAGAGATTTAACGTGGTTCGGCAAGGCGATATGCCTTCCTACATCCACGGGCGGCGACGACCGGAAACTTCACTAAATAAAAGGAGAAAATACAAATAGTAGAGCACTCTCTAACTCTCTAGAAGAACAAATCTTCTCTCAAATAAACAAGGACAAAATCTTCCCTGCACCCACGTATAGCTTACGCTGGTGCTTCTCACGCTTGCTTTTCTGGTGATGCTTGAAGAAGGAAGGGTTGCCTCCCTTTTATAGGCGCATTAGCAACAACCCCACGTACACACGTCTCCTTCCATGCATATCCCCACGTCCGCACGTCTCTTGCATGCATATCCGGGAGCTTGTTTGATCCATGCGGGATCCTTGCGTGGATAGAGTTGCATGCACGCACGTCTCCAACGTGGATGGCTTCTCGCGCATGTATGTGAAGAAGAGACGCTATCAACACATGTTAGTTTCCTATGTGGCACCTTTCATTGTTGTCCAGTTGTGCACTGCATCTATGTGATTATAAAATCCGGTCTTTCATAAAACATGCTAGATTAGCTTATAACGTCAGAATTCAATCTACTTTGGATTGTGAGGACAACTATTTAAGTAGTCTGAAGCAATTACCCGAAGGTTGTAACTTGCCACCTGCCTTCCAGTGTTATTAGTTTCTGGAAGCCTTCCCGTAGAAAAATGCGTGTAAAAGTTTGTTTCTATGTTGTTATCTATATGGCTTTCATGTCATGCTTTGCTCATATATGCAGCTCAAACAGCTTGAGAAACAAATAGTGAGATGATGCCGAGATCACGAGAAACAGCCCCATAGCAATTTGAATTCTGAAGTCTGCTCTTAATGTTGTGGACGATGGCCATTCCGGTTTTCAGGTACATTAATCCCATTTTGATCATCAGGAACCTCCATCTACAAATTAAAATTAAAATGCTCCATTCAGCAGAAGCAGCAGCTACCTAATCATTAGTTCGAACCGAATCAAATTAGTATCCATTGATTTGATTTGATTTTTTTGAGTTGCAACCGGATAGAGATATCACCCTCGGGCAACATCATGTTGTTCTATGTAACTCTGGAAAACTAATTAAACCGGTCAATTCAGATCCATGTTCTTCGTTCCTCTTTACTTATGACCTACAGAAACTACACTATTTTGTATTTTTTTATCTACATTATGGGGATTTTGTATCATCTTTCCATGATATCCTCTGCTCTCTTCTAAGCAAGAGCTTGGCAGCAACGCCACATTGGTAATATAAATCAAATCGAATTGATAGTTGTTCTAAACCAACTTAACTTTTTTGTCGAGCTTTTCTAAGTTTAACTACCTTAGATCCTTTTTACCTTTTTATGAATTCTCATACTTCCAAACTTCTCTGATTTTTTATTGTTGTCCATTTTAGATTTTATGACCGACATCAGTTTTTGGATATTTCTGACTTTAGAAAATTTCCAATTTTTTGGATTCTTTCACAACTTCAGCAAGAGATTTGTATCAAAAGCGTGAGGGGCCTTTTCGTTACTCAACGTCTAATAGACAAAATATTTTAGTCTTACCTATTTTGGATTCATATATAGTAAATGATATTATAATATTTACTTCTTGTGGTGGATGTCTTCACTGTCGGCATCTTATTTTACATGTAAAATTATCTTTATTTCATTTGGAATGTATAAGTCTAGATATATAAAAAACATTTCATAACTGACTAGAATCAATCATTCCTTACGTTTATTGCAAATAAATATGTATGGTAATAATAATAATAATAATATAAAATGAATGTTGTTTATAATACTACAAATAATCCTTATAAATTAGAGTTGTAAAATCTCTCGCTCAAATCAACATATATTTGATTACTAATTTTTATGTACATTTAAGAAGTAAAATATAATATTTATAAATTAACTAATTCTTATAATATATCTATCATACAACTATCATAGAAATTTATATCTAATCAATATATAACATATTACTGGAACACGTGCAAAGCACGTGATTTAACTAGTTACCCTCTTCGGGCAAGAGAAAGAAACGGACACCCAATCCACATTTATCAATACAATTAACTTATGATACATCGTATAACAATCATTATTTTTAATGATGATAAATTATTTTAAAAATATATTATCTACTTTTATTAAAATCAATAAATAGTAAAATTTTTTAAAAAAATAGATAGTTTACTTTTGAATTCGATTTATTATAGGTTGTTTGGTTATATTTTTTATTTTATTTTTAAGTTAAATTTTAAAAATAAAAGAGACAAAATATTTGGTTGTATTTTTAAGTCCCCTCTCTTTTTTAGAAACACTGCTTCTTTCTCCTTAAAACTCTTTCACAAAAAAGAAATAAGACAAGAGCTATTTTATTTATGAGACAGACGCCAGATGAATCGTTCTTTCTCTCTCTTTGAAAGCTACCGTCCAATAGGGATGTAAACGGAATCCGATATTCTGATATTCTGATTCGATTCCGATAAAAATTAACGGGTTTGAAACTTGTTTTTGTATCCTATAAGCTATCGGAAGCGAAATCGGATATTCCAGTAGCTTATCGGAATCAGTTGATTCTATCTTCGTTAATCTAATTTTGATAAAAAATAAACATATATAAATAAATAAAGTTAAATAAATTATAAAATATATTATATAAATTGATAACATGATAAAAATAAAATTTTAAAGAGATGATATCGAATTTTAGTAATTATATGTAAATTATTAACTTATTTTTGAATAAAAAATAATTTTTAATATATATATTTATTTAAGAAATTATCGGATTCAGAACTGATTTCGATAATGGAATCGGAATCGGATCGAAATCGAAACGTAGTGATTACAAAATTATCGAAATCGGAATCGAAATCCCTTAACCCTTATCGAAATCGGAATCGAATTCTTACGATTTCACTACCGAATCCGACCTGTTCACAGCGCTACCGTCCGATGACTTATCTCTCACTTGCTTCCAGGTCTAGCGAGGCATTCGATTCCAGCGTTATTCCCATGTCTAAGCTGGCTTTTCATACACATATTCTCTCTCTCTCTCTCAATCTCAACGAATTACATCTCAATCTCTCTCCGGCGAATCTTGACGCCTCCAATCTATTTTATTTATTGTTTACAAGCACCTTATAATTACTTGTAATTTGATGTCTTACTTATAAATTGTGTTGACACAGCATATTTATATATTCTAATGAATATTTTAATTCTAAGAATACAACCAAACATCCTTCTAAAAAATTGTGATAGGTTTACTAAACACATGAATCATGTGTTTACGTAATTTTGAAATCGATACTAAAATAGAAGATGATTCTTTCTTAAGAATAAAGTTATCTAAATTAAAAAGGAGTAACCAAACACGATCTCCTGCTGGTGCACAATCAATAAAAATGTAATGATACGTAGATCGATGTTGACGGCGGTGAAACCACGACGATGGTTCGAGGAAGGCGGCGGCGGCACGAAGACCTCTAATTTCTCGAACAAAGTCAGAGAAGGTGGTAGTAGTGAGCATAAAAAATGAAGTGGCCACCGTGCGTAGCAACGGTTGGCGTCGCCCCTCCGCCTGGGGGCGGAGGGCGCGGGTACGCCTCTCGGCGGCGACAAAGCTGGGGGGTGACCTGTGGGGTCCGAGCGGGGTTCGAACCCCCACTGGCCTGCTACGCTGTAGGTGTCTGGCCTGGGCCACCGTCAATCATAAAAAATGAAGTAATTTTCATCATATGATCCATCAATTTTTTTATTAAGCCGATCGAGTGTGGCTCGGTTGGCACGACGTCACCCTCCCATGGGGAGGTGATCCCTCGACTGGCGCTGCGCTGCGCCATAGCATGGCCACTGGGCCAGCGTGTCCAAAAAAAAAAAAAATTTTTTTATTAAAGTAATTTTCTTAACTGGGTTTTTTTTCTTTCTTGTGTTTCTATGTTGAAATGAAGTATGGTCAGCAGAGAATTCCAGATCCCATGATCCGACAGAAGGTAGTAGCGAGCATAAAAAAATGACGAACATGGTATTACATATGAAACATGTCAGACAACTTCCAAGTCAATTTCATTTCCTTTACAATGCCAAAAAAAAAAAAAAAATTTCTTTCCTTTACAACGGCATTGTTCTTGTGGTTCTCGTTTAGGGTTGCTTGCAAATAAGAAGAAGAAGAAGAAGAAGAATAAATATTATATCTAAGTGATATTGATATATGATGGATAAAGTGTGAAGTGGACCTTTATGTTCGAGACTTCATTTATAAGAAAATAACAAATGATAGGAGTGAATATTTGGCCAAAGTGCTTATCTATTTACGCAAATTTGAGAAACACCAATCACAGATATAAATATATATATGAATTATTGAGGATAGGGATGTCATTTATGGAGTGAGCTTTTAATTATAAAAAGCTTTCCAAATTGAGTTCTTAAGAGTTATATATTTTACTTATGATTCCACAAGGGTCATCAACATTAAAGGTCAAAAATTGAAGTATGTAATTTCTTAAATCCCAGAAACCTAAAAAAGATATTGATTCTTGACTAGGGAACTTGCATTCTGGTTTCTATTTATTGCCTGGCAAGTTTTAGGTGATACTCATCTGAGCTTCATATGTAAGAGTAATTACAATCTTGGTTCTACTCCTAATTTCTTTATCTTATATTAGAAGTACCTTTTTTATCAGGGCAAGTTTGATGATTTAATTTTCATCCATGGAATACATGCACGTCACCTAGACAGACGACAAAATAACCAATTTTATTGTAGATATAATTCAGAGATTATTGTAGATTTCTTTTCATATTCTAAATTACCCAATACCCTACCGGGTAACATGTCAGATCTCCAATAATACAAAAAAAGCTTTATGGCGGTTTAGTTGCATACCAATTTTTTATACACTTTTATTGTAAAAAATATATTAAAATAAAACTAAGATAGCCGAAGATATATATATATAAAATTATCATGGTGGTGAGAAACCATAAAAAGTTAGGAGATTATGTATACAAACTGTGGTGAACCACAAGAGAAAAAAAAAAGAATAACTCATCTATTTTTTGTGCATGACGGGATGTCATATAAAATATATTTCTAATCATTTAAAACATATTTTAAACAAATTTTGTTGTTAAATATAATTTTAAAATAAAAAAGGATTTATCATGCAACTAAACACCCAATTAATGTTCTGGTTATTAGATGTGACAGACTCCTTATTAGCAAGCCCATAGGTTGGCAACCAAATTGCTGGGCTAAAGACGAGATGACAACGCCCTTCTTCACGATGGTGTAGAGTAGGACGCTGGCCTGTACCGCATAGAGGCTCTCTAGTAGGGGTGCAAACGAACCAATACGCTCGACGAGTAGTTCGATACTCGGCTCGTTAAAAGTTCGACTCGGATCGTTTATTAAGTTAAATAAACGAGTTTGAACAGAAAAAACAGCTCGACTTATAAACGAGCCGAGTCTGAACAGAGACCTGTTCGGCTCGATAAGTTCGCGAGCAGCTCGTTTAAGTGTTCGATAAAATACTTGATTAAGTATTAATTAATTACTCAATTAACTTTAATTATATATTTATATTTTTAATATTATGTAAAATTATATTTTTTATGTTTAAATAGTAGTTTAAAATATTTTTTTAATATTTGAACTCTAATTTTAAGTAAACGAGCTCAATCTCGAGCTCAAAAACGAGTTCAAATATGAGTTCGAATCGAGTTCGAGCTAAGTTGGCTCATTTACATAAATGAGCGGCTCGACGAGCCGAGCTCGAACTCGTCAAACTTAAATCGAGCCGAGTTCGAATATGACTTTTGAAAACTTGTCGAGTATCGAGCCGAGTTCGAACGACTAAATAATTGAACGAGCCGAGTTCAAACAGTGTCCTGCTCAATTCGGCTGGGCTCGATTGCACCCCTACTCTCTATATGTACCATGGAGTATGGTTGCAAAAGAACTAATGTGCTTCACTAATCCAAAGACTACATTAAAATTCATTTGCAGATGAGTTAGTTTTGAATGAAAATCCTTTCTACTAAGGTGTCAGATGAATTACAACTTACGTATCGGAGGTTATTCTCGTATTTTCATATTAGTTGGCTTATGGGGTGTTTGGTTGTATGATAATTTTTTATATATTTTTATGATAAAAAATTATATTAAAATAAAAAGTGAACTCATCATGTTTGGAGGGATGTGATTACAAAAAAGAGTAACTGTCATACATGATCAAACAAAGTGGGGGACCACAAGAAAAAAGGAAGAGGTGATACACTCATTTTTATTTAAGAAAAAAATCACTTTCAAAACATAAAATTGTCAAAGTTGTCAAACATCTTTTTTAACAAATTCTCTTATAAGTTTTAAAAATTAAAATAAAAATCTCTATTATCATGCAACCAAACACCCCATTAGTGTCATCCCAGCTTTCATAGTGGTTGCACCATCATCAACGTACTGTTGTCATGTCTCATAGACATCATAGACATCTTTTCTTCTCATGTCTGATATGTTAATATATCGTTGCAATCCTACCGTCTTCTCATTCATTCCAAACCAACCTCCAAACCATCCACATGATTTTTTGTTCCACAGTAAAGCCATAAAATCATGCATAAAAGAAAAAAGAACCAATATTAGATATGATTTTATCACTTTACTTTCAAAATAATTATCTATTGGTCCAACATAAAGAATTGTGTATATGACACAGACTTCTATATATGCAAAGGAAGAAGAACGCTGCAGCAGCGATGAATACAGCTAATGGCAATGAGGTCCCGGGGAGTGGCGGCAGTGACTGGATAGCAACGGCAATTTTTTGCAAAGAAGGGCAGCGACGATGACCGAGAGGAGAAGAAAGAGAAGGCCGAAGAAAGGCTCAGGCGGGGAGAAATTGGTGGCGACTCCAAGAAGCCGTCACAAAAAACTGCCATAAGTACACGAGGGCGGATCACTTCAGTTCTCGGGTGGAGAGAGAAGCTTCAGTCCTCAATCAGAAATAACCACATATTCCTGTCATTTAAGTGACAGTCCAAGAATCGATTCAGTGAATTGTTACCGAAAAGAGCTGAACCGTTACCGACGCCTTTGTAACTCACTACCTATATGTAACGAGTTAATAAGACATTGATAACGGTTCAATCCTTTTCGGTAGTGGTTCACTGAACCAATTCTTGAACTACCACTTATGTCACGACCCGGAATTTAATTAACATAATCACAAATATGCAGCGGAAATACACAACGTCGTGACAGTGGGATGAAACCCAACACTTGGATTCCACAACCCAAACTTAAACAATTAATTCCATAAGATCCAATCATACAAGAGAATAGAACCATACTTCTAAGTCTAACCACACTCTTGTTCAAGAACAACCAAGACCGTCTACCTAAGTAGAGAGTACCAAGAATCTCCAAGTGCAAATGACTCGAATTCCTTTGGTTCCACTGAACTTCATCTTCAAGCTCCTAAATCTTCAAAACCTGCTGAAAAATTTATCCCACAACGGGGTGAGTCCGGGGACTCCGTAGGATTTACACCCGTATCCCGCCAATCGGATACTAATATATAAACATGCAATGATAGATAACATATTTAAATGGAGATGTAAATACAAACATATAGAATGTCTTCTATATTAAGCTCACAACCCACATCCAAACCATGATTATCTTTAAGGAAAAAGATTATGCCAATGCTACTCAATTCTAGACCAAAACACACAAGACCATACCAGCTAGACGAATGACCTCAAGACTTAACTTAACATGACCAAAACAAAATGAGGCAAATCTGAATTTTCTAACATGACAACTTAACATCTATACATGACACATAAGTAACCAAATTTCGTATTCTTTCCAATCACATAACCAAAGAGCAAGGGATTGGTTGTACTGTTACTTCACATGTACAAATGCATTCACCAGCTCTAATATATATAGAAGTAACATATACTAAGCTAGCCCAAAGTGCACCTAGGCAGTGGTGACACTAAGGGAAAAACCGCGGTAATCCGGGATCTGTGGGAGGGCCGGATTCAACTAAGTTACCCGCTGCCCACGGGCAATTGACTAGAATAGGCTGGTGAGGCCTTCATAGCACGTCATATCAAGAGTTCATAACATAATTTCACATCATGACATACCTGACCATACCATGCCTACATGACATAAACATCTAATTTCATAACCTTTCATGCAAGACATAGCATTCATAACGAACTTGACAAGACATATGATAACCCGACTTAATTGAACTTGTTCTCAATGACAACTTGTACTAATCATGACCAAATTGACATGACTAACTATACATAGCATAACCCATGATCCGAAACCAAATTAAACATATTTTCCCATAAACTAGACAAGACTTATACTAACCGACTTGGTTGACATATTCCAAATCAAACCTATACCAAACTTGACCATATGAACATAACCACACCATGCATGACATATTACATAATCTGAAACTAAACTACCCAAAATTTACATGACTTACATACATGAAATGACAAGCCGAACTAGACATACTTAATTACATATGCAAGACATTTAACCTAAATCAAGCCAGGCATAAACTAGACAAATTAAATTCTGAGATAAATCAACCACAATCTGACCTAAACAGGTTCTGAAAGGTATGATTTGAGGATCCATGATTTTTCCAAGTTTACACATAATTATCTTTCAATTCTAGGTCCAAACTAGCATATAATCACATACATAACTAACATAAGGTCAAATCTCATGAAACATATCTCTACCCATCCAAAATCAAGCTAAACATGTTCCATAATTTTCAAAATAGTAATTTCAAGATTCTAGTTTCAAGGACTTTTGAGAAGAATTACTAATCATAAGTTCAAAGGCTAAACTAGTCAAATCAAGGTCCATAAGTTAAATCATGCATATTTTCTAATCAAAACGGGATCAAATAAATAGACGAGCTTGAGAAACCTACCTGGAAGCTCCTGTGAATTTTCTGGATTTTTCAGAATTTTCCTGCTATTTTTCTGGCATTTTCTCTGATTTTCGGATTTAATAAATCCAATAAAACGGTTGAACCGGCGTTGAACCGGGCGGCGACGGAGGGCGGCGGCGACGTTCGCGGCGGGCGACGGTGACAATCGCCGGCGACGGCGACCGAGGGCTGCAGCAGCGAACGGCAAAGCGATGGGGTGGAGGCGGGCAACGGCGGCGGCGGCAAGGCAGTCTCACGGCGGTGCCGGCTGCGGAGCGAGGGGAGGCCGGCGGGGCTTCGGCGATGGCGACTGAGGGGTTTACGTCGGCGGCGGCGGCTGGACAGCGGCCGAACGGCAATGGCGAGGGCGAGGAAAAGAGGGACCGGAGGCTGGTGGCGACAAGGGAGGCAGGGTCGTGCGTGCAGACGGCGGCACTCACAAGTCGGAGGTGCGGCGGGGGCGAGGGTCCCGACGCGGCGAGCGACGTCGGCGAGGGGAGAGAGGAGAGGAGGGCTACGGCGTCGCGGCTGGAAGAGAGGGAGAGAAAAATAGTGAGAAGAGAGAGAGTCGACAGGGGAGGGGGGATTCGCTGGCACACCGCGGTGCGAGGGCGGACGGTGCAGGCGGAGCCGGCGACGGCGCACAGCGGCGGTGGCGCTGGAGGGGACGGAGTCAACGCCGGGAGGCAGTAGGATGGTGACGCAAGGCAAGGGGTGACGTGGGGCGTGTGGTCGCATGGAACCGAGGCGGCAGGAGGGCCAAGGGCTAGGCCGCGGCGGCTTACGGCAGAACAATGCGAGAGCGGAGAGGACGCAACGACCAACGTCCGAGGGCGCGGTCGTACGGGTGCTGGGTGGCCATGCAATGGCGCTGGAGCGGCTGCCAAGCAGCTGACTCCGTCCGGCGACGGCTGCGGGCGGAAGGCCACGCGCTACACGGTCGAGCGAGGCTGACATGGAGGCGGCTGACGGCGGGCGGTGGCGGCGGCTGGGCTGGATAACGACTGCGGCGGCCATGCAGGGAGGCTGGACAGCGACGGTGGGGGGGGGTGTGTGTGGCCGCAGCGCCAAGGGGACGACGCAGGAAGGTGCGGCCGCAGACGACGGCAATCGGCGGGAACGGCGGCAGACGAAGAGGAAGAGAGAGAGGGATGAGAGCTCGACGAGACCGGAGGGGGCGCGCGTAGCCGAGAGGGAGACGGCAGGCGACGGTGACGGCGATTTCATGCGGCGGCAGGTCGCGCGCTTTCTCTCGCCGGGAGAGAGAAAAGAGGGAGAGAAATAGTTACGGCGTGGTGGAGGGTTCAAGCAGAAATATATATATATACACATTAAAAGGAGTAGAACTCCAAATTCGGTAGGACTTATCTTTTACGTAAAAAGAGGGGTAATAAGAATTTGAGTGATAACATACGTACTTCCACGTAAGGAGGAGAGGTACGTAAAAGATAGAATAATTTAGTGAAAGAAATTCAATGAGATTAATTTCTAGTAGGCTAATCCCACATGATTCTATCCATTCGGGATGAGGAGTTCAAATTAAGAATGACTCTAATCACAAAGGA
The DNA here is from genome assembly GCA_036172225.1 of Cryptocoryne crispatula var. balansae. Lineage (NCBI taxonomy): Eukaryota > Viridiplantae > Streptophyta > Magnoliopsida > Alismatales > Araceae > Cryptocoryne > Cryptocoryne crispatula. The sequence goes on from CM069927.1 coordinate 30,240,580, forward strand.
ATTTACTATGGAAGGAACGTGAAGAGATAAAGATAATCGAATCAAAATAAAAAAGATAACAAAATAGAAACTAAAAATAGAATAACACTAATAATATCACGCTAATAAGAAAAAAAATATCATAATTTAATACAAGTGCTAAAACTAAAATATTTAATAAAAAAAAATATACCGGATATTACAACTTAAGTGACGGAAGTACGTGACCGTTTTTTATTAGAGATTGAGACTACTCCTTCCACTCAGAGACTGAGGTGATCCGCTCTCTAAGTACATTGGCGATGGCAAGCCGTTGCTGGTTTGGTATCCGCGGTGACGCAGTTTAAAACTGTTGCAAATATTTTACGATTTGTGGCGGTTTAAAATTGGGCCATCGCAGATATTATATTGGAATAATTGCGATAGATTTTTTCAACCTGCGGCAATCTTTTGCCATCGCAAGTAAGCATAATGGGGATGACTTTTGAAAGTCGTCCCCAATAATTCGTCGTCAATTTTTTTTTTCTAGTAAGGGATACCCACTTTGAAATATCTTACCAAGTTAACAACCAGGAAAAATCCTTTATAATTTCATTTCACGAGTTTTCGTTTTCATCCTTTACACCGTGGAGGTAGAAGTGAAATCGAGTTTAACTATGAAAACTTCTAAAAGGAATTTCAACATTTTGAGATTTTATCAACCATCTAGAGTTATACGGCGAGCAGATTTGATTTAGAGGTCATTTCAGCGTCTGACATTATCTAGTGTTTTATTATATTTTTGACGCATCATATATAATAGGATTTCTTACGACACAGCAATTTGTATACACTTTTGTAATAAAAAAAATACATTAAAAGAAAATATAAGATAATTAAAGACAACAAAAAAGAGTGGGGACTGGAGACCATACATAACAAAAAAAAGGAGATTACAGGAAAATAAAAGGCATTCCATCTGTTTTGTCAAAAAAATCTATAAAAACATATTTTTGCAATGATTGCTAAACATTTTTTTATTACAAAAAATATTTTTTTGACAAAAAATCATTTTTTCATGCAACCAAACAGCTCCATAAGGGTATTTTGTTAGTTTCATCCATCTAAACAATTTTCAGTAGAAATTTGATGCATCTTTCTTGTGCAGCATTTCAACGTGCAGATGAGAAGAAGAAGAAGTGCTCGAGAGTGACCGTGCAAGAGGCCCATTGCCATACTTCTCCACTTTGCATCAGAGTTCGGATCACCTCAGTCCCCAGGTGGATGGAATAGTCTCAATCCCCAATCAGAAATGGCCATGACCCCAAACTACTTAAGTGACAGTTCAGTAATGGTTCAATGATGGCAAGGGGTGAACCGCCCGCTACCATCAGTAATGAGTTGTACTAAGTTTGGTAGCGAGTTAATAAGGCATCAGTAACAGTTCAACCCTTTTCGGTAACAAGTTAGCAAAGTGTCAACAACGGTTCAACCTTTTTCGATAGTGAGTTAGTGAGTTAATGAGCTGTTGCTGAATTGTTCCCGACGCTTTACTAATTTGTTACTGATCATAATACAACTCGTTATCGATGGGTAGTGAGCCAGTAAGGTGTCGATAACTATTCTGCCATTTTCGGTAGCGAGTTAGCAAGTTAGTGAAACATTGTTGAACTATTACTGATGCTTTACTAATTAATTATTGAACTTAATACAACTTGTTACCGGTGGGTAGCGAGTTAGTAAGATGTCGGTAACAGTTCAGCCTTTTTCGGTAGTAGTAGTAGTTCATTGAACTGTTATCGAACTGTCACTTAAGTGACCTGAAGTCATGGTCGTTTCTAATTGGGGTTGAAACTGTTCCTTACACCCAGAGACTGAGGTGATTCGAAGTTGACTGCAAAAATCAAAATCTAGGAACAATTTCAAAACCTTATGACACACCAAACCACTCTTAAAGGCGCAACATTTATATTGTGTTTGATTGGAATTATGAAAGATATTTTAATTATCGAAATCCTTGATATACATCGTTGGACGTGGATTTTACCGGTCATCACCATGTTGGACAAAAAAGAAAAACCCCCTCCATAGAGAAGTCGTAAAATTTGATCCCCGTGCGGCCTTGGGCCTTAGTCTTCACCATGGAGGCATCGACAAACAAAAAAAAAATTAGATTGTAATGGTTGGATTTAGATTTTAAGAAAGAGAAAGATAAACTCATCTGTTATCTTCTGTCTGAACTTTTAAAAAAATTTAAGAGATATATTATACAGATTATCAATTATTACAAAATTTACATCGCTTATAAAATGGATGGAGATACAGATTACATCAAAATAAAAAAAATTTCCTCTACATAATCCCAACCAAACGCACCGTAGTACATCACACTCTGCACGGACGGACGGACGCGGACCTTGGGAGCATTCCAACTTCCTCCTTAGTCCTTACCTTACTATCAGTTGGGGGAGGGAAAACAGGTAGCACGAGAGTTTCTTACAAATCCTATTCTGTCATTTCCTTCCGAATATCTTCTTGAGATTTCCCACAATCAATTGAGTACACTTCATCTATGTTTTAGCATGCATAACACATGATAGAATATTTACCTCCTCGGGATAAATCATTTCCTGGCGTAACCGGACTTCGGATACGGAAAGCACTTGGCATCAATTTGTCTTCTTTCTTGGGGGAGTTTTTGATTTTAGTTCCCATGTTGGAACTAAATTTATTTGTTAATACCCCTGTCACATTAACTTATTTTATAATCATCATGCTGTCAAAAGTAAAGTTTTTTTTTTATCATCTTGAACATTTTCCTCCCGTCGAATTTTGTTATTCCATTCATACCCATCGATTAGACCAAACCCTCGGAGAGCCAGAGACGCATAGACCCCTTCCCGATTTCCTCCTCCAATGGCCATCGTCCTTGAGATTTAATCAAAGGAAGCGGAGTAGAGGGTCAAGATCGGGTCTAAAATCGACTCGAGTCGGTTAGAATCGCGACTCAGGTAGGGCCGTGATTGAGTCGGTGGTCGGAAAAAAATAAAAAAAAATTATTTTAAATTAACAACCGAATCGAAATTGCAAGACCAGTGCCGGGTCGGTCGACCCAAAAACCAACCGGGTCGACCGACCCAACGAACCATGATTTTATGCTTCGACGGCCGCTTCTTCCAGAGTTTGCTCCTTCGACGGCAGCAAGGCTCGGGGCGGGGATAGGCTCCTTCGGTTGCTCAATCTCTTTGTCGGGAAATAATAAAATCCCCAGTCACCGACACTGTGAGGTCTTCCTTTCTCTCCGTGCGTTTTGAGAAAGGAGAAGAAAATCCTATTTGCCTCTCGTTTCTCTTTATTTTACATTCTCACCCATTACCATCTCTATTGATCAGGTCACCGTACACTCCAGTGGTTTCCGGTTAAAAATAAAGGGAAAATTAACACTAGATCCATTTAAGAAAGTTACTTTAACATCATGTCCATTTACAAAATCACTTTAACATTACATCCGGTTTTCACTTTTCATGTAACGTTAAGTCCATTCCATTTAGCCACGTAGCAACGTCAGTCATGTGTATCTCCAAAATACCCTGCATCACAGTGATCGTCGAACAGAGGGAGAGCAGAAGACCATGGAATGGGGGGTAACTTAAAAGTTTATTTATTAATATTGATTAAAAAAATTTACTTTTCTATTAGAAGCAAGGTTGCCCACCAATCTTAGAAATTGAAATAAATATATTTTATATGACATAATGTTTTATCTAACATCATCTTAATATATTAAAATCTTTATTATATATCTTATATTATTACTAAAAACTTCTTATCGTATATAATATTTTTATTAATTTTTTTAATTAAGAGCTTAATATCGATGTACACGAGAATACGATATTTTAAATATAGGTAGATTCAAAAAAATTATGAATAAATAATTAATAATTTTATTTTGAAAAATACTTTTGTACGAACCAAAGCATCTCTCATCTAGAGTTGTAACAGAAGGGGCATAGTTGTCTTTTGATTTTCTTTTTTAACTCAACGGGTGTGGTTAGGTAGAAATTGGAGTGGGTACGAAAAAATTCGAAAAAAAACGGACCTTGTGTTAAAGTGAACATTTGACCGGACTTAGTGTTAAAGGAGATGTGTTGAAGAGGACCTTGTGTTCATTTATCCAAAAATAAAAGAAATGAACTTCGGGACTAGAAGATAAACCGCCCGGTGGGAGTTCATTGTTCATTTAGCCTTCTTCTTTCCACCCCCCCCCCCCTCAAAAAAAAAAAAAAGAAAAACATTTCCTTCAGAACATGTGGCTGTTTGCACAAAGTGCTCGGTAACGGGATGTGAACTAGTCAAATTGCTCTTAAAACCGTGGAGATAAAAGAAAGAAACGGGGAACAAACAAGCTGACCGTTGCATTATCCCACCCTGAAACCAAGAACAGCAACACATCTGTGGCAGCATCCTTCATCTTTATGCCGGCGAGACAGCGACGGCGATGTCGGCGAGGATCCACGAAATGCATTCACTTGATTGAGAAATGTGACAAAAGGTCTACGCAACGCACCCAGGGGGGGGCAACAATTATTCTGACTTGTGAAGATTTTGAAGAATGTACAAGGAGGCAGATGATAGAAATATACAGATAGAGTAACTGAGAAGATCTATCCCTGTAGCTATTGTTACCATTTTGCTTCTCTCAAACATCTTCACGAGAAGGATCATCACGATGACATGTCCCACCTTAGTCTTTAATTCATCAAGGGAACTGATTTTCATCCATTTTGGTCTCTCCTGCACGGTGAGATATCATTTAAATCAATCCAGAAGCACAGTGAACTACAAAAGTCAATGCAGCATCTAGTCAGTACATGTATTGGTTTTGTTTGTAGCTATGATATCCGAGGCAGTTGCCTAGGTGGTGAGGTGAGACAAGGTGAGCCCTTGCCTTGTTTTGCAGGCGGTCGCCCCATGCTACCCGCCTTATTTGCCTTAGCTGCCGCGTGGCAGCCACCTCGCCCGCCTCAGCTGTATGTATCCATACCCGTTAGTTTTTTTGGGTTCGTTTTCTTTTTCTTTGTATTTTCGTTCTTGTTCTAATATATTGTTATAATTAAATGAACCAGTTTGTTATTCTTTGTTGGAGAAAAAATAAGAAGCTTGTGTCGCTGGAGAAGCTATTTTCGGTGAGCTTTCTTATTTTCTGTTTTTCATTTATTTATGATCTTTTGGTTTTTATTAAAAGGACATCTTGGGTGCTCTTCGTCTGAATTTGTCAGAGAAGCCGGATCTCCCAGTAAGAGTTGCTTTGCTTTTTTATGTTTTATATATTTTTATTTGTTTTTTGGTTTAATTCAACTTTTTGACATTAGCACACCAGTTTCTTACTTAACCGGCAAATTCTTTTTAGGTTCTAATTTTGTGAACACGTTGCAATTTTGTGGACATTAACACACTGGTTTGCATTGTTATATCTTTTATGTTCTTATATTTTTTATGTTGTCTTTTATGTTTTGATTGCAAAAATGGTTATTAACTATTTACTGCATTTTACAAGTAGTTTACGTATTTTTAGAAATATTTCCTTTATTTTTTCATTCTTAGATGACAACATATACATTATTATTATAATATAATAAATATATTAAAAAAACTTCACCTTGGGTGCCTGGGGCAAGGCGAGACCCCCTCATCTCCAATGCCTCTCACCTCTAAGGCTCTAACTACATAGGTTCATAGGGACCACCTATCCAAACTAAACTACGCCGAGCTCACCTTTGAATCAACCAAAACCAAACCGGGCTAATTTAGTTTGGTTCTATCTGGTTAAAATGATATTTTTTTACATATATTAAATATATTTATAGATTAGTAATTTTATGTAATAATTATTAAGATATGTATTCTTAAATAAAAATTGTGAAATATTATAATATACCAATAAAAACTCAGGTTACTCAGTTTATTGGGTTCATTTGAAGAATCTTTGAAATCAAACCAAATTGACGGCTACCCCAATCCGGACTAAACCAAACAAAACTACTGGTTCAGTTCGGTTTTTGGGTTGAAGCAGCATCCCTTGAAAATCACTTCTAAAAGATGATGTTTGGTCAAACGGGAGATGAAGCTACCCTGACATTTCTTTTTAGTTTATGACTGAAATAATCGCCAACTTACTAACCTTCACCAGGCCCCTTTTTCTCTCCAGAACATTTATGCCAAATCTGAGCCTCTAAACAACCATGTAAACGTAGGAAATTTGAGGGGGGTGTGGAACATACAAACACCTTCTTTCATTAGTTCCCACGACCTTATTTACCACATAACAAGTACGTAAGGCAATTTAGCAAACGATAGTAGGAGCAAGCTGATAGTCATAAGAAGTAGCAATTTACCTTTAAAGCAAACATCCCAAAAAGGGAAGAACCTTTCAGAGCACGGTCAACGTTAGATGGCACATTAGGGGTGGCGTTGCTGATAAATAGCCCGTACAAGCCCATGCCAAATATCAACATCACTGTACCAGCAAGGTAAACATCTGAAAGAAAAAAAAAGATTCATTCAACTATAATCAGTCCATGAAAACCATGAAGGCACAAAAAACAAAGAGCAAAGAAAAGCAGGAAACCATGTAAACTTAAAACAATGAGAAATTACCATAGAACATGAATTTCAGACATCGGAATCTAGACCAAAAATCTTTCCTTTTCCAGATGCGAAGAACATGGAAAAAAGACTCAATTGATCTATTCTTTCATAAATAAATTGATATCATGGGAGGCTTTTGCCTAATCGGAAGAATAGACTGTTTAGCTCATGATGCATATGATGAAGCGCATCACAAAGTGATGTCCTCATTTGTCAAAGAAACAAAATGATTTTGTCCATATACTGCGAGAATGATGTCCTATCTCTACGCTGCTTTCGAGTAAACACACCTACTAACACATTTAGAGCCACGTCCTGCCCCCATGAAAGATGTGCATCACCTCTGCACCACCTGGAGCTTGTATCGATGACAACATGAAAGGTTAGTCAAGCGAAGAGTCTGAATCCTCACAGCTACAACTATTGGCAGGCCAAGTGACAAATTTTGCTCCACAGTTATAAGTTATAACTTAGTTGTCTGCTGATGTAGATCATCTATTTTATTCTTGAAATGTGCAGCAGACATTTTTATTTCTTCTTCAACTAAGTAGGGAATGTGAGCCAGACAATGATCAACAGAATGTTGGCAGATTACAATCAGGAAACCTTCAAGCTACACGATGCCACAGTAACATGCCAGGAAAAGACAGCCAAAAGGATGTATCATAGAAAATGCAGAAAGCCATAATTGAACATTCAAACACATAAGAAAAGAAATAAGGTAGGAATCCAAGCAACTATGCACATAACTTTAGAAGTTGTCCTTATGGTATAACATAGTCAGAATAAATTCCAAAAAAACAATGAAGTCATTTGAACTTTTCTAACCACAAACATTTTCAAGTGTTCTTTAAATCACAATGTGAGGAACTGTTCTTTGCAACGAAATTTATCGCTAATGATGGTTGCATGATACATTGGGCTTTTGTTACAAGTTTATGTTTTTGTAACAAAACTTGTTAAAAAAGGTGTTTGACAACTATTACAATTTTATGTTTTTAAAGAGTTTTCATTCTTGAACAAAAAAAAGGGTTTCACCTCTTTTTTATCTTGTGGTCCCCCCACCTTGTTTAGTCACATATAGTATCCACTCTTTTTTGTTATCATATCTTCTCAAACATGATAATTTTATGTTTTTGATTAGTTCACACTTTATACTTTTTATCATGAAAGTGTATAAAAATTTATTGTGCAACCAAACACCCTACAACTATTTTTTCCAGAGTGCAGACCCTACCCGATAGGCCAACAATCCATTAAATAGCAAAAGAAGAGAAAATAATGGTACTATTAAGAAGACAGTGCCGAACATGCAATAAAACAAAGAGCAGAAGAAGTTACATCAAAACAAAAGACATGAACATAAAGAGACCGGATAGACAGAAAGTTCATCGGCACCTTCAATGTCGGATGAGGTGGTAAAACTCCTTACACTACATTGAGATTTGAGACAGGAGCTCTCCCAACCCATGATTAGATCATTTGAGACTACAGAGCAAACAAAGTCTAGAAACATTTGAAATTGCTTGAGTTGTCATAATTTCTTTTATTCATTGATACCCTAATTGATGCGGGACGGCACCGTGGACCAGGCTAAAATGTTGCAAAAACTAAATTAGAATGCGCTCAAAACGAACTAAAATGGACCAAAAAGAAATGAATTGGGTCTAAATCGGCCTAAACCGCCTCTGAACCAATCGGTTCTAGTGCTGAGCCAACTCTGGGAAGCAGGAACGGTGAACTACGCTAAAACAGAACTGAACCTGTTCAGGGAATGAACCAGGCTCAGATTGGACTGAACCAGAGTAACCGGGTCTGAACCTTGTTGGACCAGCTCGACCTAACCCCTACAGGGTGATCATGGCGATTGGAGGTTGAGTTTGGATTGGGGTTCATGGTGTTGCTAAAGACAAGCCCCACGGGGGGACCATGGAGCCGTGTGGTGGATCTTGACGGATGGGGTCGTGGCGGCCTCTAGCCGCTTTCGATCGCGTGTGATGACACCCCCTAGCGGGGATTATGGCATGCTTCGGCAGATCTGGCCTTTGGGTTGTGGCCACTGGAGGTGGCTCGTGAGAGGCAGTAGGGGTGTGAAAAAGAGTTGTGAAAGGCTAGAAGAATCTTCAACTTGTCGCCTTCACTTTTGTCGCTCATCCGGATGGCAGGGTGCAAAGGAGCAGGACAGCATGGTTGGTGCCCTCAGCCTCACATGACCAGGGGGCTGGGAGGTGCACCAAAAGGGCCTGAGGTGCCCTTCAACGCCACCATCTCCGTTGGCTTCCACCCCTCCTCCATCTTCATCTGACTCCTCTGTCCGGGCAAAGGTGAAGGTGGTAGTTGGAGGGTTGTGGGCATCCTTACTCAGAGAGGGCGAATGGAAAGAGGTTGTGGATGCTTGGGCCATAGAAATATATAACCTATAAGTCAATTATATATAATATGATTCGACACATCTACGCATAACTCATTCAACTAAATATACAAACATTCATTACTAACTCTTATTAGATGCGTACATCGTAATGAAATTCTTGATCACATGTAATAATGATTGAATCATGATGATATCGTAGTAATGAGATCAATCATCTAGAGATATGTGAACTAAATATTTTTTAATCATAGGATTCTTGAGACGGGACACTAAAGATTTGGATAAAATAGTATATGTGATGTCTTCTCATGTAATAAGAGTAACGGATCTCATTGATCACTAACACGGAGACACTGAGATACATATACAGTTGCTTATTAGTCAAATGAGTTCACTTAACTGAACGAATTAGAAATCATGAATGGTATCTTACCAAATTGTTAATCAAGATTTTCTATCATCACCGTTGTATAGTTGAACTTTTGACTTGAGTCGCCAAAAATGCCTTGTTGAGTGAATCTTATGCTTTGACCATTGACTCGTAGAACACCGATTCAATGATCCACTATAACGATGAATTGGATGCAAGCAAAACTCGGTAAAGACAAGTGAGCGAACAACAAGAGATTGTCCACTCTCAGTAAGTGAAAATAAATATCCTATGAAATAGTACTCTAAATCTCTGTTTAAGATAGAGAGAATAATTAGAAAAAAAGTTTATCAATTAATCCGATTCCAGGCATACGATCCAATATAGTTGATATACTAAAGAGTTGACAGTTAATTGGAACATTGAATGAATGAACATTTATATCTTTGTGGTAATTGATGATGAAAAAAGCAATAGAGATAATATTATCCCCATAGTCGTTTGTGATCATAAAATGTGACTTGTATCCTTCATAATCGGTAACTCAATTAATACGTTATCCAATAATTAATTTAATATAATTAAATATAATTGTTCTATTTTAATTATGTCTTAACCAAATAGGCTATTAGGCCTAGTGGGTCACGCACATAAGAACTTATCCATAAGTATAAGGGCAAGGGCGTAACTTATAAAAAATTTAAATTTTTAAAAAAATTCTAAATTCTCTATAAATACGAATGGTTCCAGTCAAACCCTATCAAGCTAAATGTGAGAACCACATCCTTAACCTCCTTCATATCTCCTATCTCTTGAAGACGTCCGTGGGTGGTAGACTCCGTTTAGGAATAGTTCTCGAGCCCAGTGCAAATGAAGAACATGCCGTGGATGAAGTTCATATGAATACAGCTAGAGACCGGGCACTTAAACAGTTTTAAAAACTTGAGAAATTCTTCCTTTTTCTCTCTAAGTGATTAAATAAATCCCTAGCAAGTATATTCGAACTCATTTTAATTAGTTTTCATCATTTGGTTTCGATCAAAACAAGACAAGATGAATATATAAGAATCGTCATTTTCATTGCACCAAATTTTATGAGGTGATTCCTTACATTAAGGTGTTGGGGGGTCCGAACGCAAGGGAAATAGGTATGGCGTGAAGAAGACAATCGTGTACGAAAGTAGGATGTTGGAGAGAAAAGAAGGTGTCAGGGATGAGAGTGGTGCTGGCAAAGTTGCTCAAGAACTTCAAGTATCGCCGAAGGTGATTGTGGATGTGCGGCCAAGCAATCCAAGACTCCAAGGTTGATGGAGCCAGGAGCCCAGAATAGTTGACAATGACATCACCAATAGAGGAACCTACGTAACCGTGAAGGGGGAGAATGGAGGAAGGCTTGGAAGCCGAGGATGAGAGGGGTGAAGTAGGTGTTGTTATCGGAAGGTGAGGAAACAGGAAGGTGCTTTGGCTGAATCAGGAGACAAAAGAAACCTACAAAACCAAGTCCCCTACATGGAATGGTGGCTGAAGGCCCTTGTTTTTCCCAAAAATTCTCTTGCTTGTTCCATTTAATGGACGTCCTTATAAAGAGGAATCAATTTTTACAAAAATGACCTCTAAAGTTAATATTTACACACATATCCTCCTATAGATGGAAATGCAAGACAATGACTTAAAAGAACTTAAACTATTTACAAACAAGTTCTTCTAAGGAGTGAAACACAAAAAGACTTAAAATTCTTGAACCGGAACCCTATCACAAAGAGTAGACAGATCCCTCATCAACATCTTGCATATGTGGCAGCATATTCATCCACTAAATAATTATGTTATGTCTCTTCCTATAGTGGCATATATCAACTCCCATAATCTTTCCCAAGGTGTTCCAAATAATATGTATGACTGTAGCTATAGAAGAAATGATCCTGGCTCACAACAAAAAGCCCATAGAACTTATACATGTTGGTCCCTATAGACAAGACATTCTATTGGCAGCTGGCAGTCTACCCCCATGTAATCTTCCATAAAAGCAGCTGGATCTTCACAGGCACTTTAGTGTTCTAATACAACTTAAACAAGATGAATATAATACTACTAGAAGAGTGCATTAAGGCAGGCTCACATCCATACGATGGGGCAAAAGCTCCAGCGATTTCGGAGCGTCCTGATGGGGTGGTGGTCCATTGGGTAAGCGATGGTGGTAGTGACACTGACGAAGGGAGAGGGTGGTGTCTCATCACAAGGGGAGGGCCTCTGCTACGGGTGTGGTGGCTAGTAGAGGCTATCACGATCATCTCTTGGAGGCTGGGCGGTTGGTCGATGAAATTTTTCTGGGGGAGGGGGGGGAAGCTTTCGTAGTGCGGGGAGGTCCCTGCAAGATGATCTGGGTCTGGGGGTGTCACTAGATGTTGCTGCAAGGGTTCCGCATCACTTTTCTTCCTACTGCCGGGCACATTTGCTTGGTGCAACCTATCGGGAGAGAACCTGGATCTGCAGATGATGTTACGGGTTCGATCACACGCAATCGTCTTGCAGGGATGGGTTTCAGTGCCGCAGATGCGGTGGAATTGGTCACCAGGAGCATCTGTGTTTTGTGGCCCCGATGTCAGTGCACCCTAAAACTCTGCCACAGATTTTTGACACCCCATTGCTTCCTTCTGAGGCGGAGGGTGGCTTTGCTTTTATACCGATGTCCAGAGATATGAAGATCAAGATGGACTGGTTAAGACAGTGCCGTGAGATGTCTATTATTGGATCAGCCGAACTCTTATGATTTGAAGAACGAAGTGCTCAGCTCTTTTCTTAGGAGCAATTGGCTCAAAACTAGAGCATGGTGGATCAGTCCACAGCTGATGGTGATTTCCTTGTCCACAAAAACTCTTTTCTCAACTGGCTAGGTGAAAAGGAAGGTACGAAGTTCTCTGTTCGGGGCGCGGTGATGTAGCCCTGGATATTTTGATTAAGCCTTGGGACGAGGAAATCAGTAGTTCTACACCTTTAGTTGGCAGCAAGAGGACCTGGCTCAAGATATCCGGTATCATTGTCTTTGCTAGATTGGTCTCATCCATTACGACCTGGGAAAGGTGTTAACAATTGATAGGAATTTGCTATGGGCTGCATTATCCTTTGCTGTTGTGGCTCGTATTGACAGTCCCTATGTGGTTTCAGAAGACTTTCGTTTTTCCATCTTCATTGGCAATCGACAGTACATGATCAGTGTGACTCCTATTCTGAATGGGATGAGGTGGTGCAAGATCTTCTTCCGTCAGAGGCTTTTGTGTTGAAGGGAGTTTCCTACTCCCTGTCTTTCCCCATATGCAATTTTTTTAGGAGTTTTTTTAAAGTAACACACTTTTTTTTAATTTTAAAAGTAGTACGCTAAAAGTTTTTATTGTAAAACTAGTGAGGACACCAGGTTACATGACAGATTCAATTCTTTCCGGAAAGTTTATAGTAGAAGGCCAAAGCAATTGGGCTCTCTCTGGTTCGATAGTTGAGCCTGGTCCTGGCAGTTTTGGGAGATACATACCGATATTCATATACACTTTACCACACACACATCTGTGCAGGAGCGACCATTTTTTTTTAATCTGTTTTAGCCGCCCACCCTTACAGATATTTTGTGTTAGTCAGCGGCCCACGAATTCTTGGGCCCCCCTTCTTGTTTTGGGCTTCGTCCGTTTTGCTGCCTGGTAATGCTTGGGTATGTATTCTTTATTTTTTTAAGTCATTCTGTTACACCGGGTTCATTTTGGGTTTTGGAGCAATTTTGCTCGGGCCTGCCTATTTAAAAGGGGGCCGACCTACGATGTAAAGAGGAGAAGAGTTTAATGAAAATGGGTCTAGGGTTTCGTTCCCCTTCTGTTCCGCTGAGGCGGGTGCGAGTGGCGACTAAAAGCGATTGAATCCCGTCTGGCGTCCGCGAGGGTACTGAACGACTCGACGTCTGCGGGTCATTTCGACCAGTCGCCTTCTCTTGCCTCCTCCCGTTCCTGTGCATGCAAGCTCCGGCGATGGCGATCTCGTTTCCCCTCCGTCTTTCCGTTAGCGCCTCCGTCGGCAGCGCTCCCTAACCTCTGCGTGTGAAGGAGAAGCCATCGGGCCTTCCGTCTCCTCCTTCGCCTCCTCGGCTGATTCTCTGGTTGGGTATTATGGAGAATGTTTGTCCCGATCGATCCGTGAGAGATCCGTTCTAAGGGGTTTCTTTTCGTACACGCGTATACTTGTACCCCTGTGTTAGACCAAGTTGTCTCCGTTTGACTGAGGACAGTTCGGCCTTGGATAAGCGGACGATGAGTGCCGGCTTCGATGGTTTTCTCTACCGCCTGTCTATTGGCTTCTGGAAGCTTTATTGTTGCGGACCACTCTGTCTCGTTTCTACTGCCGATGTTTCATCTCAGCAATCAGTGAGTGTTTTCCTCTTCTTCGCGGTGGTTCTGGTTTTCCCCTGCTGACGGTCTCGGTGAGCTGCACGGTCTGAGGATGCCATCAGGGGGGAATCCCTCGATCAGGTGACCTTTGTATTGCTGGAGCCTCGGCCGGTCAACAGGTATTACCTCTTCCTACAGAGGCGAAATCGGGTCCCTCCCCCCAATCTCTCCCCCATTGCAAGAAGTGGTCGATCCATCGCCACCAAGAGGTCCGTCCTCTCGCTGACCGGCTAAGTCCTCCCGCCGATTTGTCCCGCCTCCGGGGAGTGATGACAGATGCATAGCCACCCGACGGATTATTGGTCCAAAGATGAAGTTGCTTCCCCCTCAGTGGCTCTGGCTGAAGCCTTTAAGCACCTGAATCCCGACTGGGGTTGCTTTCCTCTCGGCTGGTTTCTGTCCGTCTGGGCAGAGGCGATACTCGGGTGACCCACATGGATGCCAGTATCCGCCACCCACTACCAGCGGGCTAATGATGGGCGGACATCTGCTGACCCCATCCTTCCTCCCCCATTTCTCGGTTCAGTGGTTCTGATGAACGCAGCAGGGCACACGTTGGTTACCCGGGTACCTCGTCGTGGGAGATAGCCATCCCCTTCCCGGTCGATCTGGTATGCTCCTCATTTATCTTTTCTATCTCTGGCGATAAGGTACGCCCCAACCACCTGGTCTGGTTCACTTGCAAGTCTATTATTCATATTCGACTATCGCCATGCTGAGAGAGAAAAGGGCCTAGCCTGTTAATCCTTACCGTTATCGTTGCTGTTGGTCAACTATCATGGTGTGTTAGAGTGTGCCGTTATTCCAGTAAATCATGATCTGTTGTGTTCACTGATTGGAGCATATCCCATGAATTGCACGTTCGGTTCATGCATATCTCTACTTCCTCTGGAGTAATTTCTAGAAGGCCCGGTTCGTTTAGCTTCTTCAGATAAGATTGTTATACCTGCTGTTTCCATTACCTCTTATTTCAGTTTGATCAGCATTCGTAACATTTTACCTGGCATTGCTGGCTTTGTCTGTTGTTTTATTTTAAAAAACCGGTGCATCTTTAGCATTGCATTACATCTGTCCCTCATCAATTTTGGTATCAGAGCGTCAGGTTACCTTAGGTCATTCCAGGTTACGTCAGGTTAAGTCCGTAGGTAGAGTGCATGTCCACGCGTAGGGGAACCGTCTATCAACCCACCGATAGGATGTCGGGAAGTGAGTCGTCTAATTGGGACCTGCACCTCGCCCAGTTTACTGATAAATTGGCCACCCTGGAAAACCTGATTAGAGACATGGGGAACAGATTTGAGCAATCCATACATGACTTGACTGACCGGGTGGTCCTGTTAGAAGGAAGGCCTGGGAATCCCCCACCCCCTCCCGGGAGAACCTTTAATCTTAGGAATCCTAACCACCTTGATCATCAAGAGGACAGAAGACCTCATCCGCCTCAGTTTGAGGATGACTTAGGAGAGTACAGACAGCCCAGGGTCCAGCAAGACTTTGAAGATAGGGCACTTAGGGGAGTTAGGGTGGACGCCCCAGATTTTGAGGGATCCATAGATCCCCGAGTCTATCTAGATTGGGAGGGCGGCATGGATCACTATTTTGAGTGGTTTGAGCTGTCGAAAGCTAGGAGAGTGAGATTTGCCAAAATGAAGCTGTTAGGATCTGCCAAGCTTCATTGGAACACTATTGAGTCTCTCCTTAAGATGAAGGCAAAACTCAGGGAAAAGTACCTACCAGCCTCCTACAGGCAGAGGATGCTGGATAAATGACAGAGGGTATATCAGGGAAATAGGTCAGTGGCGGCCTATATTGAGGAATTCGATAATTTCCTCCTGAGATGTGGACTCCAGGAAGAGGAACTGGTTACCTTGTCCAGATTTAGGAAGGGGCTAAGGGTCGACTACCAAAAGGAACTGTACAGGCAATGTGTTACCACCCTCGATCATGCCTATGAAGTAGTCCTCGAGCTAGAGCAGTTTGAGAACATGAGTGAGCCCAGGAACAGGATCCCTCTGCCACCAAGTGAACCAAGGGGGGGCCAAGATTCACTCCAAACCGACCTGAAGTGCAGGGAAACCGGGCCCCTTTCCCTCCCAAGGTGGCTAGCCCTCAACCCGTGGCCTACCTACCCCCACCCCCAGCCAAACCTTTCCCTCAACCCCCACCTTACAGAAGGGATGACAAAGGTAAGTAGGTTAACCTGGGAGAGCCCAGCCAACATGCCCGGTTTCAGTGCTATGGTTACGGGAAGCCAGGGCACCTAAGGTCCAACTGCCCCCTTAGAACTATGTGCCTGGAAGGTCCTCATTTGGAGGAGCCGGTTGATCAGAACCCTGACCTTGAGGAGGTGGTTTATGAGGCTGACCCAAATTTGCTGACCGAATTCCAGGAAGAAGGAGTGGAGGCTAATCCTGTAGAACCTGAAACCTTGGGGGTGGTTAGATGCACCTATACGCAACCCATTCCCACTGATGACTGGAGGCGAACCGCCATCTTTCAAACCTTTTTCCGAACCAGGGGCAAGGTGTGCAAACTGATTATTGACAGTGGTAGCTGCGTGAATG
Source organism: Cryptocoryne crispatula var. balansae (assembly GCA_036172225.1). NCBI lineage: Eukaryota > Viridiplantae > Streptophyta > Magnoliopsida > Alismatales > Araceae > Cryptocoryne > Cryptocoryne crispatula. The sequence goes on from CM069927.1 coordinate 30,256,924, forward strand.
CCATCTCCACTTCATCGGTCCAGAAGCTGGGGCTAGTCCCAGCGGACCACCCTCACCCTTATAAGGTTTCTTGGGTGGATGCCACTTCCATTCCTGTCCACACCCGATGCCTGGTACCTATTAGTTTTCCCCCATATTCTGCGGACATCTGGTGTGATGTCCTGCCCATGGAGGTAGGGAGCATAATCCTGGGAAGACCTTGGCTGTTCGATGTGGACGCTACCTTACATGGTAGGTCTAATGCCTGCGAGTTTATCCATGAGGGCAAGAGGATTGTCCTCAACCCAGTCAACCCGAGCCCTCAAAGGGAGATATCTCAGGGGTCCAAAGCCGCTCAAGCCCTCCCAGGGGAAGGACAACCAAGTTCTGTCCCGAAACCATACTTGCAGAAGGGAAGCCCTGTGGGCCTCACCTTAGGTTCAACATCCACACCAGATCAGCAAGGGAGCCCGGCCCATTGGGCCCTAGCCACCACAACCAGGTTCTTACACATCTCGGGGCAGCATGCGTTTGAGCTTGAGTGCAAGAATCAGCCACTATTTGCTGTTGTTGCTAAGGAGGTCAGCAGCGAGGAGGGTGACTTGGCTAGGGAGGAACAGGACCCAGATGTGGCCAAACTCTTAGAACAGTTTGAGGATGTCTTCCCAGAAGATGTCCCACCGGGCCTGCCTCCCATGAGGAGCATACAGCATGCCATTGATTTGGTTCCAGGTTCGACACTTCCCAACCTTCCCCACTACCGGATGGATCCGAAATCCCATGGTGAACTAAAAAAACAGGTTGAGGAGCTCTTGCAGAGAGGCTACATTAGGGAAAGCCTGAGTCCCTGCGCTGTCCCAGCCCTTTTGACCCCCAAAAAAGATGGTAGCTGGAGGATGTGCGTTGACAGCCGTGCTATCAATAGGATTACAGTCAAGTATAGATTCCCCATTCCCCGGCTGGATGACATGTTCGATATGCTGGCTGGAGCGCTATTTTTTTCAAAAATTGACCTGAAAAGTGGGTACCACCAGGTGAGGATCAGATTAGGGGATGAATGGAAGACCGCCTTCAAAACCCAAGATGGGCTGTATGAGTGGATGGTTATGCCTTTCGGGTTGTCCAATGCCCCCAGCACCTTTATGAGGATGATGTACCATGTGCTCCAACCCTTTATTGGGCTCTTTGTTGTTGTGTATTTTGACGATATCTTAGTCTACAGCAAGATCAAGGAGGATCACTTAAGACACTTAAGGGAGGTTTGCCTAGCCCTTAGGGCAGAAAAGTTGTTTGGGAACACTAAGAAGTGCGTCTTCCTCACTCCTACTGTCACCTTCCTAGGCTTTATTGTCTCCAAAGAAGGGGTGACAGCTGACCCCGTAAAGATCAGGGCCATAATTGAGTGGCCGACCCCGCAAAGCATCCACGACGTTAGGAGTTTTCACGGTCTAGCCACTTTCTATAGGCGATTCATCAAAGGTTTCAGCACCATCACAGCCCCTATTACTGACTGCCTTAGAAAGGGATTTTTCCAATGGACCAAAGCGGCTGACCAGGCCTTCAAGGCCCTCAAGGAGTGTATGACCCATGCACCAGTCCTCAGGCTGCCTGACTTTTCCAAAGTTTTCGAAGTAGCCTGCGATGCCTCAGGTATGGGAATAGGTGGAGTGTTGTCCCAAGAGGGTCACCCGGTGGCATTTTTTAGTGAAAAACTGTCCGATGCCAAACTCAAATACTCCACCTACGACAAGGAGTTCTATGCTATTGTGCAGTCTTTAAGATTCTGGAGGCACTACCTCCTTGCTGCGGAGTTCGTTCTATACTCCGACCACGAGGCCCTCCGGTTCCTCCAAGCCCAAAAAAGGCTTAACCCCCGGCATAGCCGATGGGTGGAATACCTTCAGTCCTACACGTTTACACTCCGACATAAGTCTGGGGCTGACAACAAGGTGGTTGATGCTTTGAGCCGCAGAATCACCCTCCTGTCCCATTTCAGCTCCGAGGTGATCGGGTTTGAGCAGGTCATCCCGGGCTATGCTGAATGCCCAAACTTCTCATCTATACACACTACCCTTAAGTCCGGCCAGACCCTGGATTTTCCTGCATATTTGATCCAAGACATGGATTGCAGAATCGGTCGATCCGGATCGGGATCGACCGATTCTTGGATCGGATCGGTACCTACCGATCCGATTCCTATCGGAATTAGCGATCCAGCCGGGAGTCCCGGCTGGATCGGCCGGAATCGATAGGATCGGTCGATCCCGGACCGATCCACCCGGATCGATCCCAAAATCGGTCGATCCGGACCGATTCGCCGGAAAACCGGAAGACCCGGAATCGATCCGATTCCGGATCGATCCGGTATCGTTTTAAGTCCGATCACCCCTATTCGGGGTCGATCCGGGGACCGATTCTCCCCCACTTGCCCCTTCGGCTTGTTCTCCTTCCCCCAAGGCACCTTGGAGATCTGTGGCTTCAAGCATCCGGCGATCCAAAGCCTTCCTGAGGGGCGATCCAAAGAAAATCAAGGCTTCGGGGAGGGGCGCTCCACCTTGGGGAGCGGCGCTCCACCCTAAACAGCCGAAGGTTTGTGGGGGGGGTTTTCGATCTCCTTTCCCCTCCCCCCCCCCCCGGGGCCTCGCCCCCCGGCCGGCCGCAGATGGGATCCCCCATCGGGGGATTATTTCACCCCCCAACGGGGTGGAATTGCACCCCCGAAGGGGTGATTAAGCACCCCTTCGGGTGTTACCACCGCTCACCCCGAAGGGGTGATCGTTTTTTATGCCCCCCCCTGCGGCGGGGGGGCTGCAAGATAAAATCCCCCCCCATCGGGGGGATTATTTCACCCCCAACGGGGTGGGAATTGCACCCCCGAAGGGGTGATTAGCACCCCTTCGGGGTAAATAATAATACCCCGAAGGGGGTGATCGTTGTTAGCCCCCCCCCCCCCAGGGGGGGCCGCAAAGATAAAATCCCCCCACGGGGGGATTATTTCACCCCACCCGGGGGTGGAATCGCACCCCCGAAGGGGGTGATTAGCACCCCTTCGGGGGTGTTCAACGCCCACCCCGAAGGTGATCGCCGCTCCCCCCCCAGGGGGGGGCTGCAGATAAAATCCCCCCATTGGGGATTATTTCACCCCCCAATGGGGGTGGGAATTGCACCCCCGGGGGTGATTAGCACCTTCGGGGTACTTACCCCGAAGGGGGTGATCCATACCCCCCCCAGCGGGCGGGGGGGTTGCAAAGATAAAATCCCCCATTGGGGGGATTATTTCACCCCCAACGGGTGGAATCGCACCGAAGGGGTGATTAGCACCCCTTCGGACTAAGTCACCCCGAAGGGGTGATCGTGCTTTTTAGCTTTACGCCCCCCCCTGGTGGGGGCCGGAATTGCTTGGCCTAATATCGGGTATGGTTTTCGTGTTGTAGATAAGATGTCGGACGAGGAGCATGGCACCGGACCCGCGTAATTTCGTGACATTGGATGGCAACATGGCCATCTCTCGATTCAGATAAGAAGAGAGTCGATGCAAGTGGTGCCAAAAAGAGATGAACGAGGTGTGTATCGGCTCAAGCAACATATAGCCGGGACGGGTGGCAATGTAAAGAAGTGCGATAAAGTACCTGGTAGCCGAGGGAGGAGACGAGGGCTTATATAACTCGGAAGGGCATCACAGAGGGGAGGTGAGAATCGTCGAGACAAGACCTACGACGAGTTGCTAGGTCGGAGAGACGCCGATCTTAATGGCCGGAAAGGGCAAGAAAGGGAAAGGGCTAGCACACGAAAGGGTCCAAGTTGATTCTCCATCTTCATCGACGAGGAAGATGCCCAGTGTTGGGGAGAGAGCACGAGAGTAGGGCTCGTGCCCGCGAGGACGAGGAACGAAGACGAGGAGCAGGAGGTTCGGCTTCTGTGACGATCCGATGCGGGGGCGGGGACAAGGCCTCGTTCAGAGCTCGAAATTCGGAGGTCACATTCTCGTTCGACCGATGCCGACAGAGACACCGCGATGTATGTGGAGGGTGGTAGAGGTCGAGGGGAATAAGACAAGCATTTAAAGGGTGAAGGCATCGACCTCCAAAGCGCAAAGAAAGCCCTTAAGCATACGGTCAAGTTCTTTTTACACGCAGGTAAAGATTTCATTGAAGCTTTGGTTAGCATTTTCTTGTCGATATGAATTATTTATTAAAGTTAGCTATTATTAACAACCCTTTCTTTTCCCTTATCTTGTTTTTGACCAGTAGGTGTCCCGGCACACGCAAATGGCACCACCCATATTTCCGGTACTACATGGTTGATGCGATTGGTGAGGCCGGGCCGTCGAAAGCCCCGACATCAAAGTATATATATGAAACAAATGGACGAGCAGGTCGATGAGTTGACCTCGCGGATGATGGATTCAAACCATCCGGAAGGAGAGGGGGTGCACCGTAATGTGCGATGGATGGACCGGAATCACAAGGAGGTCACTTATAAACTTCCTGTGTATTGCTCCGAGGGCAACCGTATTAAGTCGGTTCGGTCAGATGCCTCAAAGCCAGAAATGCATTACCTATTCGGGCTTTTACGAACAATGCGGTGGATGAGATAGGGGAGGCAAACATCGTGCGCTTTGTCACGCATAATGAGGCCTCATATAAGGTCAGCAGTGAAAGGCTTAACCGAGGCTCGACCTCACTTATTTTCAGCCGCAGGCGGCACATTCTATCGACTTGATGTTAAGATATCAGTAGGGATGCTAATGTCAAGTCCTGTCAACCAATGACAACTTATCACCTCATTTATCTATGGCCATCCACGACTTTTACATATAATGAGGCAAGACACCGATGGTCATGATTTCGATCGCACCGGGTCCCACAAGATTCGCCACCCATTTTATTGCATTAGAGAGCCTATATGTGTACAAGGCTAGTTTAAAAGGTTCATTCTCTCCATCGCTATCGTAGTACACGGATACATACAGGAGCTCCTTCGATCAAGATGAGATACCGCTAAAGATGGAGTGCTGGATAAGATAACAGTGGTGGGAGAAGGTGCGTACTATTTTGTCGTCAGAACCTTTTCAAAAGGTGTACTTAGGTCGGTGGATTCAAATGACAAAAATCGATTGGGTACCTCGTATTTGATGCCATGGATAAAGCTAAGTTGAAAATTAAAGAGAAGCATCCCAAGTGGTTACAAGAAGGTATGCGTTTATCGACAACAGATAGACAAAACCCTACACCACGACATTCACGTCGCAGTATAATTTAGTAGTGTAATACGCTAATGATTACAAGTTATATTTTCAGGTATTACTCAATTGCCTTTAAACTAAAGGAATAATAATGTTACATGTAGGTACTTCTTCAACCCAAGGATACAAGAGTGGCCAAGAATGTAATGATGGTGAAGTATTATCAGCACACTATCTCGTAATTAAACGACTATGTAAGACCCAAGAAGACAACGCGTGCAGTAGGTCGAAGTAAGTAATACGTTTCATATTAATTAAACTTTTAACTTTATCTCAAGAAGAAGATAATTGTTTTAGTTTCAGGTTTTCGCATGACTTCATACAGCACAAGATTAAAGGGTGGGGATCCATCCGAAGCATTTCATACGACAGTGGTCCCCCTAGTAATACGCTTACCCTAATTAATGACTTTTTCGTTAATTGTTTTTTTTTTACATAACGTTATCGACGTACGTAATTGCGTTCTTTACAATTACAAATTGAGTGGTGGATTACGGTGACAAAATGATCGGATGGAATCCACTCGCCGCAGCTTGCAATTCGGGTGCTAAGTCGCAGCACATCGTCATCCCAACACGAGAGAAATTGGAGCACCTTCAACCTTATTCATACGAAGAGGAGAACAGTCAAGACAGTAAAGACGAGAAGCTTGTCTACCGCCATTACAATACGCGAGGTCGAGGATAAAGAATATCAAAGATAGGCGTAAGATATCGGAGCGAGATTTCGTACACTTTGGCAGTGGATTGTACCAAGAAAGAGCACAGCCCAAGCTACTCGGGGGTTTGTCCAGCGGATGCGGACTCGGGAATATTCTATTCCAAGAAGAACATCCACTGGCAGATTGGGTGGAAGACAAGGATGCCGAGGGAGAGCCGAGTTCGACCCGAACGACAGCATCACGGGCCGAAGGAGAGCTCGACAGCCGTTGTCGGTGAGGACGAAGACACGCAGAAGTTGAAGAAAGTCAAGTTCCGTGCACAGCCCACTTCCCCGATCCACCCCGGACTACGCGCCTTCTCCAGAGAGACATCCAGCCTCCGCCCCCGGCCATGCGCTCCTCGCTCGGATTCCGCCGGGTCCTTCTTACCACCACCACCACCAAGAAGACTCGGTGGATTATTTAGTGGCTTTAAAGAAAGCATGCTTACCTTCACAAAGCAAGTCAAGGAGGTACTACATCAAGAGGAAGAAGATAAGTATCAAACGGCGATATCATCTCCTCCGACACCGAGACCACTCACCACCTTCATCGACGAGGACGAAGAAGAATTTCAGGCCACCCACACAGCCAAGACAGGCAGGTGGAGGCGGGGGTGGCGGAGGCGAGGGTGGCTCTACTAGTAGCGTCGGACGAGTGGAGCAGGTCCAGATGAATTGAGCGATAAAAGACACTCATGCCCGAGCGTGCAAAGGGGCGGACGGTGGACGAGGTTGAATGCTTTTCGACGAGTTTGCATCTTCCTATCCGAGCCTCGCCTACGCAAGCCTGCTATCCACCTCCACCATCTTTTTTACCTCCACCTCCTACCGATCGTGGAGTTTACGAGTTTACCGACACGGCCCGCCTTTATTTTCTTGATGGATACGGCCAAGTACGACCGACCCTAATCAACGGAGATTTGCAAAATCAAAATGACCAGGACAGAGATCCGTATCCGCATCCATTCTACTCCGACGTTACCATAGCTGGTGATGCATACGTATAATGTATTTCTTTGTTTATTTCACGCAATGTAATACGAGGTGGTAAGAAGAATGTGTTGTACATAATGAGTTGGGTACGATTGTTTGCTTCGTAAAAACATGTATCTTATTCGGGAATGATGTGTTCTATTGCGCGATTGGGCCGATACGTGTTCTATATGATTGATTGTTAATTTTTTATATGAATGAGTGTTCCCTATATTTTTTTCACATTTTTCCTGAGTTCTATGTATTTTTATTGATTTTTTGGCGATTTTTTCATATTTTTTCGAAAAGCAAAAAAAAAAAAAAAAAAACCGATCCAGACCGATTCTGGATCGGTCTGGCTCCATTGGAATCGGCCTGGATCGGTCCGATCCGATCCGATCCGGATCGGATCGGACCCCACCGATCCAGGATCCGATCCCGATCCGGCGATCCTTGATCCAAGATGAATACCTCTTCTTCGGGAACCGGCTGTGCATACCCCGTACCTCCCTTCGGGAGTTCCTTATTTGCGAACTGCATGCAGGGGGCATGGCAGGTCACTTTGGCCGGAATAAGACCATTGACCTGGTTGAACTTCGCTTCTATTGGCCTAGCCTGAAGAGGGATGTGGGCAAAGTCATTGCCCAATGTCGAACCTGCACCACTTCCAAGATGAGGAAACAGAACACCGGGCTGTACTGCCCCTTGCCTGTTCCTGATGCCCCATGGGAGGACATCAGCATGGACTTCGTCCTGGGCCTTCCTAGAACCGCCAGAAAGCATGACTCGATCATGGTGGTGGTTGACAGGTTTTCCAAAATGGCCCATTTCACTCCTTGTGCGCGAACTTATGATGCCTCCAGGGTAGCGCACATATTTCTTAGCGAGCTGGTCCGATTACATAGGCTACCAAAGTCCATTGTTTCTGACCGGGATGTCAAGTTTGTCAGCTACTTCTGGAAAACCTTATGGCACTTACTGGGCACCAAACTCAGGTTTTCGACCGCCTACCACCCTCAGACCGATGGGCAGACCGAGGTGGTGAATAGGAGTCTAGGGAATCTTCTTCGGAGCCTGATCAGTGAGAACACCAGGTCTTGGGACTCGTTGCTCCCCATTGCTGAATTCACATACAATGACTCCGTTAACAGGTCAACCGGTAAGAGTCCATTAGAAATAGTTAAGGGATATCATCCTAGGCGACCTCTGGACTTAGTCCCTCTCCCTAGCACATATAGATCTTCTGCCTCAGTTGAGTCTCTAGCAGAGCATATCAGGAAGTTGCATGCTCATCTTAAACAGCAAATAGAGGCCAGCAATGCCCGGTACAAAAGTTATGCTGATTTTCATAGGAGGGACAAGGAATTTCAGGTAGGCGATCTTGTCATGGTCAAAATGCGACCAGAACGGCTCCCTAACGGGACCGTTAAGAAACTCAAAGCTAAGGGAGCCGGGCCCTTTAAAATACTCAAGCGGGTAGGCGACAATGCCTATGTGTTAGACCTTCCCCTTGATTATGGGATTAGCTCCACTTTTAACATCTCAGATCTGATTGAATATCTGGAGCCGACAGCAATTCCCCGTGAGTTTCTACCGGCCAACCACCCTTTTTTGCGAGAAAACACCCCGGAAGGTCCACCTGTTCAGCCCCACATTTCCTTGCAGCATGAGCGTGTCGATAGAATAATGGATGAGCAGGTAATTACCACGCCGGAAGGGTTGGTACAGCGTTATCTTATTCATTGGGAAGGCCTGCCTCACTCTGAAGACACATGGCTTACCCGAGAGGAACTGCAGCGAACAGATCCGGACTCCCTGGAGTATTTTTTGAGTAGGACTGGACCTTATTCGGCGGAGCCGATTTCTTCCCAGTCAGGGGGAATTGGTGAGGACACCAGGTTACATGACAGATTCAATTCTTTCCGGAAAGTTTATAGTAGAAGGCCAAAGCAATTGGGCTCTCTCTGGTTCGACAGTTGAGCCTGGTCCTCTGGCAGCAGCTAGGGCGGAGGACGAGGGTTGCGAATGTGGTCAGCTCGCAGAGGCGGGGAGGGCTCCAGTTGAAGGGTTTTCTAGTGCGGACGGCTCTGGCTGAAGGGGTGGACGGCTACAATTCCGGCATGAGAGCTCCGACGGCAAAAATACTAACAAAATCCGGCTAGGGCAGCTCCTCCGACGTTAGGGCTTGATCGGTATCCATTAAAAGAGAAGGTAGCAATCGAGGTACTTTTAGATAAAGTTGAACTTGAAATTATAGTTTGAATTGCTTAAATTTTGTATTGCTTAAATTAAGATGAACTTAAATTTTAATTGTTTAATTAGAATTAAAAATTTTTAATTATTAGTTAATTAGTATTGATGTCTCTTAATTGAAGATGTGGTTTTATATTTGTTGTTTAAATAGATGTTGGTTAATTAGAGTTTGATTTTAGAAATGTTTAATTAAAATTTGAATTATTTGATTGAAGTTGAAATAGATGTTAGTTCTTTTGTATATTTGTATGTTTAATTAGAAATGGTGGTTTATAAGTCATTTGTGGTTGGGTTTTATTAGATTGCTAAATTTTATTAGATATTACCTAATTATATCAGGGAGATTCTAATTTAAATAGAGGTACTTCTAATTTAATATTGTCATTTCGAAAGCAACCCTTGGATGATTCTACTTTAAATGGGGGTACTTGTAATTTAAAATGTTATCATTAATCAATAACTTAATATGGCAAGCTAGAAAATTAATGGCTTGATATTTTCAGGTTACTCGTAAAAAATTAAAGATATGGCATCAAGGATAATCAATGTCCGTATATTGTTTAATGGGATGCTTTCAATAAACAATGATTATGCTTATTATCAAGGAAGGCAGGGTTAGGGGTCGGCCCGGGGTCGGTCGGCCCCAAAACCGACCTAGTCAGACGGACCCCGGGTCGGACGGGGTCGGATGGGGTTGGATTTTTTATTTTACTATAAAAAATTATATAAAAATAAGAAACAAATAGAAACAATAATTTTTATGTCATATATTCATGTATACATAAAATATATACATAAATATAATTATACCTTTTATATTATAATTGAATATGAGTGTTTATCTATGTATACAAGTAAATATGATTTTTTTTGTGATTATGTTGTATTAATATATGTTGGGAAAGAGTTAATCTTAGTGAGAAGGTAAAGATACTTAACAAACAATTTTACAAATTTTAAGATGTACCATACATTTATAATTATAAATTTTAAACATACATAATCATATAAATGAGACACTCAAAAAATAATTATTTTTGACAAATTTGATGATGTGTGTGAAAGAGAAGAGTTAAAATAGATCTTTCTAAAATTTGAGCATATAACACATTTATGATTAAAATTCTTATATACATGTGATGGTATAAGTGATAGTGAAGTATTGTTATACTATTATTAAATGCGGCGCAGAGTAGTCGGCTTGGAGTCGGCCCGGCAGAATCGTTTCCGGGCCGGGCGACCCGGCCGACCGGGTCATCGACCCAGCGAACCATGCTTATTATTGTGGTGGATAAGAACGCAATATTAAGATATTGCGAGGATATAGTTACGAAGACCTGAAGAGTTATATATTCGATGCAATTAGGTATAACCCAGAATCAATAAATTTAAATTTAGTTATAATTATTTTAATGGTGTCAATAAGGTTGTCGATAAATCAACCACTCAAACTCTATTGACGAGATGTGTTGAAGTTGATGATATCGTAATGTATATTGTAAAAGAACTTGACACCGACGTCACAACTCAGGCTGGATGTAGTACTTGAAATCCACATACTTATAATCAACTATCCATTAGTCAGTTGTTATCTCAAGTTGAGAGTAATATTAGTCCATAGAATATAGTAAATAGTCAAAACACTGAAATTAATTTAAATGAGCAATACGGAGTACATGATGAACATGATGAAACCGAAAGGTCCTCAAGTGATAACAAAGAAGTACCGTACGAGATGATTAATAGTATCTCGACTGTCGATGAATTTCATGAAGCCGAAGATACAACATGGATAAATAATGCCATTGCAACAAAAATTTTTATAGACAGTGATAAAGAGGATGTCGAAGGGGAAGATATAATTATAGTAAGAAGAGAAGGAGAGAATCTTAATGAACTTTCAGTCAGAAATGTCTTTAGATGTAAAGAAGATCTTATACAGGTTATTGCTGCGTGGACATTGAAACATAACGTGCAACACCGAATAGATAGATCAACAAAGATTAATCTTACATTGATTTGTCCATCAAGAACTGAAGGGTGTAACTGGATATTACATGCGCATGTTAGCACTAAGGTCGGAAGGTTTTGGAAAATCATGAGTTTCGACAATAATCTAACTTGCTCCACTCCCATACATAACATGGCACATAGACAATTGACATGCACAACAATTTGTTATCTAATCATGCCCATCGTTCGATCCTGTCTAGATATTCGACCAAGGGACATCATAGATATGGTACAAGTAAAATATTATATAAAACCTTCTTATTACAAGGCTTGGAATGCTCATAGAAAAGCCTTTGAAAAGTTGTTTGATGACTGGGAAAGTTCTTACACACATTTATTGAGATACATGGAAGCAATAAAAATGACTATGCCTAAAACAGTATATACCTACTTGTGTGAAAGTGATAGTCAAAGATTGTTCTTTTTCTTCTGAAGTTTCATGTCTTCTATTCAAGGATGGTGATCTTGTCGTCCAGTTATAAGTGTGGACGATACACTTCTTCATGGCAAATACCACGGTACACTTTTGGTTGCTTGCGGTGTCAATGCCGATCAAGACTTATTTCCTATTGCATTTGCTGTTGTAAACAGTAAGAACGATCGATCATGGTCATGATTCTTACAACAATTGTTGTCCCATATTCCATCTGTAACATAAAGACGACATGAACAGTGTATAAAATTTGATAGACATGTCAGTATTAAAAATGTAATTGAATGATGATTTCCTCTAGCAGCCCATCATTATTATCCTCGACACTATCGTCAAAATTTTCAATCTCATTTCAGTGGTAATGAACTATATAGAAGGATATACAATACAGGCATGGCTACTAATGCTTTGGATTTTAACAAACGGATGTATGACATAAAATTGCGTTGTCCGGAGGCATATGATTGGTTGTTACAAGTAAACCCAGAGTATTGGGCTTTACCTTTTGATATAGACATAGCTATCAAGGCGACAAGGCGTCCAAGGCGCTTGAAGGGTCTTTTACCGCTTAGGCGACAAGGCATAAGCCTAGGCGTCGCCTAGGCGGTAAGGTGAGGTATGAAAGAGGGTGGAGTGTATATGGCATATTTTGAAACTAACATGAGTCATGACACTGTAATACATAAAAATTGAAATGAAGCTTACAAATCTAATCAAATTGACATACATTCATAACCAAATTTGAATAAGATCAAGAACATAATATGTACAAAATATATATATATATATATATAAACTTAAGACAATTTAAACCAAATGAACTTACCAAATAATGTAAACATTGTTTGAACTTCTTTTTTTCTTTAAGAACACTAACATCACCATTTACTAAGAACATAAGTAACATCAAAAGAATACTTAAAACATGAAAGTTAAAAGATAAAACTTAAAAGGCAAGAATATTTAAAAGTTACATCACCAACTCAAAGTTTAAAACCGAACATAGCATTTTTTAAAATGTCAACATCAGGTGCATTAGTTTCCTCTTTTTCGTTGTCTTCTTCATGTGTCTCTTGACTCTCCCATGATGCACCTCCATCATCATCATCTATATCATCCTCTAGAAGCTCTTCATCACTATTTTCATCCCTTGATGGCTGTGAAACCTCGAATGAAAGATTATTTAAAAGTATGGTAATATATAAAAATATGCGTGTTGTATGGCATAGCTTTAAAATTCATTTAACTTCCGTTCATTTGGGAAATGAACTTTCATTATCTTATCTTTGGCTACTATGAAAGTATATGATATTTCATAGAAAATATTAGCCAAAATATGTGATATGTATAAAATATGCATATCGAGGTTAGGGTTCATAAAGTTTGTCTTTGGACCTCTCTCCATCGGAAGTTGTGAATTTTCGATGTTAATTACATCGAGATTCTCGAACACCCTTGATTAACTGTCGTAGCAACTCATACATAAAAGGAAACATTCATCCACAAACACAATCATATGGGAATTATAACCCATAAAATTAATGGAATGCAAACTTAGAATTTAAGTCTAACGCATGGTGACTATATAAAGTCAAATGGGAAAGAAAGCAAAAAAAAAAACTTAGTATCTAAGTTTGACTTGGCTCTTTGATTTATGTTTTATGGGGTATGCGTAAGGATTCCAACATTTTAAGGTTTATATTCCTTAACTATATGTGAACGCTCATTTTTTTAGAAGGAGAGTTATCATCACAATTGGATTGAATAATATTATTTTAATTTAAATTCCCCCCGGGAAATCCTCTGTTAGTGTCGTTCGGGCCCAATTGTGAAGGTAATGGCCCTTTCTAGCCCAGCTTCGTCTCCCTCTGCCAGCAATCAGCCCTATAAAAACAAAAACAAAAACAAAAGGCAGCCGCGGTCATATTCCCGCACACCCATTCCATGAGCGCGAGTCCCTTCCTCCGTTGGGAGGCTCTCTCCAAGGCAACCCCAATCGGATCTTGGCAATCATGGAGGGAATCACGGAGCAAGAAGGGGACATCCGAGCATCATCTCCTATTTTTTGAGCCCAAGAGAAAAGAGGGAAAGAGGAGATCGCGGGGAGTCCCGGTGGAAAGCCAGCTGCTGATTCTCTGTTTTGGAGGGGCGGCGGACCAAAGATAAAAGAGAGGAAGGGGGACCCGGGCGGGGGAGGACAGAGCGTCGCGCAGAGGAGAGGGAGCGCAGAAGAGAGGGGTGCCGGAGAGGGTGCCGGAGAGGCCCGGGAGAGGAAACGGAAGACAGAAGAAGGAGGAGGAGGGAACGAGAGAGGCCACACCTATCCGAGTTCCCCGTCGGAACTGCCGGAGCCGTCGGGATCACCGGAGGTAGCTGTCCTTCGCCGGAGCCATCAAGCTCGCCGCCGCGGAAGCCGTCAGAGCACTAAGCCGCTGCCGCCACCGTCAAGGCCCTAAGCCGCTGCCGCCACCTCCGGAGAGGCCATCCTCCTCCTCCCCTAGGGTCGCCGGCCCCTTCTCCTTCTTCCTCCGGAGCCGCCGTCGTCAAACAGGGCCGGAGCTACCGCCAGGTGCCGCCGCGATGCCGAGGTGCCGCCGCGATGCCGAAAAGCCCCGCGCGGGACTGTAGCAAAAGGGGGGGGGGAGAAATATGTCTCCCCCACTATGTTCCACGGTGGAAATCCAGTGGGGCCCGCCGATAAAAAAAAAGAAAAAAGAAGAAGCCGCGGCCGCGGCAGGAGACGCGCTCGCGAGAGCAGCCGCGGTGAGGAGGTGTTGACCCGGGGGTCAACTAAGATGATGGGGTCCACCAGGAAAAGGTGTTAAAAAAAAAAAAAGAGGAGGAAGAGGAGATCCGCGCAGGAGCAAGCCTTATTAGGCCGCAGGTGCCTACGGAAGCCCATTTGCCCCTGATGAACAGTGCAGGGCCCTTCAACAAAAAATAAAAATAAAAATTCAAATTAAAAGGACCTTCACCCAGGAGTCTTGGGATAGCCACGCGCTAAACCATAGACCGACGAGGTGGGGCCCTTGGGAGATCCTCCACAAGTCCTTCTGGACCGGGGCTACTCTCCCTCAATTTGGTTAATAATAAATGTGGGGTTAATTTCCAATTTTCCCCAAAATCTATTCAATTTTAAGTCTCTTAATGCCTATAAAAGGTCATATGAGATTTAATTTTTCCCCAAAATCCATTCAATTTTAAGTCTCTTAATGCCTATAAAAGGCCATATGAGATTCTATTTTCAAGGGGTCGATTTTCGATGCCCAAAATTCATTCGAGATAAATTTCGATGCTCGTAAAGAGCTACATGAGAAATTTAATCTTACAAAAAAAAAAGAGTTGTTATTTTTACGCCTACGCAGTACGAAAAAATTAGCTGAGTTAAGTTTTGTGAAATATCTCCATACATGCAGGGTATTCATGTCTCAAAATCCAATTTCAACTAAATAAATTCAAAGAATTCCAAATTAAATAAATTCAATTTAAACCAAATCAAGTTAAATCACATAAATCAATTTTAATCAAATGATTAAAATAACAACCCATAAATAAAACTTAACTTCTCAAAAATAACCCAAATCAAATTCCCAAACAAATTTTAATAAACAAACCAAATCCAAAGATAAGTCAAGCAAATTTAAATCAAACTTCTTAAAATAAAATTCAAGCACCAATCAAATTCAATTTAAATCCAACTCTTAAATTAAACTCAAGATAATCAAACAAAACTAAATCAAACAAATTTCAAGCCAAATCTAACTTGAACACATTTAAATCAATTCAAATCATTTTTTTAATCAAACCCTCTGGAACAAGTTAACTTTAACCAAACAAATTTAAAACAAACTGAAATTAAATCAATCCATGAACAACTTTTAACTCAAATCAATTCTAACCAAATAAACCCAAATTCAAAACCTGCAACCAAAATCTGAAATAAAAAATACAGCAATTTGTAATTCTGAATTTGTAAGATCCGAAAATTGAACTTAATCCTTTTAAAAGCCTAAAACCTGAAGATGGGAGGTGCAGGAGCCGCAGCAAGATCTGAAGTCTGCAGGGTCTGAACTAAAAAAAAAATCTGTAATTGAAACTCTGAAGATTAAAAATCAGAAATCTGTAAGTCTGGAAGTGGTGCAGAATCTGGACTTCGAAAAAAATCTGAAATATGGGAGATAAGGTTCGGAATCTGAAATCTGAACACCCAGATCTGAAATTGAAAGTCTAAAAATCTGCTGTTTCTAATTCAAAAATCTGAACTCCAAGGATTTAAATCTGAATGCTATCCAAAGATGAGAAAATCTGCGAATCCAGAAAATTGTAAAATCCGAAATCAGAATCTGTAAAGCCCAGAATCTGAAATCTAAATCTTCACATAATGTCCAAATCAAACAATTCCAAACAAATCACAAACTCAATTAAATTCATAAACAAAATCTGAGAATCTGAAGTCTGAAATCTGCGGGAGATCCGAACCAAAATTCTGAAATTTGAATTTCAAAGATTGAAACTAGTACAAGTCAGAGGCTGATCCGTAGATAGGTGGTCCCAAACCATTCAAACCCATTTCAAACCCATAAGAAAATTCAAATTCAAAGTTGTTCCAAATCATTCCACAGAAAATCTGAAAATTGCATAAGAAAATCCAGAAATTGTCAAATCCATTAAATTTAAATTCCCCCGGAATCAAACAACCAGAATTTAATTAATTTCAACCAACTCCAATCAAACTAAATTTAAATAATTCAATTCCAACAAAAAAAAAATCAGCTTTAACTAATCAAATACAAATCAATTCAAATCAAATTAAATTCAAATTAACCAATCAAATCAAAATTCAAACTAACAAATTTAATTAAACTAACTCAATTTTAATCAAATTCAATCCAATCTAAATCAATCAAAGTCAACCAAATAAATCTCTCAAATTAAATTCAAGTAAATCAATTCCAAACAAATTCATTCCAAACAAACTTAAAAATCAATTAATCAACCCAAATTGAATCAAATTCAAATCAAATTAAAACTCACACTAAAATCCAAATTTCAACCAATTTAAGTGAAACTTAAATTCAAACTAAGTCAAATCAAACTCTCCAAATCAAATCCTAATCAAACTTAAATTCAACTTAAACTTAATCAAACCAATTCAACTCAAATCAATTTTAACCAATTCAATTCAAACAAAATTCAAACAAATCAAATGTTTGCCTTCCGTCAAATTCACGGGACCTCGTTTTCTCCTATGTGTGTGTGTGAATGTTTATTTTGTGGATGTATGTTTTCTACTCCATGGATTGCTATGACGATAATCAAGGGTATTCGAGTTATCTCAATGTAATTAACGTCGGATCTTCGCACCATCCGACGGGGAGAGGTCAAAACAAATTTTCAAAGAACCTAACAACCTCAACATCTAATTTTGACCCTAGCTAGTATTTTTATGGAATACCATCTATTTTCCTAAGAAATCAATGCTAAGGTCTAATCTAATTCAAATTCAAAAGGAAAATGAATTTCCAAAACAAAAAGAATTAATCTTTTTTTTGGAGATTTGAGGTTACATCAATTGGCACGCCCGGTGGGACCTCTCCTTCCCTTCATCTCTCTGTCATAGCAATTCAAGAAGACATACATCCCAATTTTCATATATATTTAACACATGCTTCTTTCCTTTTTGTGCGAGGAGGAGGCGGAAAATGTCAAAGGATGAGACCCGCGGGGTCCAATGATCCCGCCTACGAAGACTTCATCCTCGATGTTGCAAACATCTCAAGAGCCGCTCGAGTTCATCCAACACCGAGAAGATTTCAAGGGACAAACAACTTGATCCTTTTTTCCAAAGAGCTCACCAAAGAAGCTTTCCAACAAACAACTCCGGGGCAGTGGTCATGAACTCGTCACCACCAACCCTCAAAGAAGTCAAAGAGGCACCAAACATGCCGTCTCAAGACTCCATCAACTACATACCAGGGTCGGTCTTTCATAACCAACCAAGGTAATGGGAGGACAATGCCAAGGCAAAGTCTAATTCCTCCATCTCCAACAAGTGCGTGGCACCGGGGCAACCACAACAAGAGAAGGTTGACAACAAAAAAAAAGAAGAAGAAGAAAGCTGCTGGCCAACCGGCAAAGAAAGCTTCTGGACTCAAGCTGGCAACAATGTCATTCTGCAGGGAACAAATCCCTTGGTCCAAGTGAACTTTATCAACCAAATGGGGGCAAGGAACAAATCCTTCACCCAAAAGTCATATATGGTCAAGCAATGGCCATGCCAAAGACATATTCCCAATTCGCGAGATCATCATCGTCCAATTGGCAAAAGAAATCTCTCACACTCAGCCGGGGTGATGTCGTCATTCGGCAGGAATAAATCCCTAAATTCGGATGAACTCCGTCAATCAAACGGGCAAGGAACAAATCCTTCACCCAAAAATCATAACTCGGTCAAGCAATGACCATGCCAAATGACAACCGAAGGAATCGATTCTCAATGCAACCTACCATGGCCGACCTACCAAAGGCTCAAGATATTCAAGGCAAGGAATCAATCCTATGTTTCAAAAAGACAAACAAACAAACGCCCAACAATCAAATATCGGTTTGGTCCCAAGAAATGCTGATTGGGTAAGGAACAAATCCTACACCCAAGGAAACAAAATCATCAAAGCATGGTTGCCCAGTCAACGACATATGCCAAAGTTGTTCAAGGAGGGATTAACCCTCAAATCCAGAGAATTACCATGGGTCTTGGTCAATGGCCCATGCCGAAACTGCTTCAAGAAGGGAGCAACCCTCAAATCACACTGCTGCCATTGCCAGCCTTCGTCCACAACATGTAATGGGGAACCTGACAACGGCGCACGCCACATGAATGCCATTTTCATGGGGAATCAATCCTCACGCCATGACACGAAGTCTTTATGGCTGGCTAACCAAGTAGGGGAGTCAATCTTCTGCTCTTGAAATGCCGAGGGTTATCAATCACGGCTCACCGAGATGCTATGCACATGGCCGCCTAACCGACGAACAACATCAAAGTTATGCGAGGGATCAGCCCTCTAATCCGAAAATTGACAACTTCGGGGCCAAGCAATAGCCCGCCATGTTGCTGCCGAGCGAGGGACCAACCCTCAACCCGCAATCTCAACCAAGCTCGATCGACCGCCAGCTCGGTGCTTCTCGTCGCTCCTCTTCAAGTCGGGAACCAATCTCACACTTGTCTCACGGCCCATTGCCGTTCGCTAGTGGCACAACTCCAAAGACATCCCTCGGCTAGGAATAAATCCGATGCTCACATTAAAAGCTTGCATACGCAGGGCATCATCACACTCTACTGGGGTATGGAATCAATCCACCACCCGCTATACAAGAGCGTTCCCCCGATCCGTCGGTTAGTATCTTCATGTCATCTATCCAACAAAATGGGGGCAAGATGCTCATCCGTACATGCTATGTTAATTCGACAACAAGTCAACACGAACCACCACCAAGACGAGGGCAGCCCTCTCGCTCTCCCCAGGAGGGCGGTGTCATCAATGGTCCATAATGTTTTTTGTCAGCGAAGGGTCAATCTTCACACCCCAACAAGTCGTGCCCACCAACGGCTCGGTTAATTTATGATTGCCCGTAGACAAGGAATCAATCCTTTGTCTCGCTCATATGTCGTGGTCAACTAATTCTCGCCGAGTCCGTAAAAATTTGGGCAAAGCGTAAATCGTGTGCCCATGCCGCACCGACTTGATGGAAGGCTCACCAAACTCAAGAAAAAAAAAACAATTCAGAATTTTATATTTCGTCGGGGCACCGCCTAACCGCACCATAACAACACGGGCCAAGGATAAACCACACGCCCGTATGTTATCAAACGATCGTAGGAAGCAATCCTCTACCTCAAAGGGAGAGCCAGACAGATTCCGAGATTTCTTATCGCTAACCGTTATGCCACTGCCTCTGGACAAAAGGGACAAGGTTTCTTCCCGCTCTTTCCACCAACACCGCCGTAAGGGGCCCATCTCGGGGAAAGAAGAAATCTTTCGCCCGTCAAGTTACGCATGGCCAACAAGGCCTCAATTGTTACCTGGAGAGAGGGGAGCATGCCTTCTTTTCTTGAAAAATCAACAATTTCGGCCGAGTAACAAATTACCAAGCATGGCTCCGGGCGAGGGAGCAACCCTCGGCCCATAATTCAAACAGGGTAACCAATCGACCCGTTTCATCCTCATACGCTATCTTCGCCGAGGGCCAACCCTCGACTTCGCCGGTCAATAGGATGACGCCGATCAACGGTCCTATCCCCCAATACTGCTTGATGGGCTAGGAATCAATCCTAGGCTCACCAATTGAAAAAAATGCTGCCCGGATATCGGTACAACTCCAAAATATCCTTCGGTCTGGGAACAAATCCGACGACCACATCAAAACTTGCCCGGATGTGGCTTCTTTCTATTATGCTGAGGCAGATGAAGTTGAAGCTCGTCATACAACAGTTAGCCAATCATTTCGCCACTCTGGCCCGATCGATGAAAAGAATAAGGATGCCGCCCAGCCACCTTGCCGCATTGCGCGCACGGGGAAGGAAGAAATCATTCACCCGTCGATTCATTTCCTCGACCAACAATGGTCCCAAATGCTAATGGATGTAAGGATCGACTCCTTCTTGTCCGAAAATCAACAAATCCACCGATCAACGGCCAGCCATGCTATTTGCAAGGGACCAGCCCTTGGCCCGTAACTTCAACTAGGGGTAACCGATCAACGGTTTCATTCCTGGACATTATCTTCCAAATGAGGGATTAACCCTCGACTCGACAGTTCAAGCAGGACAACTGATCAACGGTTTCGTCCACCAAGACAACTCGACGAGCTAGGAATCAATCCTATGCTCGCCAGATTGCAGGAATGCTGCCCGATTATCGGTGCAACTTCAAAGTACTCCATGGTCCTGGAACAAATCCAATGACCACATCAAAGATGGCCCGTACGTGGTGCCTTTTCCATGTTCGGGTTCGGAATCAATCCACTCGTATACATCAAGTGTCGGGCCGCCGTCGGTCAACTCACAACGTCACCCGTCTAGCCGGGGGCAAGCCTCCAAGCCACCCCGCAAGACAACTTCCGAGGATCAACCGGATGCCCATCATACTGGTAAGGAGCAAAGGAGAAATCCTTGGTGCACGAAAGGAATGCATTCAACTAAATGACCGGTCCTCTGGCCATCAAGTAAGGAAGCAATCCTCCATACTTCAATAAATCTGGCCAATCAATGGTCGAAAACATGGCTTTCAATGAAGCAAGGGATCAACCCTAAATTCTGCAGTTAGAAGGAGCCAGCCGATCAACGGCCTATGATGCGACAGAGAGATTAGCCTTTCACCCTCTCTCTCAACCAATATGACCAACCAATGGTCCAGTCCTCTAATTCTTGCTTCCAGGAGAGGAATCAATCCTCTATCTGGTGAGTGGATGCAACTGTCATATGTCAATTGGGCTCAGAACAAATCTTATGCCCTCATTGACTGATGTCCATATGGCATCACCTGATAAGGTTATGCTCGGGAGAGAAAGCAGTTCTCGACCCATTATGCATCAGAAAAAACAGGTAGTTTATTGATTCTGGGAACTACTCATTTGGCCGGGGGCATGCCCCTAAGCCATGTCATATCAAACAGGTGTGGGGATGAACTCTCCACCTAAAAAGGTGACAGGGGGCAAGAGGACCAACCTCTACCAGCAAAGCCCCATAAAATCGCCAATCCGCGCTAATTACAAAGGGAGACAAAGAAGAAATCATTGTCTCAACAGGAGACTACATGAAGTCAGTCATGTTATCAGGGTGAGGGAGCAACCCGCCACCCTTCAAGGTAGCATATCAGGCTGGACAACGGCCCCTGAGGCTACAATTCAGTGGGGGACCAACCCTCAATTCAACATTTCAATCGCTTCGGGTCAACACCAACCCACCGTGCTTCGACAAGCACGTCAACATGCCGTGGCCGCCCATTAGTCCACCACAAAGCATAAAACTTCGGGGCAAGGAAGAAATCCGACACCCGCCACAAAATTAAGTCAAAATGAAGAGTCCATAGACAGCCCTCCACAACCCTTCAATTCAATCCCAAAGTAGGCCATCAACCTACCCCCAAACATGCCAAAACAAATTCATACTCTTACATACCACAAAAGAAACAAGCCTACGGCCTCCGACATGCCCACGTACAGAAAAAAAAACAAAACAACCTCCACGGCCTCCTCGACATGCCTAAAACCCAACTCACGCTAATGGTTGTGACATGCCTATGCCCACATACAAGCCATCCCCAAGGCCCACAATATTCCTACGACCACCATACACAAGGACTCCAAAGGAATTTCAAGAAAAAAAAGGGCCGAGTGGAGGAGATACTCCCAACTCAAGCAACGAGAGAAATGAATTCTCGAATTGACACTGCACAGCTCTCAGAAAAGAAGAAATCTCTAAATTGAGCTAGGCATGCAATCTTAAGCAACTGTTTGTTGATCAAGAAAAGGAAATCTCTAAGGAGGTTAGCATGGGATCAGTTTGCCCTCACTTAAACCACCCCAGAGAAGACAAGATATACCGGGGACACAAGGCAATGTGTTGGTCGGTGCTTGTCATGCCTCAAATTTTGACAATCAATGAAGATGCATGAGGCGATCAAGAGCTTGAAGCGCTCACCTTGTGCTGCTCTCCATCTACACGTCAAGCATCCACATTGATGGTGGAATAATGACAAGGTGGAACATGACCAAAGTTCTTATGGCTTGAGGGAAGCCTGAATTCCCTTGTGAAGAAAAAAAAAAGAAAAAAAAAAGAGAAAAGAAGGAAAGAAAAAAAAATGAAACACCTCGACAGGCTTGGTTAGTCACATCATTGATTGACCTAAGGGCAAAATATGTCGAGAAAGAAAAATCCAGCCCGAGGCGATAACCCGATAGGCCACCTCAGTGCAAAAATGGATCACCCCTGTACGAAACCCCGCAAAAGTGGCGTACAGCAAAAGAAAAAGTGGACTAGCTGGTGAAAACCTTTCAAAAGGCAAATAAGTTAGTTTGAAAAAAAAAAAAGAAAAAAGGAAAAAAGAGGAAACTCGGAAATTCAAAACTAAGAAAGAGGAGACTCACATCTCCTCTAAACATATCAAATTTCAAGCCATCAGCGACTTGTACGTCCATACGTTGCCCAAACGCTTCAAACCATTATGGCCCTCCAGGTCTACATGATTTTCAAAAAATTCATACCATCACGGCCTCTCGTGTCTATACGGTTTTCAAATCTCCATACCATCGCTGCCCTTCCTACTCACATAGTCCCCAAGTTCTTACGTTATCACGCACCAAGAAGGTCTACGCGATCGTCAAATTCTATACCGTATTTACCCTCTCGGCCTATATGGTTTCTCATAAATCCCATACCACTATGGTCTGGGTTCTAAATGTTGCTCTGATCCTATGCCACCAAGGTCGGACGTAGAATCATTCCCTCACGTCCCAAATCCCACCGGCAACATTCGGGCCTTCGAGCCTTTAAGTTCGGGTTTTGCCCCAAATTCATACTTCACGGCCGAGTACGATCATCTCATACTCGCATGTCCCACAACTCTTCAAGTCGGCGCAAGCCATCTCATATTTCATCTTTGGACCGAATCCGTCTCCTTCGCATCCATAAGTCTTTAAATTCAGTGGCATTAAGCCATCATGTCACTTTTCGGCATCAAGCCACCACATTCGGCATTAAGCCATCACCTCCTCTTTGGCATTAAGCCACAACATTTCTTTTGGCATCAAGCCACAAATTCATGCCCAACAGGCCGAGTATGATTTCTTCACACTCACATGTCCTATGGGTTCATCTTGGCATCAAGCCACAATATTTGTTTCGGCATCAAGCCACAAAACTCATACCTAATGTGCCGAGCATACGACTTCTTCACGCTCATATGTCCTACAGTTCTCTTTGACATCAAGTCACCAAATTCTACCCAATAGGCCGAGAGTGATCTCTTCACACTCATATGTCCTACGGGTTCCTCTTTGACATCAAGTCACCAAATTCTACCTAGTAGGCCGAGTGTGATTTCTTCACGCTCACATGTCCTACAGTCATTTCGCATCAAGCCACCCAATATTTTATACCCCATAGACCGAGCGTGATTTCTTCATACTCATAAGTCTGCAAGGAAGTTCTAAATGGCATCAAGCCACCCCAAAATTGATACCTTAATGCCTACGGACCGAGTGTGACTTCTTCACGCTCATATGTCCAACAAATCATTTCGTTTTCGTATCAAACCACCATATCCTTTCGCATGAAGCCATCATACTTTGCCCAACAAGACAAGTGTGGCCTCTCCATACTCACATGTCTTATGGGTTTTCGCATCAAGCCATCCCAAACTTACACTCCATAAAGCCGAGTATGACTTCGTTATGCTCATATGTCCTATAAAGGCCACCATTCTCATACCCAAGAGACCGAGTATGGTCTTTCCATACCCGCATGTCTCGCGGGCTCTTCGCATCAAGCCACCCCGAACTCAAACCCTATGGGCTGTGACGACCATTTCATACCTAAATGTCCCACGGATTCTTACAAAGACAAAGCCACCCCAATACCATAGCTCTTACTGGACCGAATGCAAATTCTTTACATTCATAAGTCTACGGGCCAAGCGGCATCATACCACCTCAAAGCACATCCCATGACCGAGTGTGACTTCTTCATCCCCACAAGTCCACAAATCCAGCGGCACAAAGCCACCAAAGCCCATGGCCCAGGGGAAGCCTAAATTCCTCACCGCCCAAAAATTCCATGGCCCACGGGAAGCCTTAATTCCTCACCGCCCCAAAATAACTTCGTGCCGAGGGGGTTTTAATTCCCCGCAAAGGAAAATAAGAAAAAAAAGGAAAAAAAAAGAGAGTGGGCTAAAAATGGCGATGCCCGACGGACTCTACGTTTCATCTCATCTGATCGTCGAGGGTAAAATGTCAAGAAAACTCGAAGTGAAAACTCGAAAAGGCGCTCTAGGCAAAATCGTGTAACCTCATACGAAAACCTCTTTTCGAGGTACGTAGGCAAAAATCAAAGGTTGGTCCAGGTGAAAACCCGAAAAGTAAGCAACGATCGTTAAAAAAACAAAACAAAACAACAACAAAAGCAAACAAGGAGAAGAAAAGAAGGAAAGAAAAGTTCTGGCCGGACCCCGAGAGATAGCTAACTGGGAGCACCGAAATGGCAGGCAAAAGGCAAAAAGCCTAATATGCTAGAAGGCTTTCAACCAATGGAGCAAACATGCAAAGAGGCTTTCCCATTCTAAGTTGTCACATCTAAAAGCCAACAAGAGGGCCCAAGCCCTTCTCAGCCCCAAAGATGCACAATCGACAAAAGAACAATGCAAAAGAGCAATATGTCCCGGTACCAAGGCAAAACAGGGCAGTGCGAAGAACAACAGACCTCACAAGATTGGTTAATCAGATTGAGGATGAAGACGAGCACACCATGAAGGAGAAACAAGGGACATAGGGAAAGAAGAACCTCTTATATAAATTCATACAAAAAGGGTTCAATATACACGTGTAGTCTTGACAAGAAATGAATGATATCATCATATTGCACAATCATTTTCTATACACAAACAGTACAATGTGCCCGAACAACCCTCGGGGCCCTGTGTTCGACTTTAGCAAATGCCCGCCAGTGCAGACGTACATAAAGCCTCAAGGTTCACGTCTTCTATCGATGGGACCTCCCACTTGGAATACTCCTAGCCTCGGCACCACACCAAGGAGCACGAACACGGAAATCGTTGTCTCGACCATATGTGTTTGCCTCGTCGACATCAAGACAATGCAGTTGGACGGCAATAAATACAAGATGGCACGAAGAAATAATTCAACTATGATAACAACAAGCAATTCAAGAATTTCCAGCCAAGCAGCAAGCAGATGACAGAAAGGGAATGACAACTATATTTGCATGAACAATTCAAGAAATTTCTAGTCATATAGCAACAAGCAAATGACATAAAGAAGTAGACACAGTTCTGCGTAAACAATTTCAAGATTTCTAGTCATGTAGCAGCAAGCAAGTGACAAAAAAAAAAGAGAAAAAGACCATGTAGATATATATTTGCATGGTCAAATTCCAAGGTTCAGTGGAACGATTGAAGAAAGAAAAATGCTATAGTTATATTTTCAGACGGCATTCCTCGACAACTCGTCCTCGAGAAATCACCCGTGCCAGGCATCTCGAACGCTCATTTTTTTAGAAGGAGAGTTATCATCACAATTGGATTGAATAATATTATTTTAATTTAAATTCCCCCGGAAATCCTCTCAGTGTCGTTCGGGCCCACCGTGAAGGTAATGGCCCTTCTAGCCTCAGCCTTCGTCTCCTCTCGCCAAAGAATCAGCCCTATAAAATCAAATACAAAAACAAAAGGCAGCCGCGGTCATTTTCCCGCACACCCATTCCATGAGCGCGAGTCCCTTCCTCCGTTGAGAGGCTCTCTCCAAGGCAACCCCAATCGGATCTTGGCACCGCGGAGGGAATCACGAGCAAGCGAAGGGGACATCCGAGCATCATCTCCTATTTTTTTGTTTCCAAGAAAAGAGGGAAAGAGGAGATCGCGGGGAGTCCCGGTGGAAAGCCAGCTGCTGATTCTCTGTTTTGGAGGGGCGGCGGACCAAAGATAAAAGAGAGGAAGGGGGACCCGGGCGGGGGAGGACAGAGCGTCGCGCAGAGGAGAGGGAGCGCAGAAGAGAGGGGTGCCGGAGAGGGTGCCGGAGAGGCCCGGGAGAGGAAACGGAAGACAGAAGAAGGAGGAGGAGGGAACGAGAGAGGCCACACCTATCCGAGTTCCCCGTCGGAACTGCCGAGCCGGCCGGGATCACCGAGGTAGCTGTCCTTCGCCGGAGCCATCGGTCAAGCCGCCGCGGAACCTGCCAGAGCACTCGCCCCCTGCCCCCACCGTCAAGGCCCTAAGCCGCTCCCCCCACCTCCGGAGAGGCCATCCTCCTCCTCCCCTAGGGTCGCCGGCCCCTTCTCCTTCTTCCTCCGGAGCCGCCGTCGTCAAACAGGGCCGGAGCTACCGCCAGGTGCCGCCGCGATGCCGAGGTGCCGCCGCGATGCCGAAAAGCCCCGCGCGGGACTGTAGCAAAAGGGGGGGGGAGAAATATGTCTCCCCCACTATGTTCCACGGTGGAAATCCAGTGGGGCCCGCCGATAAAAAAAAAAGAAAAAAGAAGAAGCCGCGGCCGCGGCAGGAGACGCGCTCGCGAGAGCAGCCGCGGTGAGGTGTTGACCCGGGGGTCAACTAAGATGATGGGGTCCACCAGGAAAAGGTGTTAAAAAAAAAAAAAGAGGAGGAAGAGGAGATCCGCGCAGGAGCAAGCCTTATTAGGCCGCAGGTGCCTACGGAAGCCCATTTGCCCCTGATGAACAGTGCAGGGCCCTTCAACAAAAAATAAAAATAAAAATTCAAATTAAAAGGACCTTCACCCGTGAGTTCTGGGATAGCCACGCGCTAAACCATGCACCGACGAGGCGGGGCCTCGGGAGATCCTCCACAAGTCCTTCCTGACCGGGCTACTCTCCTCAATTTGGTTAATAATAATAAATGCGGGGTTAATTTCCAATTTTCCCCAAAATCTATTCAATTTTAAGTCTCTTAATGCCTATAAAAGGTCATAGCGAGATTTAATTTTCAAGGTCAATTTATTCTAAAATCCATTCAATTTTAAGTCTCTTAATGCCTATAAAAGGCCATAGCGAGATTCTATTTTCTTGGGTCGATTTTCGATGCCCAAAATTATTTGAGATAATTTCGACGCTCGTAAAGAGCTGAGAAATTTAATCTTACAAAAAAAGAGTTGTTATTTTTATGCCCTACGCATGAAAAATTAATGAGTTAAGTTTTCGTGGAAATAGCTCCATACATGCAGGGTATTCATGTCTCAAAATCCAATTTCAACTAAATAAATTCAAAGAATTCCAAATTAAATAAATTCAATTTAAACCAAATCAAGTTAAATCACATAAATCAATTTTAATCAAATGATTAAAATAACAACCCATAAATAAAACTTAACTTCTCAAAAATAACCCAAATCAAATTCCCAAACAAATTTTAATAAACAAACCAAATCCAAAGATAAGTCAAGCAAATTTAAATCAAACTTCTTAAAATAAAATTCAAGCACCAATCAAATTCAATTTAAATCCAACTCTTAAATTAAACTCAAGATAATCAAACAAAACTAAATCAAACAAATTTCAAGCCAAATCTAACTTGAACACATTTAAATCAATTCAAATCATTTTTTTAATCAAACCCTCGGAACAAGTTAACTTTAACCAAACAAATTTAAAACAAACTGAAATTAAATCAATCCATGAACAACTTTTAACTCAAATCAATTCTAACCAAATAAACCCAAATTCAAAACCTGCAACCAAAATCTGAAATAAAAAATACAGCAATTTGTAATTCTGAATTTGTAAGATCCGAAAATTGAACTTAATCCTTTTAAAAGCCTAAAACCTGAAGATGGGAGGTGCAGGAGCCGCAGCAAGATCTGAAGTCTGCAGGGTCTGAACTAAAAAAAAATCTGTAATTGAAACTCTGAAGATTAAAAATCAGAAATCTGTAAGTCTGGAAGTGGTGCAGAATCTGGACTTCGAAAAAATCTGAAATATGGGAGATAAGGTTCGGAATCTGAAATCTGAACACCCAGATCTGAAATTGAAAGTCTAAAAATCTGCTGTTTCTAATTCAAAAATCTGAACTCCAAGGATTTAAATCTGAATGCTATCCAAAGATGAGAAAATCTGCGAATCCAGAAAATTGTAAAATCCGAAATCAGAATCTGTAAAGCCCAGAATCTGAAATCTAAATCTTCACATAATGTCCAAATCAAACAATTCCAAACAAATCACAAACTCAATTAAATTCATAAACAAAATCTGAGAATCTGAAGTCTGAAATCTGCGGGAGATCCGAACTAAAATTCTGAAATTTGAATTTCAAAGATTGAAACTAGTACAAGTCAGAGGCTGATCCGTAGATAGGTGGTCCCAAACCATTCAAACCCATTTCAAACCCATAAGAAAATTCAAATTCAAAGTTGTTCCAAATCATTCCACATAAAATCTGAAAATTGCATAAGAAAATCCAGAAATTGTCAAATCCATTAAATTTAAATTCCCCCGGAATCAAACAACCAGAATTTAATTAATTTCAACCAACTCCAATCAAACTAAATTTAAATAATTCAATTCCAACAAAAAAAAAATCAGCTTTAACTAATCAAATACAAATCAATTCAAATCAAATTAAATTCAAATTAACCAATCAAATCAAAATTCAAACTAACAAATTTAATTAAACTAACTCAATTTTAATCAAATTCAATCCAATCTAAATCAATCAAAGTCAACCAAATAAATCTCTCAAATTAAATTCAAGTAAATCAATTCCAAACAAATTCATTCCAAACAAACTTAAAAATCAATTAATCAACCCAAATTGAATCAAATTCAAATCAAATTAAAACTCACACTAAAATCCAAATTTCAACCAATTTAAGTGAAACTTAAATTCAAACTAAGTCAAATCAAACTCTCCAAATCAAATCCTAATCAAACTTAAATTCAACTTAAACTTAATCAAACCAATTCAACTCAAATCAATTTTAACCAATTCAATTCAAACAAAATTCAAACAAATCAAATGTTTGCCTTCCGTCAAATTCATGGGACTGTTTTCTCCTATGTGTGTGTGTGAATGTTTATTTTGTGGATGTATGTTTTCTACTCCATGGATTGCTATGACGATAATCAAGGGTATTCGAGTTATCTCGATGTAATTAACGTCGGATCTTCGCACCATCCGACGGGGAGAGGTCAAAACAAATTTTCAAAGAACCTAACAACCTCAACATCTAATTTTGACCCTAGCTAGTATTTTTATGGAATACCATCTATTTTCCTAAGAAATCAATGCTAAGGTCTAATCTAATTCAAATTCAAAAGGAAAATGAATTTCCAAAACAAAAAGAATTAATCTTTTTTTTGGAGATTTGAGGTTACATCACTATATCAACACACTTTGTATGAGATTAGCTCTTTCAACTTAAGGACTTGTATTAAGACATATGTTGGATTATTAAAGCTAGTCTAGATCTGAGCATATTCAGATCAAATTCTATGTTGATTTCATATAAGTTCTCATATATTGAACTAAGTGAAATCTATCAACAAGTCTAAGTTCTCTTCATTAAGAACTTAGATTGTGGTCTAACATCCTAGACCTATTGATTGGGTTCAGAAATTTTATTCCTAAGTCGTGACTCATTGAAATGGTATATATTCCTTCCCATTGAAAACATTTTCTCTTCATATTTTTCTGGCTTATAGACTTAGGCGTATTCCAATCCGGTTTAGAATACTCTTGGTCATGGTTTGATATTTCTAGAAGTCTCAATTTAAACATCTCATACTTTTGACCTCTTCTTGAACTACTAAGTCCGGACCTATCATGCCAAAGAGAAATCAATCTATGGACTAAATTGTCATATAACTCTCATTGCTGGAATTTTCTAGACTTTATGGGTATGAAACCGGTCCCAGAACTTGTTATGTTATGAGGCTAAACTATCCAAGCTCTTTAAGAGAAGAGCTCTCTAGGCCGATTATAGACATGCTTAGGTTTCATTGGGTGTTTAGAAAAACGATAACCCGACTATGCTCTATTTCAAATAGCACACATGTTTATGAGATCCATAATGATACTCTGGATCCAGGTGACTGGATATCATCAAATTCCAAATCTTAATACCTTAGACTTGATCAAATTTGCTGGTATCCGACTCTTATTATATCGGATCCAGCATATTTGTGGCCAGACCCATTAGAGTGGTTCCATTTCATCAATCATTTAGAACTATCCTAGGTTCCATCCGAATCTTATTCCTCTCTAGATTCTATTCAAATCTTATCGAGGATGGGTCTACCGGGAATATTGGTGTCAAATCCAAAGATATATATCTCAAGCTCATATCAGTTAGACTTAAGACTTGCTGAAAATCATTGTCTTAAACTCTTAAGTCTACTGCTTAGATGCTCTATTCACCCCTCAGACTTAGCACCCGGACTTCACCAGAATTTTGTTTAAATTAAGCCCTGCTTATCTATGGGCTCTAGACCTTGACTATTATCTTGAATAATCAAGGATGAAGATCCTGTTTGACTTGGGATTCATATGACTATGTGCTTGACATGAATGCCAGCCATGTTTCCTGAGCAACTAACTTCTAAATACCACATGGGTTCGGGTCTGTATCTGACCCTGACAGTGGTCATAGGATGGTTATGGTTTCATGCCTTAAGGTCTATTCTTAATAGATACTCTATCCATCTTGTATTGAGCCTAAAATACCGGATATCATAAGGTTCATTTGGACCAAATGTACATAGATTCAAAGCTGGGGTGCCCTCTGTCCACCCTGTAGACCTAGCACCTGGACTTGACTATGGTTCAGCAGGATTCTGTCGAAGCCAGGTCCTGCCTATATATATGGGTTCTGGACCTTTGCCTATCTCCTCGGGATCTTGGATGCTTAGGGATGATGACCCCGGCTAGCTTGGGATTTATACAATTGTACCCAAAATCTGGAATTCAATAGCCTAGATATGGGCATTTAGCTGCTAGGATTCAGGTCCATAGTTGACCCTGAAATTGACCTTAGATTGGTCATAATTCTACCCCAACCCGAGCACTAAGATTTGCTTAAGTAGAGCCTGAAATACCATACAAAATAAGGCTTGTATAAGTCTAAAATATCTATCATCTGAACCACCCAAGCTCGGCTACCAGCCTGCCATACAAGCCCTTCATACATACCAAGGGGTATCTATCTTAACCTCCTGTACAAGCCCCTCCATGATCTGATTATATCCAGATCTAAGGCCTGCTACCTTTTCTTTATCTGCCCCTCGGACTAGCTGAAACTAGGATCAAAACCCAGAAGGCTAAACCATGTATCCTATGGCCGAGAGGCTTATGTTATCAGGATCACAAGATTCACAACATAAATCAGAATTAGGGCCTCCAAAATGCAGAACTCCGGGGTGAGGATCTTTAAATCCTATTGATAAAGTTGGGATTCCAAAGCCTATGATGCCCTGGATGTCACTGGGATTCAGACCCAAAGCCGATCCTGAAATTGACCTTAGACTGGTCATTATCCGGCACTGAACCATGTATTAGGATCTGCCCTATGACAGGTGTTAAATCTACCCTACATGGAGCCTGAAATCTCATGCAAAACCAGGCTTAAATGAACTTGAAATGTGTCATTTGAGACACCCAAGTTCGGTTATCATTCTGCCATATAAGACCTTTGTATAGGCCATGGAATATTCACCTTAGCCTCTTCCACAAGCTCTCAATGATCCGATTATGTTCAGATCTAAAGCCAGCTAAAAGGACTCTTTATCTGCCCCTCGGACCAGCTGATACTAGGGTCAAAATCCAGGGAGCTGAAACAGGTGGCCTATGGCCGAGAGGCTCATGTTATTAAGGTCATCACATAAGTCAGAATTGAAATCCCCTGATTGGAACCTTGATGTGGGGTTTCTGTTTTGAGGGTGAGTCCCATGACTCCCCTCCTTCTTTTTTGACCTGCAAACACTCATTTTTATGAAGCCTAGATGATTGCCCTATTTGTTGGGATTCAACTTCTTGCAGTCCCCAAATAAATGTTTTAATTTTGAAAGCCCTCATTTGTATGTGTTGATGTATGTGCAATAGGTCATACACTGTTATGATAGACTGAACACTAACATGCTCCGGAGTCTTAATGCTCCGGCCTGTGATAGATGAGGTCTGACTGTATCAGACTGTGCTCGGATCTGAACTAGGCATTGGAAGCTTGATTCTGTTCGGCCTTGAGATTCTATGTTTTTTGTTTAGGTTAGTAATCATAGTACTAAACCTTCTCTTTGCTTAATTATAATAGGTAGACTAGAACCTAGATGTTTAGGTCCTGGAATCAAATTCACAATGTGCCCACATGCTCTCTTTGTCCTCTTATGTTCGGACTTAATTCCTTCAATCAGGTTCTTATAAATCATATATATATACAATGATCCTTGATTACCATCATATGAGTATCAACATATATGTTTCATTCATGTCATGTGCTGTATAACACACTCTTGTATGTTGGAGTTTAACTATAACCCCAACCTCATCATATCGATGCTATCTCATCCCTCTTGGGAATACATATCTCTATGCATAAAAAGGAGTTATTTATCTCATAGGGATCTGCCCCGCAATTGGCCTTCTCTATTATGAGATGGACCAAAGGACTGTATACATAATTTCAGTCCTTTCCGGAACACATATACTGAGCTAGGCCCAAACTTAGGCCACAATCATGTCCTGCTATAGGCATGAATCTGTCCATAGGCATTCTTGGCCTCCTGATTTCATAGTCAGTAGGTAATTCATTCATAACTTGTGCATTTTTTGTGCTCAGCCATCATGAAGTCTTCAAGGCCCGGCTGGCCATTCTCTCTTCATATCCACTGCTTTGTCAGGGCTACCCGGGGGATCTTTGGTCCATCATGTGGGTTCCAAAGAGGCCGGATATAACCCCTCTCTACCTTGGTGATATAAAATATCCTTCAACTTCTGTCGGAATGACAAGGCTTTGAGGGTTTGTCTTGCAGAATTTCAAGGCTGAGGGAGGCTCTAAAGAGGGGGTCGAGAAAGGGGTCAAACCTGTCCATGGTATTCATATGTATATATATAAAAGGCTTCATACCTGGTGATACAGAAATGTACCCGGGAGGGGGAACAGAATGGACTCAATTATGGGGGCCAAATAGTATGTCCGGATATGGCTTACATATATCCGGGAAGATGGTCATCAATTTGGTATTATTATAACCAAATGAATCCATCCAAGACTAGTCCTTGGCTATTCCCTTGATGTCTAGGAGATGAGAGCTTCCTATAAACCTGACCTCTTGGTTTAGATTACTGAAATGTATGGGACAATGAGGGTGAATTTCAGGCCTGTAGTTGATAATCACAGGACCTGCGGGATTCTAATAACATATCCGGGAATATCTGGCCCAAATTAGGTGGTATTTGCCAATATTAGCAAGGGACTATGGGTATTGAGCAGTCAAAGGACATGGTGTTTGGAGGGGGACGGATGAGGTGATAGTAATTGATCAATGGGCATGGTGTTTTGAGAGGGACAGATGAGGTGATTGACCCAATATCTCACCTTGTAACCTTCAAATTTAACCTTTGATCTCCTGCAAATTGGTGGCCGCAGAGCCTTCAATTGTCTCTCCTTCTTGATGCTCCGGTGACCACTTGCTGCTGAGATAGCTTTGACAAAATCTCCCTCTCTCTCTCTGCTGAGATGGCTCTGGCAGAATCCTCCCTCCCTTTGTTAGCCGCGGGATAGCCCCTTTTATAGCAAGTGCTGGGCGGGTGAACTCCTTGGTACGTGCAGCCTATGTACTGCCGCAAGTGGAGCCATGTTCTCCTGAATGTGGGGAAGGTGGAGCTTGACCAAGTCAAATCTTGGAGGAGATAGGCATACGGTATATTTCTGCCTTGTTTTTACATGTTCATGTATTTCCTGATCATGTAAAAGATCTTGACCACCGGTTGGCCTCAGCTATGTACATCTTTTCCATTGATCCAATGAGCTCTCTTGATGGGCTCATCGCATAATAAGTATACATCTCAGCCGTTGATTAGATGTCCCTTGATCTTCAGTCGATGGCTCAATCTGTGCCTCTGTTAATCAAAATGTTGCCATACTTTGCGGTCTACGTGAAGAGAATTAAACCCATCTTATCAAATATCCAATAAGGCTGGATCCAGTGGGTATTATCCTACTAAGGATCCAATTAGGCCATCTTGTTATACCGTTGGGGATCCAAGAGTATTAGGATCCCAATTAGCTTATCCGACAGCTAATCTTGGCCTTTGAATACATATCTTTCCTTCCTGACCCTCCATTTGATGGATTATCTCAAGTAATGTGGCTCATCCGATTGATGGATGTTTCATTTAATCCTAACCATTGATCCTTTTATTGGATATTAACCCAATTAAGGATCCGGGAAGGCCTTGTCATCCGGTAATTAGCCTTGCCCATGGATTATCTATCGGATATCCCATAATGCTGGATCCATTGGATATTATCCTATTAAGGATCCGGAAGGACCATTTGTGCTGTGCGCTGAGGATCCATGAATATTAGGATCCAATTGACTTATTAACTACCAATCTTAGCCGCTAGATTGGCCCTTTAATTAATCCCATTTGAATTCTGCAACCTGTTCTCCCGCGGATTGCCCTCTCTCATTCTTTCTCTGCAGGTTCTGTTTGGACTCCCAGCTGGAGACAAACTCTTCCACCCGCGGGCCTCTTTTTAGCTGGCTCCCTTCCTCATCCTGACGCACCCTTCCATCTCCATAGGTGCTGCAGCAGCCTATTCTTGCTAGGGAGGTCACTGGTCTTCTGACATTGGAGGTCTTCCGGCGCCCTCTTCTTCTCCTTAGTGCTGGACCGAGGGAGCCTATCTGTCACCCAGATCCTTGGGTAAGTATAACCTGAGTATTCCCTTGTTAAGATCGCATGAAACTATACATATTCTTATCATTCCAGTCTCCTCTTTTATTTCCTACTGACTGCCTATCACCATGTCTTGCAAGCATATGTGTATCCGAATGCATTGAGGGTCCGGCTTCTTCTTGTGCTCGGTTGGGTCTTCCTCCAACTTTTTCTTTTCCGGAGGGGCCTTTGTGTGTGTTTTTTTTTGAGCAGGAGCCCATCAGCTCCTAGATATGTGAATTGCTTCAATCTATATGAGGATCCGGAGGTGTGGGATGTATGATACTCCCGGCCTTCCTTATTCCCCTTTCCATTCCCTTGCTCCGGAGTCACCTATTGGTCCTTCTTTGGTCAGCAGGGGGTTGGAATACACATGAAAGTTTTTGTTTTCTTGGTATATGCCTAATTAGATTAGGCTTTGAGTCCCCCTTGTGTATTCACATCCAATTATGCATATCCAGCCTTAGATATATGTGTTTGATTCCTTCTTTGATTCATATACCGGTGGTAGGGTATAGGGAATTAAGTATTTTTATTCCCTATTGCTTCACTTTACTCTCTTCCATCCTCTCATCTCATGGTGCCCGGGTGCTGCAGTTGGTGTTGATCGTGGGCCTCTTTTGTGCTTACAACCCTCTGCCCTTGCTTGGACATATATGTGCCAAAACTGACCGGGCATACTCTTATATGGCCTCATTTTCTTCATGATTTTCTAACCCTCTATTTTCTGGATTCCTGCAAATTCTGCCGGCATTGCCCCATCCTGTCCTGATTTTTTTTGAATAGCCGGCCAATGCATATGTGCTGTATTTCTTTTGGTTCCTTTGTAGACCTTTTCTCTTCCCCCCCTCCTTTTGCTGACCTCTTCTCGGTCGGTGGAGGTAGGACTGACCTTGAGCATATGTGCTAGATCAGCTCTCCTCCCTTCCCCCTTTTGTATTATGCATATCTGTCCTTAATCACATGTATTTGAGTCCACCTTTTATTGGTCTCCTTCACTTGTTTTGATTCATATAATGGTGGTGGGGTGCAAGGAATTAAACATTTCTAACTCCCTTTTGCTTCACTCTAAACATATGTTAATGTTTCAAATAAAATTCTAAGTGTCAACAATGACGTATAATGTAATGCACTTGATTATCCAATTATTCTTTGAGGTCTACCCTCTGAAGCTCCCATAGCATTATCCACATCTTTCCATGTGAGATCTTCCCCTTCGTGCACTAAATCTTCATCTCCCTTTGTCATCCATTCATTTCCCCAATCTAGATCTTCAAAACAATAGGATCATACTTTTGGGGATCTTTTTTTCATGCTATAAATCTATCACGAAGACGTTGATTGTATTGCACATAAACCAAATCATTTAACCACTTGTGTTCCAAGCGGTTCCTCTTCTTAGTATGAAGCTGAAAAAAATGAATATAAAATTATGAGTTAAAATATAAATCATTTAATGTGGATCATGCTAGCTATATGTATGATGTATCACAATTTTAAAAATCTTACAAATTCAAAAGTGCTCCAATTCTGCTCACAACCCAGTGAGCTACAACAAAGGTCTAGAACCTTCAATGCAAAAGCTCTCAACTCAGGTGTTTGTCCGCTATATTGTATCCACCAATCAACTATATTGACAAAGAGATATTAACAACAAGATGTACAAATAGTGTTAATCAAAAAAATATAATGATACTTGTGCCCTTGCTTGGAAGTTTTTTATGACGTGACTTGATAGCGAATGGTATGCCAAATGTGCCTTTTGCTTCCATGTAAGAGGAAAGTTGTTCATCTATTTTTTCTTGTAAATCAGAATCTCTCACAATTCTCTCCATATATGTGTAAAAAGCACCTTCCAACTTGGTGGTTGAAGTTGAATCTCTTACTTTAGCATCAAAGTAAAACTTAAGATTCAGAAAATAGCTGGTTAAATGTAGAGGGCGTTGCATTTGTACCTCCCATCATCGATCCACAATTTTTAAGATAGGAGTGTATTTTGTTTCCTTTCCTGCAAAGTTTTCAATAATTTTCTGTTTTGCACGTTCCATTACAGCATACAAATAGCCCATTGCCGACTTTTCATCCCCATCCACTATCCTTAAAACTTGTAAAATTGGCTGACATGCTCTCAAGATTTCTTCTACTCAATGCCAAATTTTGATTTGAAAAACAATGGACTACACATTTTTTCCCATATTTGTCTTTACCCACACACTTCTATGCCAAGCCTTGAAAGAGAATAATCTCCTTAATTCTCTTTTTATCACATCATCATTTAATCTGTCCAAAGTGAGAAAAGATGTAGCAAACCGTGTTACCCCGCACCTTACAAGTTTTTTTCCTTTCATTTCCTTCTTCATGAAATCCAATAAACGTGAATGATTATACATGTAATTAGTTACCTTCTTGGCTTTTGAGATTGTACTTGTATAAACTTACATCTTTCCGATATCCTCCAACATTAAATCAAGACAATGTGCTGCACAAGGTGTCCAATACAAATACTTTCTTTTTTCCATTAACAATCTCGCAGCTGAAGCGTTGTATGATACGTTGTCAGTCACAATTTGGAGCACATATTGCTCACCAATTTTCTCAACAACTTTGTCCAAAAGTTCATAAATAAGTATGGCATATTCTTTGCGGTCAGAGACATCTATGGACTCTAAAAAGTAGGTCCCCTCTAGACAATTGACCAAGAAATTAAGTAATTTTCGTTGTCTTCTATCAGTCCAGCCATCACATATTATGGTACAACCATAAACTTTCCAACATTGCTCATACTCCAAACGCATTGCAGCAATTTTTTCCACCGCTTTCTTAAGCAAAGGCACCCTCAAGCTATGATAACTCGGAGGCCTACAACCTGGCCCAACTCGACCGGCAGATTCACACATAACCTCGAAACTTCTCAGCTTTGTAGCATTGAATGAAATGCTGGTTTCATAGAACCAAGTGGCTACATATTCTTCAAACAATGCTAGCTCTTCTTTCTTCAATTGACTATTCAAAGTGCTTTGATATTTTTTGTCACTTCTTCTTGCATCAACAAATTCCTCGGCCTACATTCTTGTAAAGACATCCATAGGATCCTTATTTTTCTTGCTTTTATCTGGAAGTGAAACTAAATTTGTAGATTTAGTACTCCCACTTCTTTTCTCTGAATGTTGTATGTCGCCCTCTTGGGCATCTTCATCACTTTCAGAACATGCAAGAAAGTCATTTGTTCTTGAAGATGCCATTTTTCTCTTCTTACTTTTATTCAACCAACTTAACATCTCGTCGGCAATTTCCTTGGTACTTTTTGGACATTTCTTAACATCGCTAAATCTTCCAATCAAATGTTCCTTTTGTCTCTTGATTCCACCATTTGTCACCAAGCCAGAAAGTTCACATTGAACTCTATTCTTGTCCTTATCATCAAGCCAATAAACATACTTCCAATCCGGATCGTTCGACTTGACTTTCTTTTTTTCAACAACATTCATGTTGACTGATCCTAATCTAGATTCCATCAATCAACCAAAGAAAAAGCTCACTGGCTAAAGACATAAAAAATTATCAATGTAACACATTCAAATTATATAAATCGACATAAACAATCATACAAGAATAGAAATAAAAAATAAGAATAGGAGTGAAAACATAATTTTTCAATTTCAAACCGTAGCATAAATGACTTCGGCGGGGATTAAGAGAATTTCAACCCTATTACGTATAATATAACAATCTTCATACATCACACAATGCCAATGTTATATTTAGAATATATAAAAAAACTTGAAGAAGCAAGAACAAGGGAATTAAAAATTATCGACGCATCGAAGATGTTTAAACATGAAATATTCTACACATTCATACATAAAAAACACTTAAGAAGATTTAAGGCAGGGTAATAGACGTTAAGATAATAAACTAGTAAGAATAAATGATAAGAATAACAAAAGAAATCAAAAACTAAGTTTTAGAGAGAGTTGGAGGACCGTAGGGAGAGCTGAGCCAGTTACGACTTCTCTTGGAGATGGAAAAGCCACGTGAAAGGAGGCCGCAGGGTGAAAGGAGTTGTGAAGGCGCGTCGTTGGAGCTTGGAGGGCTGCGAAAAGCAAACACCAAGCACCTCCGTCGGGGGCGTCGTCCGCAGGCTTCGGGCTCGGGAAAACGCAGCGTCGGGCGTTCGCAGGAACCGTCTTTGGGTGAAGGAAACGGGACCGAGCGGCCCGAGCTTCACTTAAGAAGCCGGCTGGCCCTTTTGGCTTGAAGCAGTGGCACCATTTTGGCCGTTGAACCGGCGGACATCCGAACAAGGCGTCCGGGCGCTCACTAAGGCGTCGCCTTGGCCGCTTAAGCGGTCAAGGTGTACGCCTTTTCCATGGGCAACAAGGCGGGAGGCCAAGGTGATGTACAAAATCCGCCTTGTCGCCTAAGCGGTGCCTAGGCGCCGCTTAGGCAACCGCCTTGATAACTATGGATGTGGATGGTAAAAGACATGGGATAATGACAACTAATTATTCCGAATGTTTCAACAGTGTATTGAAAATAGTATGGGGTTTGCCCATTCATACTTTAGTTCACATGACGTACCACCGACTTAAACTTATGTTTTATCAACGTCGTACGCATGTCATAAATATGGAATCACAGCTTACCACTAAATTGGAGAAGAAAATGCTAGAGTTGAGAGAAAAAGTCGAGAGATAATCATTCGGGCTCGAGTACATGTTGGTGAGTGGGATTTGAATAATGTTTATGGTTGTGTATTCCGAGTTGACATTGACCGTGATTCAATTACAGACACATATTGTGAGCCTATGCTTAGACATTTCCCATGTAAATATGTGTTGACTGCTATCAGTTCGGTGAACTGGGATCCGTATGCATACGCATCCAAATGGTACAATATTGATTATTATCGATCAAACTACGAGCATGAATTCCACACTGTTCTAGATGCTAGTTATTGGCCGTCATTTGATTCAGACAGGAACATAATACCATTGTTACCACCTGCTAATGTCAAAAGGAGTGGTAGACCAAGAAATAAATGGTCTGTGATGGACTGTGACTCAAACAGACAACAGAATAAATGTAGCATTTGTAAACAACGAGGACACAATCTTTCAACTTGACGTATGAATCCACGATGCATATAGATTGGTATTGAATTAAATATTGAGCAACTGTTAACATTTGTTTGTTTAAAATTGTTTACCGCATATTTTGTTGTACTCTTTTAAATATAGTTTGGATATTCAATTACTCACATGTTTAAACTTATTTTGTAGACATGGAGCGAGATCCTCATAATACTTCTCTGTTACGAGATCAGTCTCTCCATCGTTCGACGAATCCTGAGGTAAACTTTACTTTAAAACACCTAATAATGCATTACCATTTAATTATGTTGTTCTTGTATGTATGCAAAATTATAGCTTCATAATATTCAACTTTACAAATATTTAGATTTATGTTAAGCATTATGAAGTGCTTTATTGTTTTATTACATCCATGTTATGTCTTAATCTATTTTTATTTATTAAATTTTGTTACAGGATGGTATCACTCTCTTTTTAGTGTCTCACTTCCGTCAGATGTCGTTATGGCCGATATAAAATCCTATAGTTTTAGAGTTATTAGAGTTTGGTGGTTTTGTCCATTTACGTCATATACAGTGGTTTATTTTAGATAGATACGTGATTATGGCTTTCGCATAACGATGACGTCTCAAGACATCTACATTTTATTTACCCAGAGGAGAGATGACCGTCACACTTCAGGATGTATTCATCATCATGGGTCATTAGGATAAATGGTCTTCCCGTCATTTGCCCACCTCAAGTACCATATATGATGCGGGACAAAGCGGCTAGGCCGGGCTAAACCGAACGAAAACGAAGTAAACCGGCGCTAACCGCCGTTAAATGACCTAAACGGACCCAAAATAAGCCTAAACCGATCCAAACAGGTCCGAACAGGTCCGAACCGGGCCCAAGATGGACTGAACCGGGTTAAACCGGCACAAAGCACCCTGAACCGGCCTGAACCGGCCGGTTCAGTGCCCGAACCGGGCTGAAACGGCATGAACCGGGTCTGGACCCGGTTGAACCGGCCGACCGACCGGTCTGGGCCGCGAACCGGCGACCGGGCGAGCCGGCGCCGGTTGCGAGCGTCTCCCGCGCTCGCGGGCGCGAGCGAACCCCGCGGGGGGTCGTGGCGGGCGCAGGAGAACCGCACCTGGGGTTCGTGGCACTTCTCTGCTCGCCGTCGGGAGGTCGCGTGGCCTCGTCTCTGCCGTCACGCATCCGTCCCCGTGGCGACATCTCCGGGCACCCGCGAGGCCGCGGGCCGCGACAAAAGGCGAGCAGCGCACCTCGCCGCGCTCGCGTCGTCCTCGCCCGAGCACCGTGGCACCCTCGTCGTCGTCTCCGTCCGGCGCAGGCAGGCAGGCAGCGGAGCAGGCCGAGCGGAAGGAGGGGTGGCGTCGTCATCGTCGTCTCCGTCGGGCGCAGGGGAGGAGGCCGCAGGAGAGGAGGCCGCAGGGGAGGAGGATTCTGGGGATTGCCGGATCCTCCCCCCGCTCCACCCGCTTCTTCTTCTTCTTCTTCTTCTTCTTCTTCTTCTTCTTCTTCACTGTTCTTCTTCGACGACACCAATGGCGGACGGAGGGGAAGCCAAGGCCGGGGATCCGTGGGTGTGCGCGGGAGACAGCTTTGGAGGCTGCGCATAGCCGAATGGAGGGGGGGGACGGTGGAGTGTCCTTCCGGGGATCGCCGGAAGCTCCTACACAGAGGACGACGGGGATGGTATCAGGTCCGCTAGACTCTCGATGAGAACCTGTGAAGGGGAAGTGGGAGGAACGGCACCAAGGATTCCGGAATCGGAATCGGAATCGGATTCGGTTGCCAGAATCGGCCGGAATCGGCCGATTCCTGAGAAGGGAATCGATTCCGGATCGGTCCGGAATCGGTTTTTTATTTTATTTTTTTTTCGTCAAAAAAATTCAAAAAATTCAGAAAAAATTCTAAAATAATAGGAAATGAGTTAGAAACATTTTAAAAATAACCAATGCATGATATCCACAAGAACA
The DNA here is from genome assembly GCA_036172225.1 of Cryptocoryne crispatula var. balansae. Lineage (NCBI taxonomy): Eukaryota > Viridiplantae > Streptophyta > Magnoliopsida > Alismatales > Araceae > Cryptocoryne > Cryptocoryne crispatula. The sequence goes on from CM069927.1 coordinate 30,299,277, forward strand.
CATCATACAAATACTAATGAACACCAATTGAAGACTTGAAGACTTGAAGTTAAGTACATATTCCAATTCCATTTATTCAAATATCAAAAAGTTGATACATCATCAAAAAAAAAATTACATCATATCAATCTACTTCTACTACCAATATCTAGGATAAAGATATGGGTTTTCCTCCTCTCCCTGCTGCGCTTCACGCTCCTCCCTCGTGCTCAATCTTGTATACTGTCCAGGACCCACTCCATATGAAAATAATGCCGATGCCATGCCATCAAGGTCAAATGGATCGGACTGCGGGACGACCGGGACGTAAGCAGAGGATGGTGGAGCTGGTGGTGTAATCCACTGCTGGTTTATCGGACCTCACGAGGAAAGATGCGATACTGTGGCCTCTGTATATAAGAATCATGTGTATCCAAATCCGGCGTGTAATACGGCTTTGAAAGCCGTGAATCAGGAGACTCAGCTGTTGCTGATGGCTGCGTCGCTGGTATGCACTCCTCGTCATCATCACCTGAGGAGTGAGAAAGAGCCTGCGTGCTATCATCTGGGCTGACAGGACGCCTGACCTCTAACTTCCTTCTCTTTACCTCTTCAGCCATCTCTGAACTACCAGAAGGTCCGGAACCCAAAGTTTTTTTCAACTTTGCAAATCCTCCCATTTTCCGTGCAGTCACCTTTGTTTTCGTTCTCCCCGGACTGCAAATGGGCTGGGTAGCGGCTGCTGGGACTGGAGCAGGAGCTGGAGCTGGGGCTAAAGCTGCATCATATCAATCTACTTCTACTACCAATATCTAGGATAAAGATATGGGTTTTCCTCCTCTCCCTGCTGCGCTTCACGCTCCTCCCTCGTGCTCAATCTTGTATACTGTCCAGGACCCACTCCATATGAAAATAATGCCGATGCCATGCCATCGAGTCGAATGGATCGGACGCGGGACGACCGGGACGTAAGCGAGAGGATGGTGGAGCTGGTGGTGTAATCCACCGTCGGTCAACCTGGCCAAATGCGGATGCGTGGCCTCTGTATATAAGAATTATGTGTATCCGAATCCAGTGTGAAATACGGCTTTGGATGCCGTGAATCGGGAGACTCAGCTGCTGCTGATGGCTGCGTCGCTGGTATGCACCCCTCGTCATCATCACCTGAGGAGTGAGAAGGAGCCTGCGTCTTTGTCATCCGGGCCGACAGACGCCCGACATCTAACTTCCTTCTCTTTACCTCTTCGACCATCTACGAACTACCGTAAGGTCCGGAACCCAAAGTTTTTTCAACTTTGCAAATCCTCCCATTTTCCGTGCGATACTTTGTTTTCGTTCTCCCGGACTGCAAATGGGTGGGTAGCGGCCGGGACGGAAGCGAGAGGCGGAGCCGGGGCTAAGTCGCTGGCGGTGGTACTCCATAGTGCGGGCGAGAAGAAGGCCTGCCGAGCCCGAGAAGTAGATGGAGGTGGAGCCGGAGCATCCTCCTCGGCTTCAACACCATCCAACTCTCCTTCGCACGCGTACGCGGTCATCGGGATCAAACTCGGTGCATGATCCCTGGCTTCCCTCTCCTCTATCCAGGAGGCAAGTGCATGCTCCTCCTGGAAAATCTGGTCCATGTCCACCTCCTCGGGTGGTGGTGTGGCGGAGGAATGCCTCTACTCGTATGGGCCACCTGCGAACCGTGTAAATCGCTCCTCGCTGATCTTCTGCCGATCCTTGATGTTCTTTATGCGCAGCCTCATGTTATAATGACAGAAGACCAGCTTCTCGGGCGGTACGAGGTCAACTTGTTCCTCCTTTTGGTATGTATCGGGTTGAATGTACTCAGTTCCTCTCGCGGTGGGAGGAGCGGTGCTCTGCTCGGTATCACGATACCGATGGCCGCAGTGGATTCCATCCACTCACAGTGTTCACTGAACCCAACACTCACCGCAAGAAAAACACAAAACGAGAAAAGGAAAACAATTAGCCCATCGTCACCATAACTTATATGAAAAGAAAAGAAATTCCTCATCAAACTATTACTATACCAGGTGACACTTTGTCAACTGAATATTTCAGGTCAGCATCTGAGTATACGCCGACCCTCAACTTGTACTTCTGCATCTGAAAAATTTAAAAAAAAAATTTATTTGCCTGGTAATGCTAGTCCAAGGTATTTAATGAACTCTAACTTACTTCTATCTCAGCCTCTATCCTGTTCTGCTGAGATCGGCACGTTCGCCGGATAACCGCAAGTGTACCCCGCATCACCTCGTTGTCGTTCACCACCTGTCCTCCATATTGCATGCGGGGGTTCGAAAAGTATCGTACGCAAGATTTTATTAGTTAACACCGTGCCCTTTAAGACAATTATACAAAGAAAATAATTTTTTAACCAAGTTACTGCAGCGTGGACATCGTGGTGCAAGGTCTTGTCCCATCGGTCATCAATGATCTTCCACCACTTTTTGTAACCTCTGGGATTTTTTTCTTTAATTTTCAACTTTGCCCGGTCCATAGCATCATACAGTGTGCCCATCTGGTCCCTGTCATCTGAGTCTACCAACCTCAGGACAACTACCAGTGGCTCAATGATTGCCAAGTAGTAGGCAATCCTCTCCCAAAACCTCTTGTCAGTGATGCGCTTCTCGGACTGACAAGAATCTCCAATCGCTCTTTTCGTCACGGGTTGTCCACCATATAGTTGTAATACTCCTCGGACCGTGTGAACCTAACCAATGCATGCTGTGCGGTGTAAACTCTCCAGAGCAATGAAGTTCGTAGCAAATCGTGTCGGACCGGGCCTAACAAGATCGTGCCCTCCTGGGTGTGATCTCATGATATGGAGCAGGCGGGGATGGGAATAAACAAAAGATGTGATCGTCTGCGCCCACACGACAAATGTGGATACACCCTCCTCCTCGCCTATATCCTCTAATATGAGATCTATGGAATGTCTTTGCACGGGGCACCCGAGAAGATGTGCTTCCTCTTCTCCATCAACTTCCTCCCGGCCGCCTTATATGATGGTTCGTTGTCGGTGACAACCCGAACCGCATTCTCCTCCCCTATCTCCTCCACCACTCCATCCATCAGAGAAAAAATGAAGTCGGCATTTTTTATCTTCCCAGAAGCATCTACCAACTTCAAGAATGTAGTCCCCTCAGAACAGTACACCAAGAAGTTTAACATACTCCTCTTGGTGATACCTGTTCACCCATCGCACATGATTGTGCAACCCCTCTCCTTCCACACCAACTTGAACCCATCCATCCACTCCCTCAACTCCTGGACCTCCTCGTCACCGGCGCCGTATATGTGTCTGTGCCGGGGCTTGCGAGCCCGGTCCCGGCCTCACCCGCGGCATCCACCATCGTCTGGAAGTAGGGGGGGTGGTAGGCTGCGTGTCTTGGGATAACTACATCGAAGTTAAAAAAAATTGGGATCGAGGCTAAAATTAAGTTTAAGTAAATAAAACACACATAATGTCAATTTTAATTTAAAAAGTGATACTGCGTACGTAAAAACCACTTCACGATGTGGCGAACGGCTCTCTTTGCGGCCGTTCTGTTGTCTTCACCCCTTTCGCTCGCTTAATCCCCATCCGACCGACTCTGTTTTCTAAATAAATACTCGTCACTCGGTGTAAATCGAGTGTTGGTAGAAGTAGAACGGCGGTATGGCTCCTGTCTCCTGGGGTCAGGCTCTCGGTCCCGGGTAGGACGAGCCGATGCTGATCGGCCCAAAGCTGGGTCAACTCTGGACCCAGACCCTCCTGCTCCCCTCCTCCTGTCCTCCTCCTCAACAAAGGCACGCTTGCTATCGTGCCTAGCATGTCTAAGCTCGGAGTCCGAGGACTCGTCCTCGCTCTGTGGCTCCGGCTCAGCTGGTGCCTTCCCCTTGCCTTTCCCTTTCGAGGTAGGCAAATCGCAGTCCCTCCTCCTCTCGAATAGCTCGTCGTGCAACTCCTCCCTCTGCTCGATCCTAACAGCCCGTTGAGAGGCTCTACCTTTCATGTATCCTCTCATCTCCTCACTCTTCTCCCTGGGCACCTTGTCACATTTTTTTACATTCCCACTGTTCGACGATATGTTGTTTCAGCCGGAACACCCCCCCGTTCATCTCCTTCCCACACCACTTGCACTGTACCCTCTTTCTGACTAGGTCTACCATATGCCCGTACTCCCAACCCACGTCGGAAGCACGTGCTGGTGCTGCGTCACCTTGATCAGCCATTGCTTAAATCTGCAAAAATTGTAAACAATGCACTAAAAATGATTAGATAACATAAAAATTGTTTTAGACGCTGTTCGGGAAGCAGACAACCCAAGAAACACACCATTCGGTATGTTTAAAGGGTTACGTATTTGCCGGAAATGGTCGTAAATTAACGTACATGGTATCCGAAATTTTTCCCGTACAAAGAACATCCAATCGATGTTCAAACAACTTAAGCGGAGTTATTCGATCACAAATCACCGAGTTTAACTCTACTCGGAGTCGTCGGAAACGTGTAAAAATAGGCGTACGGGATATCCGGAATTTTTCCCGTGCAAAATGGACATATCCGGATAGTTCAAAACTTAAACGGACTTGTTCGGACAGAAATCGTAAAGTTTAACGACACTCAAACTCGTCGAAAACGCGTAAGAATGGACGTACGAAGTTTTTGGCGAAGAAATCTTACCAAAAACCTTACAAAGATCGAAGAAGAGGTTGATTCGATGCCGATCCGAGCTTGAATCGGCGGAATCCTTTGAAGAACAGGCTTGGAATCGCCGGAATCGCCTGAATCGCCCCTGGAATCGCCGGAATCGGTGGAATCGGGCCGGAATCGACCCTGGATCGACGGAATCGACGGTGGATCGACGGAATCGAGGCCGGAATCGCCTGCGCCCTCTCCTTCCGCCGCGGGATCGACCGAGGGCAGCTCTGCGGGTCGATTCCGGCCCTAAAAGGGCCGGAATCGGTTCGATTCCCGGTCCAGAGTCGAACCGGGAATCGAACCGGGCCGGGTTAACCCGGCCTTCCGAAGAATCGGTCGGAATCGGTGGGAATGTCAAGAAATGTGACAAGGTGCCTAGGGAGAAGAGTGAGGAGATGAGAGGCTACATGACAGGTAGAGCCTCTCAACGGGTTATTAGGATCGAGCAGAGGGAGAAGTTGCACGACGAGCTACTCCAGAGGAGGAGGGACCGCGATTTGCCTACCTCGAAAGGGAAAGGCAAGGGGAAGGCACCAACTGAGCCGGAGCCAGAGAGCGAGGAGGAGTCAACAGACTCCGAGCTTGGACGTGCTAGGCACGCTAGCAAGCTTGCATTTGCTGAGGAGGAGGACAGGAGGAGGGGAGCAGGAGGGTCTGGGTCCAGAGTTGACCCAGCTTTGGGCCGATCAGCATCGGCTCGCCCTACCCGGGACCGAGAGACTAACCCCAGGAGACAGGAGCCACACCGCCGTTCTACTTCTACCAGCATTCGATTTACACCGAGTGACGAGTATTTATTTAGGAAACAGAGTGCTAGGCAGATGGGGATTAAACAGGCAATGAAAGGGGTGAAGGCAACAGGAACGGCTGCAAAGAGAGCCGTTCGCCACATTGTGAAATGGTTTTTACATGCAGGTATCACTTTTTAAATTAAAATTGACATTATGTGTGTTTTATTACTTAAACTTAATTTTACCTTGATCTCAATTTTTTTTAACTTGATGTAGGCATCCCAGCACATGCAGCCACCAGCCCCTACTTCCAGACGATGGTGGATGCCATGGGTGAGGCTGGACCGGGTTTGCAAGCCCCGTGCAGCCGACATATATACGGCGCTGGGTTGGATGAGGAGGTCCAGGAGTTAAAGGAGTGGATGGATGGTTTTAAGTTGATGTGGAAGAAGAGAGGTTACACAATTATGTGCGATGGGTGGACAGGTATCACCAAGAGGAGTATGATAAACTTCTTGGTGTACTGTTATGAGGGGACAACATTCTTGAAGTCGGTAGATGCTTCTGGGAAGATAAAAAATGTCGACTTTCTGTTTTCTCTGATGAATGCGGTGGTGGAGGAGATCGGGGAGGACAATGTGGTTCAGGTTGTCACTGACAACGAACCATCATATAAGGCGGCTGGGAGGAAGTTGATGGAGAAGAGGAAGCACATGTTCTGGGTGCCCTGTGCAGCACATTCCATTGATCTCATATTAGATGATATAGGCAAGGAGGAGGGTGTATGCACACTTGTCAGGCAGGCGCAGACGATCACATCATTTATTTATTCGCATCCCCGCCTGCTACATATCATGAGATCACACACAGGAGGGCACGATCTTGTTAGGCCCGGTCCGACTCGATTTGCTACGAATTTTATTGCGTTGGAGAGTCTACACCGGCACAGCCATGCATTGGTTAGGTTCACACAGTCCGAGTAGTATTATAACTATATGGTGGACAACCTGCATGACAAGAAAGAACAGTTGGAGATTCTTGTCAGGTCTGAGAAGCAGATCACTGACAAGAGGTTTTGGGAGAGGATTGCCTACTACTTGGCAATCATTGAGCCACCTGTAGTTGTCTTGAGGTTGGTAGACTCGGATGACGGGGACCATGGGCACGTTGTATGATGCCGTGGACCGGACAAAGCTGAAAATCAAAGAAAAAAATCCCGAGAGGTTACAAGTGGTGGAAGATCATAGATGACCGATGGGACAAGACCTTGCACCACGATGTCCATCGCTGCAGGTAACTTGGGTAAAAAATTATTTTTGTTGTATAATTGTCTTATATGCACAATGTTAACTAATAAAATCTTGCAGGATATTTTTTGAACCCCCGCATCCAATATGGAGGACAGGTGGTGAACGACAACGAGGTGATGCGGGGTACACTTGCAGTTATTCAGCGTCTGTGCCGATCTCAGCAGGACAGGATAGAGGCTGAGATAGAAGTAAGTTAGAGTTCATTAAATACCTTGGAGTAGCCTTACCAGGCAACTAATATTTTTTTATAAATTTTTCAGATGCAGAAGTACAAGATGAGGGTCGGCGTATACTCGCATGTCGACCTTAAATATTCGATTGACAAAGTGTCACCTGTATAGTAATAAATGATGAAGATTTTATTTTCTTTTCATATAAGTTATGGTAGATGATGGGCTAATTGTTTACCTTTTCTTTTCTTGTTTTTTTATTGCAGCTGAGTGGTGGGTTCAGATGAACACCAGGAGTGGATGGAATCCACTTGCTGCCATCAGTCTCAGGATACTCAGCCAGAGAACCAGTTCCTCCCATTGTGAGAGGAACTGGAGTACATTCAACCAGATACATACGAAAAGGAGGAACATGTTGACCTCAGACCGGCTGGAGAAGCTGGTCTTCTCGTCATTACAAATACGAGTCGCGCATAAAGAACATCAAGGATCGACAGAAGATCAGCGAGGAGCGATTTGCACGATTCGCAAGTGGTCCATATGAGCAGAGGCATTCCTCCGCCACACCACCACCTGAGGAGGTGGACATTGATCAGATATTCCAGGAGGAGCATGCACTTGCCTCCTGGATAGGGGAGAGGGAAGCCAGGGATCGTACGGCGAGTTTGATCCCCGATGACCGCGTACGGGCCGAAGGAGAGTTGGATGGCGTTGAAGCCGAGGAGGATGCTCCAACTCCACCACCACCTACTTCTCGAGCTCGGGCGGCCTTCTTCTCGCCCGGCTATGGAGCGACCACCTGCAGCCTTACCCCGCTACCGTCCCCAAGAACCGCTATCCAGCCCATTCGCAGTCCGGGGAAAACGAAAACAAAAGTGATTGCACGGAAAATGGGAGGATTTGCAAAGTTGAAAAAAACTTTTGGTTCTGGACCTTCTGGTACTTCAGAGATGGCTGAAGAGGTGAAGAAGGAAGCGAGGTCGCGGCGTCTGTCGGCCCGGATGACAAAGACGCGCAGCTCCTTCTCACTCCTCGGGTGATGATGACGAGGAGTGCGTACCGACGCGCGCCCATCGGCCAGCCGGCCGAGTCTCCCCGATTCACGCATCCAAAGCCGTATTACACGCCGGATTCGGATACACCCGATTCTTATATATGGAGCCACGATTCCGGCATTTGGTCAGCCGACCGTGGATTACACCACTAGCTCCACCATCCTCTGCTTACGTCCCGGTCGTCCCGCAGTCCGATTCGTACGACCTTGATAGCATGGCATCGGCATTATTTTCATATGGATATGGTCCCGGACAGTATACAAGACTGAGCACGAGGGAGGAGCGTCAAGCGCAGCAGGGAGATGAGGAAGAACCATATTTATATCCTAGATTTTGGTAGTAGATTGATATGATGTAAATTTATTTTTTTTCATGATGTATCAACTCTTTGATTTTTGAATCAATGGAATATGTACTTATCTTCAATTGGAGTTCATTAGTATTTATTCGATGTGGTCCTGTGGATGAATGCATTAGTTATTTTTAAAATTTTTCTAACTCATTTCCTATTTTTTTAGAATTTTTTCTGAAATTTTTGAATTTTTTTGACGAAAAAAAATTTCAAAAAAAAAACCAATTCCGGGCCGATCTGGAATCGATTCCCTTCCCAGGTCCGGCCGATTCCTAGAATCGGAATCGGTCCATTCCGATTCCGGAATCCTTGGACATTACTAAGATTGGATCTACCATTCAAATCTTTGCTAAAAAATTGAGTCACTTTTTTTTTCTAATTTTAAAAGTATCACGTTAAAAGTTTTTATTGTAAAACTAGCACGCTTTGGTCAAAGTCGAGTTTTCAAAACTCAATTTGTAAAAAAATCGATTTCGCCATATTCGACTTATACGGGGCTGACTAATGATGACGGATATCAATTAGATTAAAGTCGAGTTTTCATTACTCGACTTTCAAAAGTCGGGTTCTGAAAACTCGACTTTAACGGTCTAATGAAACTCTACTTTCTTGCAGATGGATGCAAAATTTGTCGGTCGAAAGTCGAGGTTCATAAACTCAACTTTCCCACAGAACCGAATTTCGCCCAGTTACAAGTTTAGCAGAGCGAAAGTCAAGTTTTCCACAGAACAGAATTTAGCTCGAGTGCAGGTTTAGCAGAGGGAAAGTTAAACTCGACTTTCCTACATAATCGTTTTTCGCCTGGTTGCAGTTTCAGCAGAGGGAAAGTCTAGTTTAACTTTCCATAAACCCTAAACTTGACTTTCCCACGGAACCGTTTTTCGCCCGGTTGCAGGTTTAGCAAAGGGAAAGTCGAAAACTCGACTTTCAGACCAAAATTTTTTTTTCCCATCCGGATGAAAGTCGAGTTTTACTTGACCGACTTTCTTCTGGTATGTGAAACTCGACTTTCACACAGAACGTAAAAAAATTGCAGTCCCTGAGATTGCAGTTTTCAACACCTGCTAGGCATACAATTGAAATTGTTGAATTCGAATAATACTATGGATCTTTATCACACCCCGTACAATACAATTTGAAAGAGACTTGTAAGCATCAAATAGATCCAAATCTATTCAATAGAACTCCATTCAACACAATCCGGCCATCATTTTGAAACGCAACCATTTGAGGACACTTTCAAGCACACATTTGTTCATATGAAATCAAACCCATTCAAAACAACTCTATTCAAACCAACTCTATTCAATACAAACAATCAACACTTTATAACATAAAAAATATATAATTCATACAATTTGCACATACAAATAAAAATCATATAAAGTTTGAACATACAATTCGCACATATGAACACATGAACATACAATTCACACATATGAACATACAATTCGTATACATACAATTTGCATATAAAGCATACATACAATATGCATACATCTTCATCTATTCACACATTTAGACATACAATTCGCATACATACATTCATATAAGATATCATTTGAATGAACTCATGTATTTTTTATATGAAAATATAGGTTATTACACAGTCAACTGACTCTGCAACTGAAAAGTCACAATCATATCCTTAAAAACATACATTACCCTCTCCTTCCTCTCCTTGGACAAAGTCTTCTCCGAACAAGCTGCTCTTCCTCTTCTTCAGGAGGTGATATTTCTAACTTATTGGGCTGGACATCAGCCACCACGTTTTCGCCATGTCGACTCGGCCACATCGGTGTCGTTGGAGTGGGATTGTCAATATAGTCTCATTCTTGATACCTATAGTCGGCGTTCGTCGGAGTGATCATCGACGGATCACGCGGTCTTCTCCGCACATATGTGGATGGTCCCGCTCCTGTAGATGGTTCTGCACTTGAAGGTGCAGCACCTTTTCGTGCACTCCAACTGAAAGGAGGATGTAGCCGTTTACTCAAGTTGATACGACCTACTCGATTGAAGCGTCCGTTGGATTTCATGATAAGTTTGTAGCTAAAAAAAAGGTTATAGGAACAACCAAATCAATAAAACTTTCAAAACAAAAAATAGTTATTAGTCTCTAATAAAATGACATAGTCTTACCATTTCTTGTTCCACGGGACCCCTCGGAGAAGCTGGTCTTCTGTCATTACAACATGAGGCTGCGCATAAAGAACATCAAGGATCGACAGAAGATCAGCGAGGCACGATTTGCACGATTCGCAGGTGGCCCGTACGAGCAGAGGCATTCCTCCGCCACACCACCACCCGAGGAGGTGGACATGGACCAGATATTCCAAGAGGAGCATGCACTTGCCTCCTGGATAGAGGAGAGGGAAGCCATGGATCGTGTAGCCGAGTTTGATCCCGATGACCGTGCGTACGGGCCGAAGGAGAGTTGGATGGTGTTGAAGCCGAGGAGGATGCTCCAGCTCCACCTCCATCTACTTCTCAGGCTCAGGCAGGGCCTTCTTCTGCCCCAGCAGCTATGGAGCAGCCACCTGCAGCTTTAGCCCCAGCTCCAGCTCCAGTTCCCCCAGCAGCCGCTACCCAGCCCATTCGCAGTCCGAGTCCGGGGAAAACGAAAACAAAGATGACTGCACGGAAAATGGGAGGATTTGCAAAGTTGAAAAAAACTTTGGGTTCCGGTCCTTCTGGTACTTCACAGATGGCTGAAGAGGTGAAGAGAAGGAAGCTAGAGGTCAGGCGTCCTATCAGCCCAGATGACAGCACGCAGGCTCATTCTCACTCCTCAGGTGATGATGACGAATAGTGCATACCAGCGACGCAGCCATCAGCAGCAGCTGAGTCTCCTGATTCACAGCTTCCAAAGCCGTATTACACGCTGGATGAGCAGACACCGCAGTCTTATATTATGGAGCCACGATTCCGTTTGGCCGAGTTGACCGGCGGTGGATTACACCACCAGCTCCACCATCCTCTCGCTTACGTCCCGGTCGTCCCGCGGTCCGATCCATACCACCTTGATGGCATGGCATCGGCATTATTTTCATATGGATATGGCCGCGGACAGTATACAACACTGAGCACGAGGAGGAGCATCGCGAGCGGGGAGAGGAGGAAGACCCATATCTATATCCTAGATATTGGTAGTAGATTGATATGATGTAAATTTTTTTTTATGATGTATCAACTCATTTATTTTTGAATCAATGGAATTGAAATATGTACTTCAAGTCTTCAATTGGAGTTCATTAGTATTTATTCGATGTGGTCCTGTGGATGAATGCATTGGTTATTTTTAAAAAAAATTCTAACTCATTTCCTATTTTTTTAGAATTTTTCTAAATTTTTTGGATTTTTTTTGACGAAAAAAAAATTCAAAAAAAAAACCGATTCCGGACCGATCCGGAATCGATTCCCTTCCCAGGAATCGGCCGATTCCGGCCGATTCCTGGAATCGGAATCGGAATCCGTCCCAACCGATTCCGATTCCGATTCCGATTCCGGAATCCTTGGTTCCGGCAATATGTTGTTTCAGCCGGAACACCCCCCGTTCATCTCCTTCCCACACCATTTGCACTGTACCCTCTTCCTAACTGGGTCTACCATGTGCCCGTGTTCCCAACCCACGTCGGAAGCACGTGCTGGTGCTGCATCACCTTGATCGACCATTGCTTATATCTGCAAAAATTGTAAACAATGCACCAAAAATGATTAGATAACATAAAAATTACTTTAGACGCTGTTCGGGAAGCAGACAACCCAAGTAACACACCATTCGGTATGTTTAAAGGGTTACGTATTTGCCAGAAATGGTCGTAAATTAGCGTACGGGGTATCCGAAATTTTTCCCGTACAAGAACATCAAATCGATGTTCAAACAGCTGGAGCGGAGTTGTTCGATCAAAAATCACCGAGTTTAACTCTGCTCGGAGTCGTCGGAAACGTGTAAAAATAGACGTACGGGATATCCGGAATTTTTCCCGTGCAAAATGGACTTAAACGGATAGTTCAAAACTTGGACGGACTTGTTCGGTCGGAAATCACAACGTTTAACGACGCTCGGACTCGTCGGAAACGTGTAAGAATGGACATACGAAGTTTTCGGCGAAGAAATCTTATCAAAAACCTTATAAAGATCGAAGAAGAGGTTGATTCGAGGCCGATCCGAGCTTGGATCGGCGGAGTCCCTAGAAGACGTTGCTTGGAATCGCCGAAATCGTCAGAATCGCCGCCGAAATCGCCGAAATCGGTGGAATCCTTGCTGGAATCGCTGGAATCGGCCCGGAATCGATGCTGGGAGCTGGGATCGACGCCGGAATCGCCGGAATCGCCTGGGAATCGCCGGATCTCCCTTCTGCCGCCGCGGGATCGACGGAATCGACCGCCGCGGGTCGATTCCGGCCCTAAAAGGGCCGGAATCGGTTCGATTCCCGGTCCAAAATCGAACCGGGAATCGAACCGGTCCAGTTGACCCGGTCCTCCGACGGATCGACCGATTCCGCAAGGAATCGGTGGAATTGGATCGATTCCGACTGATTCCAGGCGATTCATACCGATTCCGCGGAATTCTTCCCGGAATCAGTCCTTCCGCCTGACCGATCCGATTCCGGAATCGGTCGGAATCGGACCGATTTCACCGATTCTGCAATCAATGGTAATGTCCAATCTAGACTGGTTTTGGAAGGCTGAAGGGTCCCTTCTGCCATTGGAGGGCATTTTCGTGAGGACGGAGAGAGCTAGACTCTTCAGGTCAAGCAGATGGCAGGTTGCCGTCTGATTCGGGTAAGATCAAAGATTTCCAAATCGGAAATGGCCACTGAATCGGTGGGAACTGATCCGATTCAAATCGGATTGGATTGGTCTGATTTGGACCGATTCTCAAGAAGCAAAACTGATCCAGAATTGGGATTTTTAAAAAAGAAAATTAGAAAATTTCTGATTCTGATTCCGATTCGGACCGATTTTGTCTGATTCAGTCCGATTCTGACTGATTCAGTCTATTTTTTTTAAAAAAAAAATCAAGATTCTGATTCCGATTTTGATTCCTTTAGATCCGATTCAACCGATTCAAGACCGATTCAGACCAATTCAAATAGATTCCAGTGGAATTCATGTCAGAATCAGTCCTTCAAGGAATCGGTGATCTGTCAAAATTGACCAATCCGATTCCGGATTCGGCCGATTCTGATCCGATTCGACTGATTCTGCATTCTATGGGTAAGATAGACCTGATTAGTAATGGCATAAAAGAGGATCCGCTTAACTTATCTCGGGGGATTGAACCAGCTTTGGGTCAACTGTCCACGACTCAAGCTCTGGTCCGTTATGGCAACGACGCCTCAGACATTGGTTGGGATGCGGTTCAGGATCAGATGGATATGGTTTTGGCACCGGTCTAGGAAGTAGGAACACCCGTTTGAGGCTGGTGTTATCAGGGCTCTTGTTATTCAACAGTGGAACCGGCCATTGGTTCATGCTCAGGTACAGAAGATGTCTTCCTTCAGAGGCTTGCTCTACAAGAAACTCTGGACCTATGTCAGTCTCACGGTGGCTTCGACAGTGCATCTCACCGTGTCCGAAACTTTGTAATAGATCATGGCCATGGTTCAGGGGGAGACTTCTTACTTACAGCTCCCAGAGAGAGTGGAGGAGATAGAGATGTCAGATGAGGACTCAAACTCTCCAAGACAGTTACAACTGGCTGTGATACCGGACAGGTCAGAAGTTACGGAGGAAAATTGCTCTATTTTTTATGAAGATGTTAGGTCCATTGGTTTTCTAGATAGAGAACAAGTCATTCGCAACTTCTGTGGTGATCTGAGACAGAAGCTAACTTGACACACAATACAGAATGATGGAAAAAGATTAAATCAATTAAGAGTTGGATCAAGGGAACTCAAATTTTTATTATACAACAATATGCTTGCCGAAGTAGTAAAAGAGTGAGTTGGGGAATGGCAGTAATGTGGGATAAGGTCAGATTCACTTGTGAAGAGTTCAGAGATGACAGACATTTCCAGATCCGCAAGGTCAAAGACAGTGTGACTAAAAGTGAGTGGTTCGTTGCAATGTCTATGGTCCTGTGGTGTGGAAGGACCTCAAAAAAAGAATTTTTTGCTAGAAGTCAAGGGGATTGTGGGGAATTACTGTAATGTTGGTTGGTGTATAGAAGGAGATTTTAATGATGTCAGGTGGCCAGGAGAGAGGCTTAATCAAGATTTCTGGATTAAGGAGATGTCAATTTTCAATGACTTTGTGAATGGTTGTGGTCTCATGGAGTTTTCTAACTTTGGCTTGGAATTCACATGGTCTAATGCTAAGTCCAAAACTAAGCTAGATAGATTCTTTATATCCCCATCTGGCTGCATATATATATTCTAGGCTGGAGGGCTGGGAAAAACTGAGGCAAAAAAATTTCAGATTTGAAATCACTTGGTGCAGGAACCCGACTTTCAAAGATTCTATCAAGAAGTAGTGGGAGAAGATATCCCCTTTGGATTCCTCTCCTTCAAACAAGTTTCCTTACAAACTAAAGATTATCAGAAATGGTCTAGTACACAATTTTCTATTTCAGCCATTGATAGAAAGGAGTGGATCTCAAAGATTGATCATTTTGAATGTTTGAATGGCTGGCACAATTGAATATGAGGAGAGATTGGAGTGGTCATTACTTCAGGACAAATATAAAAAATGGTGCAATAGTGAAGAGATCAAATGGAAGTAGCGGTCCAAGGAAGTTTGGCTAAAGGAAGGGGACAATAACACTAGGTTCTTCCACACTCAGGCTTCTTTTAGAAAGAGAAAAAATGCCATCCAGTAACTCAAGATTGGCGACTCCACCTTCACTGGCACTGAACGTGTAGAACTCCAAGGTGCTAAGGGTGCGTTTGGCAAATTAGTCGGAGTCCTTCGCGGAGAAGCACTTTCTTCTAGAAGGCATTTCAATAGAAAGAACTTCCTTTTAATCGGAGTAAAAATTGTTTGGATATGTTTTTGTTTGTAAAAAAGAAGTCCTTCCCGCCGGGGGGGTGCTCGCACCGAGGGGAGGGATGCTCACCGGTGGGACTCGCCGCCGGGGGGAGGGATGCTCGCCAAGGGGACTCGCCGCCGGGGGGAGGGATGCTGCCGGGGGGAGGGATGCTCACCGGGGGGACTCGCCGCCGGGGGCATAGGCTCGACGAGGGGACTCGCCGCCGGGGGCATAGGGCTGAGTGTAGTGCGCAAGGGGGAAGGGGGGGCTCACCGGTGGGACTCGCCGCCGGGGAAAGGGATGCTCGCCAAGGGGACCCGCCGCCGGGGGGAGGGGGGGGCCCGCCGCCGGGGAGGGGGATGCCGCCGGGGGGGAGGGGTGCTCGCCAAGGGGACTCGCTGCCGGGGGGAGGGATGCCGCCGGGGGGGGATGCTTGTCGAGGGGACTCGCCGCCGGAGGGTGGGCACTCGCCGCCGGGGGCAGGGTGGAGGATGTTGCGCATAGGGTCGAGGAAGGTGGTCATCGGCGGGGGGCTCCGTAGGGGTGGCATCGTGAGGTGCAGGGGGCTCCGTAGGGTCGCGGGAGTTGTTGGCCAGCGGGAGGTGGATGTCGGGAGGAGAATTTCTAGAGTCAGAAGGAGAAAAAAACTCCTTCCTTCTGCCTTCCGTGAGAAGGAGAAGTGAATATTAACGGACATCCAAACACCATATCTAAAATAAGAAGGACTTCTTATGGGAGAAGAAGTAGAAAAAAAAAACACTTCTAGCGAGTTTCCAAACGCACCCTAAGTATTACAATCATCTTTTCGAAGAGGAGAAGAGATGGAACCCATTTGTCAAATTTTTTCCACAAAGAAGACTTGATGAATCAAAGCCAATTCTCTGATTGCAAATTTCACTGAGTATGAAGTGCTTGAGTATGAAGTGCGTGATACTCCGAAGAATATGGATCCCTATTAAAGCTCCTGGTCTGGATGGTTTTTCTGCAGGTTTTTATCTATGCTATTAGGATATCATAACGGAGGATTTTATGGCTCTTGTCAGGGATGAGGAGAACCCAAATAGCATTAGGTATCTTAACTCAACCACTATTGTTTTGATTCCTAAACAGAGCACATAGAAGTTATTAAAGATCTCAAACCTATCATTCTTTTGAATTGCAGCTATAAGATTATCATGAAGATGATGGCTACCAAGAAGAGCTGTATTATTTGTTAAAAAGAAAGATGGCCCATTATGATTACGTATTGACTACAAGAACTCAATAATGAAGCCACAATTAAGAACAATTATTCACCTTCTAAGGATTGATGATTGACGATTGAGAAAGCCAAGATATTTTCAGAAATTGATTCCATGTCCAAATACCATCATTACACATCAAGGAAGAAGATATTATGAATTTTTGGTAATGCCCTTCAAACATAGTTGTCATTCGTCAAGGCGACAAGGCGCCCAAGGTGTTGAAGGGTACCGATTCCACTTAGGCGACAAGGCGGCCGCTTAGGCGTCACCTAGGTGGTCAAGGCAATATTCAAGGAAAACTGGGTTGGAGGTTGTAATACATAAAAATATGCATAAATATAATTATATTTTTATGTTATAATTGAATATGAGTGTTTTATCTATGTATATAAGTAAATGTGATGTGTACGTGAAAGAGAAAAGAGTTAAATAGATTTTTATAAAATTTAAGTATATAACACATTTATGATTATAAAATTTATATATGTGCAATAGTATAAGTGATAGTGAAATATTGTTATAATATTATTAAATGGGGGCGCAAAGTAGTCGCGAACCCAAAAAAATATATAATAATATAAGTGATTTTATATATGTAATTATGAAAGTGTAGATATTTATTTTTGAATAAAGAGTTAATCTTGATAAATTAAGACTTAAGAGAGACAGAGAGAGAGAAGAAAGAGCTGAAAAAGAACTTAATTAAGTATATAATATATGTTTATAATCATAAATTTTAAATATGTATGATATTATAAATGATAGTGAAATATATTAATATGTTCAAATTATCATCAAATAGGTGTCCCTTGTGAGGGGTATCAAGGGGGTAAAACTCCTCAAAATTATTTTTTTAATCGTGTAAAAATACTCAGGGTGCCTTTTTGGCCCCAGGCAAGGCGCCCTGGCAAGGTGCTGTTGGAAAAGTGCCTTGCCGCCTAGGTGACACCTAGGCGGGCGCCTTGACAACTATGCTTTCGGATTAACAAGTGCTCCCTCAATCTTTATAAACATCATGAACAACACATTCAATTAATATTTGATCATTATGTAGTGACTTTCATTGATGATATCTTAGTTTACACCCCACACAAGAAATACATCGAGAACACTTAAGTACTTGAAACCCTAAAAGAAACAAATTATATGCCGAGTTCAATGAAATGAATTTTGGCATCAATAAGTTCAATTACTTGAGCATATTATTTTTGTAAAAGGGATTTTGTAAACTCAACTAACATTGGAACTATAAATGCATGGAAAATTCCCCAAAATCCCACAAAAATTAGAAGAATTTTAGGTTTGGTTGGATACTTCAAAAGTTTCATCAAAGGATTCTCTAAATTAACATCTCTCACATGGTGGACTTAGAAGCTCTATTCTTAATCTTACCAATTCTATCGGAGACAATGGAGAATTTAAATTTCTTCTTCTTCTTATTCTTCTTCTTCTTCTTCTTTCAAAACTGCAAGTTTGATTGTTTCTTTCCTTTCTTCCCCTTTCAAATCTACAAAAACAACATGCTAGAGGATTGCTTGTGTGTACTATATTTGTCTTGCCTGCAAGGTATCTGAGAACAAGAACCAAAAATAGGGCCACACGCTCTACTTTTCTTGTCTTATTTTGATTTTCAGGTGTACGGAGGTGGAGGGGTTTAGGAGGTTGATTGGTAACCCTCATCCCCTCTTCCTTGGAGGTATTCTGCATCACCTATGGATAGGGCAATGTTGTTGAAAAGATATGGCCACACACCTATTTTTTGAATAGTCTTCTTGTAAGTGTGGTGGAGAATTGAGGGGGCCATGTGTGGATGCCTTCTCCCCCAATTGACATACATTTAAACAATTTATTTGCTAAGTGTTTTTTTGAAATTTTTTGTGTTGCTCAACTTTTTTTTGAAAAAATTGTGTCAACGGCTCGACATTTAACCTTCTTTCTCTATCTCTCTCTCTAATCTAATTTATCTCCATCCCACCCTTGGTCTCTCTTGAGCCCTCCCCTCCCTTTCTGCCATCTGTTGTATATTAGATACTAATAATATATATGATTATAATAGTGGGATACATAACCTACTGCTTAAGCAATTGCTGAAGTAGTCAAAGACCCTTGGGTGGCATAGACAACTATAGCAGAAACTCACTCATGCTACAGTTGAATTATATATTGCACAAATTATTCTCGAGAGGCTCCAATCAAACATATTTCACTACGAACATGGGAATAGAGTAAAATAAAAATGAGAAAAAAAATAAACTGCATATTGAAGGAAAGAAGGTAATTGAATAGTGATTGTTAAGCGAGAACATAAAGTTGCTCACCAATGGCTTCGACCAATCGTAATACCATTTTTCCTGTGTGAATACCTCTTACACAACTTGTCCAGTACACCTTGTAGGCATCAACAATGTAAACACATCCCTATTTGTAATAAAGAATACATCAATGACCAGGCCCAATCCCATCCAAGAAAATGTGGAGCAACATAGAAAAGGCAGTTAGAATGCTGAAATGCAGTGCAAGATAAAGTAAAAACTAACATTATAAGTTCTTAAAATAAGTAATGTAAGAATATTCAAATGAAAACATACATTTAGGAAGCACAACAAGGAACCTGCTAGGGAACCTCCAACAGCCAGAAGTGCCAAGAAACGGAAGTCAAAAATTATCTGCTTTTAAAATGGATAAGAAACAAAAAATGATGAGCATCATAGCTGACTGAAAATAAAGATAAATTACATTTATGAAATAAAACATTAAGAAGCATTTCTCTTTTTAGCAACTAGACAAAAGCAATGACTGGCATGGTTATCTACTCAGCTCAACTTTAGCCTTAATCCCAAATTATTTGGGACAATCATATTGATTATCTTTCTCCACTCACATTGATTTTGAGTTATTTCAAAGGCTTACATGTTTATCACTGCAAATAAATTGCAATTATATTCTTGTACTGGACATTGATCAGAATAAAGTGAAATGCATCTCACAAGGAATCATTTCCTCTTGGCTAAAGGTTACCAAACCATTAAAATGAAGGTACAACTTGATTGGTAGTGGCATTACTTGTACATATAAGAAATCAATGCCACTAAACCATGTAATCATGTCTTCTCCACTCTTCCCTAAGCACCAAGACCTTAATGAATAGGCAAGATGTTTATTAGAACAAAGCACACAAATATCTTCCCGCTCTCAAACTTATCATGTTTTGTATACAAATGTAGGAAAAAGGCAGAGGCACATAAATGCTTGTTGGATGAATGGATCAAAAACTTTCTTTAATAGAAGTTTGACTACACTTACAAATTAGTGCAGCTCACTGAAACAGAAACGTAAGCAACATTGAGTAACATTTCAAAAACAGAAGCATCTTAGTCCCTTGGAGGAAGTATCTGAGATATTTCCAGGACCACGGATAGGGCTAACTTATCCACCACTTTTAATCAACATTTATGTTTGAAACATCCATTTTTTTGCTTCTTTGAACAAAGAACACAATATCATTCATACCCTCATAAAGGTGCTTATATCAAGATAGTAGAGGAGGAAAAATAGTTGATCTAGGTTAAAGGCGCAAAGTTCGTCCTTGGATATCCTTGAATAGACCTGATTAATAAAACGATGATATTGTTCCTACATTTATCCTTACCCTGGTTGAACGCTAAACACAACATCAACGGTCAATCAGGATTGATGAATACGACCCACGCGGTTTTGATACAAAACTAGTCTTTTTTCCTTCTTTTTTTTTGAAGTAGGGCCGAAGCCTCAATTTATATTAATGCTGTAAAAGAGGATAAGAATTAGCTTCATAAGCAAGAAAGATTCTAACTTGCATATTGAAGGACTGATTTGACGCAATAGAATGTTTCAAAGTTGTGCGTGTTGAATGATTTCATTGACGTTTTGCGCACAACGAAGCTAAGAAGACCATCGGAAAAGAGAGAACAGTGTAAGAAAAGAAATCCTTTGGGCAACACAACGTGATCACTTAGTCAAGTGTATTACTTATCCACCTGCCGTTTCAATCCAAATAGAGAAAGGGCAAAACGTAGAAAAACCAGCGATTAATCACGCAAGTATGTTGTAGGGGAAGAGAGAGAGAGAGAGAGAGAGATCACCCTCTCGATAGTGGATTCAGTAAAGCCAGCGACCCGAACTGCCTTCCCGCTGTCTCCCCCTCCAGAACTGGACATCGCGTAGTCGAACCCGCCGGAAGCTGTCTCAGATGATCCCGAAGCGGAAATAACCGCCGTCTCACCCGGAGGAAACCCGTGCGAAGGAGCTGATGCCTGGCAAGCGACAAAGCGGGGACGGCGGGAACGGACCAGCAGGTGGCCGTGGCCGCGGCCGGCGAACCCGTCGCAGATGTAAAGACGTTTAAGCGGTGTAGAGAGAACCGTGGCAGTCCCCGCCTGCGGCACGACCATGTCGGCCACTAGCATCTTCCCCGCCGCCATCAACGCCATATCGAGCTGCTTGGCTAGGAAGAATGCTGTCAAGTAATGGAGGCGATGACGGGAGAAATCAAGAGGTGTCCGCAGTCCCAGCTTTCGCCATCACGGAAGACTGCTTTGAGTAATGGGGATTTCCGCCGATGCACGGCTTATCTGGCCCGCCCGAGCCGCCATCCTGGAAGGACCTCATTCATCAAGAACGCGAACATGTGTGTGACAGCCTAAAAAGTAGGAATCAAATACCGACTCCGGCGGATTTGTTTGTTAGACTCATTTATTTTGTTAATTATTTTTAAAATTTAATGCCCCGTTTGCTAACACTATTCGACAGCTCTGTCAATGTCAATTTTAAAATTGATATTTCTAATAATCCCTAAGAAGTGTTTTGTTAGTAAAATAAATTTTGAAATTGATAATGAAAATAAAGCACATTATGTAATACAAGTGTCAACTAGTATCAATTTTAATATTAATACTCTAACTTCTAAAATTATCAATATCAATATTGATATAGTATCAAATTTGAAACTTTAACCAAACGGGCCATAAAATAGGATCATTTTTTTTAAATTAGCACTCTAAATTTTAATTTTGCAAAATTAACACCGTTAAGGTCAAAAAATCTAATTTTACATCAAAATGTTAAAATCGAACTCTAATCCGACTTTAACTGAAAAGTCAAATTTTTTTGATATCCGACTTGTATTAGACACTAATTTTTATATATCTTTTTTTTTAAAAGTTAGAGTTTTTAACTCTGACTTTAACATTCTAATCTAAGACCCTGTTTGGTAACATTATTTGACACCTCTATCACTATCAATTTTAAAATTGATATTTCTAGTACTCACTAAGAAGTGTTTTGTTAATAATATCAATTTTGAAATTGACAGTGAAAACAAAGTACATTATGTAATACAAGTGTCAACTTGTATCAATTTTGATATTGATACTCTACCTTCTAAAATTATCAATATCAATATTGATATAGTATCAAATTTAAAACTCTAACCAAACGAGCCATAAGATCGGAGTTTTTGAGTCAAACTTTAAAATAAAAATATAAAAATCAGATATTTTAGATCTGACTTAGAGTAAAATATTCAGACTTTATTATTTACTTCAAAAGTCGATGTCTATCACACCGACTTTAATATCTTACAATTTTAATTAATTTTTTTATTAAAAATATATTTTTTATTTTTTAAATAAAAAAATATTAAAATCAGACTTAAAATGTCCGACTTAGCTCACCCTGCAAAAATAAAAGATAAGATACCATTCCTCAAAATAAAAAATTAAATGTGCTAGTTTAAAAGAAAAAAAAAACCCTCAAATCAGATTGTTCTTCAATTGTCACCTATGTTTACATTAAACGCCGATAAGGCTCAGGGTGGAAAAGACAAACTTTCTGATATTGTCCCCTTCTTTATCCCTTATTTGATTAACATATCAAAAAGAATGCTACTAAATCAATAGGATGCAATATCAATATCAAAATCAATAAGCATGGACACTTACAGTACAGATCATGCTGCCGTCTTAATTTATTATTGACAACTAAATATTTATGAATGATTTTTACCGCTGTCAATTTCAAAATGGGTGAGGCTCAGATGTTTAATACGTTTATCAAACAGACCCTTATAGCCCGTTTGGTTAGAGTTTTAAATTTGATACTATATCAATATTGATATTGATAATTTTAGAGATTGGAATATCAATATCAAAATTGATACAAGTTAACATTTGTATTACATAATGTGTTTTGTTTTCACTGTCAATTTCAAAATTAATATTACTAACCAAACACTTCTTAATGATTACTAAGAATATCAATTTTAAAATTGATAACGATAGAGGTGTCAAATAGTGTTATCAAACACGGCATTAGATTTTGCAATTTTGGCTGGTTAGTGATTTTTTTTTAAATTTTGAAAAACAGATGCCAAACTCTTGAAGATCGACTACCAAACTCTATAGAGAGACTCCTCAAGATCAGCGAGTTGAGCAACCATATCAAGATGGCATGAAACTACAGAGAACTTGGTTAATAATACTCAACATGTTCGTAAGAATGGAAGACAACAACAGCGTACTACAACCTTCTATCAGAGAAAGGTGCAAGAAACAACAAGAGAAAAAAAATGAACCTGCCACGACCAAGCCGGACGCGCCAGATCATTCAAGTCGGAACCATGCCAAACACTTGCTCCTCGTCGCCACCGTTAAGAATTGCTAGCACGAGAGAGACAAGGATCAAGAAGAGACCGCAGACCGAAATGATCACCGGCTTCCCGAGTCTCTGATTCGCCACGTGTGGGCTCTGTGTTCCACTCTTGGTCCGGATGCCGACCTCGCCCGGGGCTTGATCAGAATGAGAAGCCATGGACACGACCTCGCAAGACGATACCGACTCCGAAGCTTCAAGCATACTCCCCCCTCCGTCTTCAGGTGCCTTCGATGTTGCCGCGTTCGTGCCATCCTTCTCCTCCTTCGCCGCACTCCGAGATTCTTGGTTATGAGAATGGTCAGCGACGTCCGCAGATTCATCTGGATTCCAAGAATCAGCATCGACGGTATCTTGAAGCGATCGCATGAGCCTCCTCGGTGTTGCAAACGAACGCATGATGGCCATGCAGATCGGAGGCCAAGAGTCCTGAAAAAAAAATAAGAAGAACAGACTATTATTAGCGTAACTCTGTCTTTAAGAAGAATCGGTGTATGCTATCATCCATAGCCAGACTTGAGTTATCAAGAACCAAAGCTGCAAAGGGAATATTGACGGTAATACAGAGATAAAATGAACTTGCCCGAGGGCTCATCTGTGCTTGTGCCTGACTCTGGTTACCAGCACGAGGAAATCGTAGGGGTTCATCCACGCCGATGGCTTCCTTGTTCCATAGCCTTCGTTGACAACGCCGACCATGTTCAAGTACGGGACTGACCTGCTCATCCGGCAACGGCGGTCCCATCAGACTCTCACCGGCGAAGGAGGAGTCGATTGTCCGAGACTCGGGAGAGGCCAGTGCAGAGCCTCCGCCTACCCACTTCAAAGACATGGGACTCGGCCCAGGTTCGTATTTTGTTCCCTTGTGTGCATCTACCAGCTGCACCGCAGTCTGCAATGCTTCGAATGCCGCACCCCTTACGAACGGCGGCATCCGATCGGTGCGGCAACCCTCCATGGCTTCGACGATGGAGCCTATTTCGGAGACGATGCTCCTCGAATCCACACACTTCATGAGGAAATTGATCATCTGGATTGCAGAATAGCGCCTCTCGGAGTTCACCTCCGCGGCGCCGTCGGCCAGAATCTTCATCCCCGATCTGATGAGGGATCTAGCATAGGCCTCGACGGTGAAGCCGTTGTACTTGGACAAGGCCATGACCAAGCCCATATGAGCACTCGTCTGGGTCACCTTCTCCTCCAGAGCCCCTGCAACCGTAAGGCAAACTTCGTTCACCGTATCGTCGGGAACGAAACGCCAGTTATCCGATTCCACGAGTGCCCGCAGGCAGAGGGCGGCACCCGACGCAAGGCTTTTGCCCGGTCCCATCAAGACGTCGGAAAGGGGCTTGCACAGGGAACCTATTATCTTCGTCCTTTCTTCAGCTGCCGTCGACGGATCGATCGCATAGCGAGCGATCGCGGGGACTACCTTTGAGCATGCCTGATGCAGCGGGATGCTCCCGGCGCTCGTGGACAGGGTTTTCACAATTGTACACATAATGTTGTCGATCTGGGGAACAATGTTCCTGCCATGGACGCGCGCAAGGACTTCATACAGGGATATGGCGTGTTCTCCGAAGGATGCGCCGGGTTCCTTGGCCTCGGATACCTGCGCCATGAAGACCGGAATGGCCTTGGTGTCCAGGTCATTGACATACGATTTCAGGGCTTTCAATGCAGACCTCCGGCTGCCGGCGTCCTTGTCGAGGTTCTCCAGCTCCTGGAGCACTACTGGGCCGAGATCCTTAGCCTTCTGTGGAAGGCAAATGTTTCTTCCCATCTGAGAGCAATAGAACAGGAAAAGATGTCGATTCCCTCTACGCAGTTCGAAAAAAGAAATGTTTTTGGAAATATACGACTTCATCTGTTTCAAGGGAAGGTAGGCGAAAGAATCGATCGAACAGAGACTTACCCCGTCTATCAAAGAGAAGAAGATAGATACATAGACCGATACATATATAGAGAAATAAAAAGATAGACCCCGAGAGAGAGAGAGAGACCTGATTGGAAGATGAAGATGTGCTGATATTCTTATGCACTTCTTGTCTCATTTCTTGATGCAACGAACGGAGAGAGGGGAATCAGTCAGCAGAGAGGAAGAGAAGAGGGACAGCGCGGTGTGGCGGCAGGCGTCGAAGGACCTCCTCTCCGTTCGGCTCGCAGCTCCCTCTCGCTGCAAGTCCGGGAGCCGGCCGGCAGGTTTTCAGACACCTCTGGTTAGGGGGGCGTCAAGCACGGACTGGTATGATCTTGCAGCTGGCCCGGTCGGCAAGATTTGGGAGCGAAAGAAGGCCGACAGGAGGGAAGATGGGATGCCCAAATTCAAATTTTAAATCTTTCGAAAGAGGCCGCCCTTCCAGCGTCTCTGCCACCAAAGTTTCTTTTTTATTTTTTCTCGATGAGCTGGACAAGTTTCTGGATCAAACAGGAGGGGGTGCCACTGTCACCGTGTCAACATTTGCGGCCCAAAAACCCGTTGGACGGTCTACGACGGGCTGTGGGGTTTTTCTATTGAGAACGAACTTAAGTTTAAATGCAGATAAAGAAAATATAAAGTATAGAGAAACATATAAAAAATAAAAAAATATATATAGCGAGAGTGATAATATACAAAGAGAATGTGTAGATAGACTAAACGAGAGGGAGAGTGTAGAGATAGTACAGAAAGAAAGTAATAATAGAGAGTAGAATCGATCATCTGACGCTTGAGTTGAACCGAGGGTCGAACGTTTGTGGGGTCTGGCATGTTCCAAGTGCGCCCAAAGTTGCGTGGAGCGTGGAGCTGAGGGTCGAACATTTCTTCCTCTTCTTCTACCTTTCTTTTCATTATTTTTCTTTCGATCTGAACCGGCATTGCAGCACAAATTGATCCTCCAATGCTTGAGTTGAGCTGAAGGTCCAACATTCGTGGGGTCTGCCACATGTCTGTATTCCGAAATCGCTTCCACATTTGTGAGACGTTGTGTGAGTTTTAACTTCCTCTTCTTCAACTAACCAAGGATGATGAGTTCTTAAATTTGATTTACTTTATTTCTACATAATTCAAAGACAACAAAACACTTAGAGAAATAAACCTGATTAGGGTTAATCCTAACCTTATATTTTTAAACTTTTTAAGTATAATGCAATGCAAAGAATATGTAAAAGTGATGTTAAATAAATAGAAGTGAAGTTGGAATTGAAAAAAAAAATTTGAGGAAAACATTGACGAAATCATGTTCTGGAGCGATGTGCTCTCGAACGGGGGTGTATAGGGGTGTGACCCTAGATGGGGGCGTAGAAGCTTGAGGCTTAGGTCAGGGGCATGTAGAACAAAATTTAATGTGACTGCGATTTGGAGCTTGCTATGGGCAAACGAGTGATTCAATGATGTCCTTGTTTGTTGCAAGCAAAGGCTCTAAGGCCAAAAAAGTTTCTCCTCTAGTTGGATTAGGTGGTGCCTATGTTAAATCTTCTCCACGAGCTTGGGAAGTGGACCAGTGTCAATGGCATGTTTCTCCCTCTCTCTCTCTAAGAACTCAAAAATCCTATGAAAAGTTCTTCGAAATTTCATGACATGAGTGTGGCTTCATGTTGGCTAACCGCATAGATGAGCAAAGATCTTACCTATATACAAGGAACCAGAAAATACTATTCCAAATCAGAGTGGAATAGAGAAATACAAAAAATTGGTGGGGATGCATCAACCCCCATCTTGGGACACATCGATCCAACCAAGATATGTAAAAAGTCATACCATAGGCAATGCAAGCAACAATTCTTCAGATTTCACTATCATTGTCTTGATCAAAGCCAAACAACATAATCAAAAACCAAATTTGAAACAAATCAACATACCTTCATGAGATTCAACTAATCCCTCAATGCTGGAGAAGAATGAGTGTTCACACACTCTCCAAACTATCTTAGTGCATGGCATCTAGTAATATCTATATGAACCTCCTTCGTAGACAATTTCTTATGCACATTTGACCTTTTGACCCATCCCAAACGGAGTTCTATTAGTACTGGTGACCTCTGAGGTGGGAGAGAGCATGTGGAGGCTAGCCACGAAATTAGTACCCTAGGCTTGATTCGGTTTGGCTCAAATTGCTATTATTTATAGAAATTAAAATTTTTCAAAAAAGCTCTTCAATTTTGTAAATTACATTTATGTCTTTGTACTAACATATTAGTCCTTATATGTGTGACCCACTATGCCCAAGAGTCTATTTGGTTGAGGTCTAGTTAAAAAATAACTTTTTTTAAATTAAATATATTATCCAATAATAGATTTAATGTCCTTTTGATTATGAGGGTACTAGTTAAAGGTTACACACAGGCAATTTATAAGTCTTAACTTTTACCCATTTAACCTAATTGATATGTGAGACATATCTATGATGGAAAAAGTGAGACACAATATAATGGGGATGTTGATCCAAAGACCTATAAAGAAGTAATATAAGATACTGATTCTAAGAGATGGGAAGAGGCAATAATTTAAAATAAACTCCATCTATTCTGATTAGGTGTTAAGTTGGTATTCTTCAATAGTGATCTTAAAGAAGAGGTGTATATGATACAATCTCAAAAATTTAAGTCCTAAGAACATCTAAATATAGTGTGCAAATAGTTAAGGTCCATTTATGAATAAGAACAAGCTTCCTATAGTTAGAATAAAAGATTTAATGAGATTAAATCTTATAACTTTTTTAAGAATGAAAATGAGCCCTATGTGTATAAGAAGGTAAGTGGAAGTGCTATCACATTCTTAGTCTTACACTAGATGGCATACTGCTAATTAAGAATGATGTAAGTATGTTATGATCAATGAAAGTCTAGCTATTTAATTCTTCCTCTATAATTGATCTAGGTGAAACATCCTATATTTTGAGGATTAAGATGTATATGGATAGATTTACAAGGATGCTTGGCTCAACCAAATCAATATACATAGACACTATAATCAAACAGTTTGACATGGAAAACTTCGAGATAGGTCTCTTACTTATTAGATATAGAGTTTTATCTCTCTTAAAGAGAGAAGGAGCACATGAATAGAGTCTCCAATGCCTCAGTCATAGGGTCTACCATATATGATATGTTACGTACATGACCTAATGTAGCACATGCTACAAGTGTTATGAACAGACATCAACCAGATTTAGAAGACAGTCACTAGATAGCTAAAAAATGTATCATTAAATACTTGAGAAGCATCGAGGATATAATTCTAACAAATGGAGAAGAGGACTTGAAGCTTTGTTATTTTTTAGACTCAATCTTCTAGTCATATAGGTTTGATAACAAGACAGCTTAAGGGTACATGTTTACCATGTATGGTGGCATAGTAAGATGGAAGTGTTCTAGCATGAGAACACTACAAAATTTACAACATATGTAAAGTACATATTTGTTGCAAAATTGCTTAGGAAGTAGTGTAGATGAAGAAGTTCATCTCAAATATGACAATGTCCCTCCTATATTTGATCATCTCTCATTGTTTTATGAAAACAATTTATGAGTAGTAAAGTCAATGTCTCATCAGAAGGTTAAACACTTATGCGACAATATCATTTGATTAAATAAAATACAACTTACAGAGCTATAATCAAAGATTGTGTAATATTCCGGATTTTTGTAATATTATTAAGATTATTATCGTAGGGTTTTAATTATTTACGTGTTGTGCTTAAATTATTTTTAAGACGTTTATATAGATACGTAAATATTTTTATTTATTTATACTGTATCTTATTAGCTTCATAGATTGTTATATTTTATTTATATTATGTCTTATTAGTTTAGTGGATCGTTTATAGTTGATACTTATTTGTTAATCATAACAGGTGTTCATTATTTATTTTATATTTCTTTAATTTTTTTTCTCTCTCTCTATTTACTCTCTTCTCATTCTTATCCCTTCCATTACCTTGTTTGTCGTCTCCTCTCTTTTCCGTTTCTTAATCTCCCACCGTTTCCTTATTTTTCTCCCTCTCTTCCCCCGGATCTCTCTCTCTCTCTCTCTCTCTCTCTCTCTCTCTCTCTCTCTCTCTCTCTCTCTCTCTCTCCATCGCGCGACCGCGCCTCCGGCCTCCGGCCTCCTCCCCGCCGTGCCGCCCCGCCGCCCCCTGCGCACTACCTTGCACGCCCTCGCCGACGTCGCCGCCATGCGCTCTCGCCATCGCCGCTGCTCCATGCAGCCTCTCCGCGGCGACCAGCCAGCCACCGCGGCCCCCGTCACCCCTCCTTCCTCGCCCGGCGTCCCGAACGCCAACGGCGTTGGCCGTCTCCCCGCGACGCCGCCCACCGCCGCGCGCACCAAGCCCCGCCGGCGCCGCACTCGCCCCCCCCTCCCGGCTGCCGCTGCCCGCGCGATGCCCCGCGGTCGCCCCCCCCCTCGTGCCCCCTCGCTCGTCGCCGTCTCCGGCCAGCCCCACGGCCATCGCGCCTCGCCGTCGCCTCCACCTCGTCCCACGCACCGCATCAGCCGCCTCCGCGAGCACGCCGCCGCCCGCGAGCGCCGCGCGCGCCATTGCCACCCCCGCCGCCCACGCGTGCCTTCCCGCCCCGCGCCCGCGAAGCCCACCGTCCGCCGTCCGCCGCGCCACGCGGCCACCGCGGCCAGCGCCGCCACCGTGCGCCGGCGCGGCGTCCGTGCGCCCCCCGTGCCGGCCGTGCGCCCCCCCCTGGCCGCCGCGCGCCCGCCGGTGCACCCCCCTATCCAGCGCGGTAATACCCTCTCTCCTATCTTCTCTCTCTCTTATTATCTTGGTATAATCCCCATTATTTTCCCTCTCCATTGATCCGCTGGCATAACCCCCCCCCCCCCCACCATTTTAATTGTATTTTCCGGCGGCTTTGGAGAAGGGAGAACCCCGTCTTGTTTGAGTGATTTGATTTGTGCGCTGCGTTATCGACGTCCGGTATCGTTTCCGACTGCCGATCCCCGTCTTTTCCTGCGCCGATCCGGTAGGCATCCTTGACGTGGCTACTATCATTAAAAATTCATATTTAATTCTTCATGATCCATATAATTGACCTTCTAATTAAAGGGATGTGTGTAGTTATGTTTTTACGTAATTTGTGAGTTAACATGGGTTAGTTAAGATAGATGTGCGTTGTATCATGTGATGATATGTGTTTATGTCTCTATTATGTATATATGAGATCTTGCTTAGTTAGTAGTGTACTATTGTTCATTT
Source organism: Cryptocoryne crispatula var. balansae (assembly GCA_036172225.1). Lineage (NCBI taxonomy): Eukaryota > Viridiplantae > Streptophyta > Magnoliopsida > Alismatales > Araceae > Cryptocoryne > Cryptocoryne crispatula. The sequence continues at coordinate 30,329,664 of CM069927.1, forward strand.
TTAGCTAATCACCTGGTTACATATTAGCTTGATTATATTATGTTAACTTTGTTACATAATTGTGATAGGTTAACCAGATTAGACGATGTGGTGAGTAGTTTTTCCAGCACCTAGCTATATTCATGTTCAATCATGTTTAGTTAGTTATATGTTGATATCGTCTCATTTTGGTTCATTTCTAGCATGGTTGTCTAGCATGACAATAGAGTATATGTTCATTTTATGTTCATTGATCTTGCATATTGGTGATCATGGCATGGCATGATCGAGGTGGATGCATGATGCATTGAAAGCTGTGAATGGAAAAGCGAGCTACACCGGACTAGTTAGTCGTGACTCGAGGCGCGAGGGGTTAGAACCGTCTGGTGCATCCTTCGATCCCAGATCCCGCGGGCATCCTACGTGCCACCACTGCCTAGGTGCACTATGGGATTTCGATTAGTATATGGTATTTATATATGATAGATCTGGTGGTAGCTGGTTGAGATGGCAAGACGACGCATTCCTTGCTAATGGAAATCTGTGTACATGATATGTGCATCTATTAGAGGATAGGTGCATATGTGTGAATGTGATTCTTGTTAGAGGATAGATGTATTTTGCATGGTATGGTATAGATGGTCTAGTGATGTATTTTATTTTGTCAAGTATCGAGTTATGTAGCATGGTGTATGTATGGTGTGTCTCATTTGTAGTGTATCATCATATGGAGCATATAGTAGGTGTCTATGCATATGTTCATACAATCTTTCTAGGTCATGTTATGATACATATAGGTGCTGGTTATTGTGATTATAGGCTTTGGTTGGTTGTGTAAAACACATGGATTAAGTCATATATCTAATATATTGACTAGACTATATTTACATATAATTGGTGTAGGTCTGGGTACCTATTTAATTAACATCTAGGGCCTTCTGGCTATCCGATTTGGCGAATGATGGGGTGTCTACTGAGTCGTCGTACTCATCCCAATCCTCTTATCAATTTTCAGGTAATCAGGTTTGGCGCAGCAGAAGCGAGGTGGATTGATTCCCAAGAAAGCAAATTGGATGATTCTTGTAATTTAGATGGTAATTAGATTTGTTTAGATTATAGCATAGCAATGTATTTAATTTGATTCTGTGGATGTATAAACTGGGACCTAGTTGTCTTCATTTTTCCCAAACCGATGTTTTTACGGGGTTAATTTTCCCCGGTCGCGTCGTCGGATTATCCCGCTGTGCCTATTAAAAATCCGGGGCGTGACAGCTTGGTATCAGAGCCTTAACTCGGCCTTAAGGTCTATTTTGACTAGCCCGAGTTTATAATATCGGTTTGGATGAATTAGAGTCGATCATCTTGAATTTTTTGGACTTAGGCTTGAGTAACAATTAAAACTACACATTGAGGTTGGAATCTTCTATTGTTAGGTGACCTTAATATTAGATTGATATGTTAGATAGATTAGGAGGAGATAGATGGAGATATCAGGTAGGTAGATTGATGAAAGAGTGCTGAGATAGATGGATAGATAATAGCTAAGTTGATTGTTGGAAGTGTAGTTATAAAGATAGATAGATAGTGTAGTTTGATATATAGTTAGATAGATAGATATGTTTAGAGGAAGTAGTATAGATAGATGGATAGATTAGAAAGAGAAGAATAGATGAATAGTTTGATAAGATAGATAGAATGATAGTTTGATAGGTAGAAAGATAGATAATAGATAGATTAGAAAGAGAAGAATAGATGAATAGTTTGATAAGATTGATAGATAGATTGATAATTTGATAGATAGAAAGTTAGATAGATGGATCGGTAGAGGTAGATATGTTTAGGGGAGAGTAGTAGATGGATAGATAGATTAGAATGAGAGGAATGGTTAGATAGATTAAAGGATGGGAATATCATTGGATTGGAGTATGTAGACACCATCATCTTCTTCATTTCGGAAAGTTCTAATTAGAAATTTCGGGGTCGAAATTTATTTTAAGGATGGTAGAATGTAATATTCCGGATTTTTGTAATATTATTAAGATTGTTATCGTAGGGTTTTAATTATTTACGTGTTGTGCTTAAATTATTTTTAAGACGTTTATATAGATACGTAAATATTTTTATTTATTTATACTGTATCTTATTAGCTTCATAGATTGTTATATTTTATTTATATTATGTCTTATTAGTTTAGTGGATCGTTTATAGTTGATACTTATTTGTTAATCATAACAGGTGTTCATTATTTATTTTATATTTCTTTAATTTTTTTTCTCTCTCTCTATTTACTCTCTTCTCATTCTTATCCCTTCCATTACCTTGTTTGTCGTCTCCTCTCTTTTCCGTTTCTTAATCTCCCACCGTTTCCTTATTTTTCTCCCTCTCTTCCCCCGGATCTCTCTCTCTCTCTCTCTCTCTCTCTCTCTCTCTCTCTCTCTCTCTCTCTCTCTCCATCGCGCGACCGCGCCTCCGTGCGGCCTCCTCCCCGCCGTGCCGCCCCGCCGCCCCCCTGCACTACCTTGCCTGCCCTCGCCGACGTCGCCGCCATGCGCTCTCGCCATCGCCGCTGCTCCATGCAGCCTCTCCGCGGCGACCAGCCAGCCACCGCGGCCCCCGTCCCCCCTCCTTCCTCGCCCGGCGTCCCGAACGCCAACGGCGTTGGCCGTCTCCCCGCCGACGCCCGCCCCACCGCCCGCGCGCACCAAGCCCGCGGCGCCGCCGCTCGCCCCCCTCCCGGCTGCCGGCCGCGCCGCGCGATGCCCCGCGGTCGCCCCCCCCTCGTGCCTCCTCGCTCGTCGCCGTCTCCGGCCAGCCCCACGGCCATCGCGCCTCGCCGTCGCCTCCACCTCGTCCCACGCACCTGCATCAGCCGCCTCCGCGAGCACGCCGCCGCCCGCGAGCGCCACGCGCGCCATTGCCACCCCCGCCGCCCACGCGTGCCTTCCCGCCCCGCGCCCGCGAAGCCCACCGTCCGCCGTCCGCCGCGCCACGCGGCCACCGCGGCCAGCGCGGCGTCCGTGCGCCCCCGTGCCGGCCGTGCGCCCCCCCCCCGGCCGCCGTGCGCCCGCCGGTGCACCCCCCTATCCAGCGCGGTAATACCCTCTCTCCTATCTTCTCTCTCATATTATCTTGGTATAATCCCCATTATTTTCCCTCTCCATTGATCCGATGGCATAACCCCCCCCCCCATTTTAATTGTATTTTCTAGCAGCTTTGGAGAAGGGAGAACCCTGTCTTGTTTGAGTGATTTGATTTGTGCGTTGCGTTCTTGACGTCCGGTATCGTTTCCGACTGCCGATCCCCGTCTTTTCCTGCGCCGATCCGGTAGGCATCCTTGACGTGGCTACTATCATTAAAAATTCATATTTAATTCTTCATGATCCATATAATTGACCTTCTAATTAAAGGGATGTGTGTAGTTATGTTTTTACGTAATTTGTGAGTTAGCATGGGTTAGTTAAGATAGATGTGCGTTGTATCATGTGATGATATGTGTTTATGTCTCTATTATGTATATATGAGATCTTGCTTAGTTAGTAGTGTACTATTGTTCATTTTTAGCTAATCACCTGGTTACATATTAGCTTGATTATATTATGTTAACCTTGTTACATAATTGTGATAGGTTAACCAGATTAGACGATGTGGTGAGTAGTTTTTCCAGCACCTAGCTATATTCATGTTCAATCATGTTTAGTTAGTTATATGTTGATATCGTCTCATTTTGGTTCATTTCTAGCATGGTTGTCTAGCATGACAATAGCTGAGTATATGTTCATTTTATGTTCATTGATCTTGCATATTGGTGATCATGGCATGGCATGATCGAGGTGGATGCATGATGCATTGAAACTGTGAATGGAAAACTGAGCTACACCAGACTAGTTAGTCGTGACTCGAGGGCAGCGAGGGGTTAGAACCGTCTGGTGCATCCTTCGATCCCAGATCCCGCGGGCATCCTACGTGCCACCACTGCCTAGGTGCACTATGGGATTTCGATTAGTATATGGTATTTATATATGATAGATCTGGTGGTAGCTGGTTGAGATGGCAAGACGACGCATTCCTTGCTAATGGAAATCTGTGTACATGATATGTGCATCTATTAGAGGATAGGTGCATATGTGTGAATGTGATTCTTGTTAGAGGATAGATGTATTTTGCATGGTATGGTATAGATGGTCTAGTGATGTATTTTATTTTGTCAAGTATCAGGTTATGTAGCATGGTGTATGTATGGTGTGTCTCATTTGTAGTGTATCATCATATGGAGCATATAGTAGGTGTCTATGCATATGTTCATACAATCTTTCTAGGTCATGTTATGATACATATAGGTGCTGGTTATTGTGATTATAGGCTTTGGTTGGTTGTGTAAAACACATGGATTAAGTCATATATCTAATATATTGACTAGACTATATTTACATATAATTGGTGTAGGTCTGGGTACCTATTTAATTAACATCTAGGGCCTTCTGGCTATCCGATTTGGCGAATGATGGGGTGTCTACTGAGTCGTCGTACTCATCCCAATCCTCTTATCAATTTTCAGGTAATCAGGTTTGGCGCAGCAGAAGCGAGGTGGATTGATTCCCAAGAAAGCAAATTGGATGATTCTTGTAATTTAGATGGTAATTAGATTTGTTTAGATTATAGCATAGCAATGTATTTAATTTGATTCTGTGGATGTATAAACTGGGACCTAGTTGTCTTCATTTTTCCCAAACTGATGTTTTTACGGGGTTAATTTTCCCCGGTCGCGTCGTCGGATTATCCCGCTGTGCCTATTAAAAATCCAGGGCGTGACAGATTGACTATCTTCTGTTAATAACATTGCATATCCACAAACTGAGACGTTAACTCAAAGTGTGTTTGAGCATCACCTAGAATTGATAGAGATTAGACATATGTGTGATTGACTTTAATACAAATTGGAGATTGATAGAAATATATACCATACAAGCTAATCATATTTGATATGATTCGACATCTCGTGAAATATCTTATTATATTAATTGACAATTCATCATTACTTGCTCTAATTAGATATATATATATCATAATGAAGTCTTTGATTACAGTAATATTGATTGAATTATGATGAGATCATGTAAAAGTATGTGATATAAATATATATAGTCGTAGAATCTTTGAGATGGAACATTAAACATCCTGATATGTTAGTGTATTTGCTTTCTTCTTATATGATGAGGATGATTGATCTTATTGGTCATTTATGCGGAGATACTAAGATGCACATATATGCACTCATTAGTAGAATGAGGTCACTGAACTATCCGAATTAAAAATCATGAATGGTATCTTACCTAACAGTCGATCAGGGTTTCATATCATTACTGCTGCATGATTGGACTTTTGACATGAGTTTCCAAAGATGTCTTACTGGGCATATTTTGTGCTTTGGCTATTGACTTATAGATTGCCCTATTACATGGTCCAATGTAGTTAATGGATCATGTATAATAGAAAATAGATAAAAATAATTGAGCGAATAACAAGAGATCATTCACTATCTGTAAGTGAGAGAGAATACCCTATGGATAGTACTCTACACCTCTAGCCATGGTAGAGAGGATAATTGGAAAATAAATTTTTTAATTGATCTGATTCTAAGTACACGATCTTATAGTCTCAATATACTAAGGGATTGATAATCAATGTTGTATCTCTATCTAACCAGGGTATTAATTGGACAAAGGTTTATATCCATTACTAATGATAGAAAGTCTCAATGAGGATAAGATCATCCCCAAAGTCACTTGAATCATGGGATGTGACTTGTACCATTTATTATCGAAAAGTAGTTAAATTTGTTATTAGATAATATATTTAATTTAAAATAAGTTATTATTTTAGTTAGGCTTCAACCAAATGAACTATTGTACCTATTAGGTAAACATATAAGGACTGATCCATATGTACAAGGCATGAGCATAATTTACAAAAATTAAAGGGTTTTTATAAAAATTTTCAATTTGAATTTAACCAAATTCTATTAAGCCAAGGAGGCTATTTCATGGCTAGCCGCCACCTCCTCCTCCTCCTCCTCCTCCTCCTCCTCTCTCTCTCTCTCTCTCTCTCTCTCTAAAGCATGTTTTTCCATGGTGGAGCTCTGTATAGGATGAGTTAAAAGGTTTGGCACATAAGAGAACCCGTCTATGCAGGAAGTTCATGTGGATATAGTGTCCTATGCATATTCTTCTCTAATTTTGGGGATTGGTAGAATCCTGTAAAGGTATTTTTGAATCTAGTTCCCAGTTTTCATTTTTTTGGTTCCGATTGAAACTACGGCCATGAAATCTAAATGAATCATCACTTTCGTTGCACCGAACTCTGATGAACAATTCTTTATAAGTATGAATCACATCCCATGATCTCAAATGACTTTGGCGTTTATTTCATCTCTATTGAGCTTTTCTATTACAAGTTATCACACAGATATAAATCCTCATACATCTAATTCCCAAGTCAAATAAGGGTAAGGCACCAACTTTTGTAGACACGTTCTCCTACACACTAAACCTTCCAACTCATCTTGAATAGAGCTCCACCATGCACTAACTACCTCCAAGGTGAGAGAACATGTTGGAGAAGGCTATCTATGAATTTTGCACCATTGGCTTGATAGGGTCAGGCTCAATTTTCTAGTATTTATTGAAATCAAAAAAATTTACAAAAATACATAATTTCTATAAATTATGATCATGAACCCTTACTAACGGATTAGTTATATTATGTACGACTTACTAAGCACAATACTTTATTTAGTTGAAGCCTAATTAAAATAAAAACTTATTTTAAATTAAACTAGTTATCCGATAACAAATTTAATGGCCTTCTAATCATGAATGGTACAAGCTATATCTCATGATCCAAAATGACTTTGGGGATGATCTCATCTCCATTGAGTCTTTCCAACATCAGTTAACACACATATATAAATCCTTATCCATTCAATACCCCAGCCAGATAGGGATACGCCACTAACTCTCAACCCCTTAGTATACTTAGACTTTGGTATCCTATACTTGGAATTAGATCAATGGAAAAACTTTTGTTTTCAATTATCCTCTCTACCTTGGCTAGGGATTTAGAGTACTATCTCATAGGACATTCCTTTTCACTTATCAAGAGTGAATAATCTCTTATTATCCACTCAATTGTCTCTATTGAGTTTTGCTTGTACCCAATTCATTAACTATACTAGACCATCAAATTGGGTGATCCATAAGTTAATAGCCAAAGCACAATATACACTTGATAAGACATCTTTGATGGCTCAAGTCAAAGATCCAACTATGTAATTTTGATGATAGAAAACCCTAATAGTTAGTTAGATAAGATATCATCTAGGATTTTTAATTCAGTTAGTTTAATGAACTCATTCTACCAATGATCACGTGTATATGTATCTTAGTGTATCCACACTAATGATCAATGAGATCGGTCATCCTTATCTTATGAGAAAATATCATATATACTAGTTTATCTTGATCCTTGATGTCATGTCTTATTGATCATATGACTAGGAATATTTTATATCACATATCCCTAGATGATTAATCTCATTATCATGATCTCATAATGATTTAAACATCATTACAAGTGATCAGGACTTATGATACTTGCATCTAATAAGAGATAGTAATGAAGTTATGCCAATTTAATTGAATGAGATATTTCAAGAAATGTTGAATTATATCAAATATGATTGGGTTGTAGGGCATACATTTGTATCAAAAACATAATGCCATTCCAATTCGTCAAATTTCTTTTGGCTTGTTTCTTTTATAGATACTACACTTTATCATCCAATATAATTGTTTGTCACATTTTCTTTCTTTTCAGGCATTGTAGGTAGAAGTAACTTGGCCCAAGTCAAGTCAATGATGAAGGTCCCTAGGCCTCAACCACTTCTAAAGATAGAGAGTATTTCAAGCTCCTTGTCCATAGTCGATAGAAGAGGAGGAAGCTTGGACCCATACATATCTCCCAATGCATACAAATCAGTACTTTTAACTTAAATTTACATTCAAAACCTGATGTTTCTAGCAACCACAATACATTTCTTCTTTCTTATTTGATCAATTATCATATTAGTGTAAGGAATAGTCCATAAAAATATGGTGCAGCGGAAGCGACGATTTCTATGGGTTCCTTTAGAAATCTATCTCAATCGGAACCGAACGACGAAAATCGAAAACCGATCAAATCGGGTTCGAATATACCTGATAGATATTCATATAATCCCATGGAGAGGAAGAAGATGAGCTTCTCAGGCTATTTAAACCATTCAAGTGTTCAGTCTCCAGCAGTATCCACACGAACTTCATCCACAGCAGGTTCTCCCTTCGCGCCGGCCTCGAGAACTCTTCTCGAACTAAGCTCCATCGACCATGGACACCTTCTAGAGAGAGGAGAAGGTAGGGAGGAGGCTAAGGATGTGGTTTTCACCCTTGGCTTGATGGGGTTTGGCTGAAACCATTAGTATTTATAGAGAATTATAGAATTTTTCATAAAAACTCAAAATCTCCATAAATTACGCTCTTGCCCCTGTACTTGTGGATAAGGCCTTTTGTGTGTGACCCATTAGGCCCAATAGCCTATTTGGTTGAGGCCTAAATAAAATAGAACAATTCTATTTAATTAAATCCGTTATCTGATAACAGATTAATCGGCCTACCAATCATGAATTGTACAAGCCACATCCCATGATCCCAAATGGCTATGGGGATAATCTCATCTCCATTGAGCATTTCCATCATCAGTTACCACATGGATATAAACCATCATCCTTCCAATGTCCCGGTCGGAAAGGAGTACGGCATCGACTGTCAATTCCTTAGTGTACCGACTCTATAGGATCATGTACTTGGAATTGGATCAATTGGAAAATTCCTTTTCCAATTATCCTATCTACCGTGGACAGAGATTTAGAGTACTATCCCATAGGACATTCACTCTCACTTACTGAAAAGTGGATGATCCCTTGTTGTCCGCTCAATTGCCTCCATCGGATTTTCCTTGTACCCGATCAATTGCTATACTGGACCATATAAATACTGATCCATAAGTCAATGGTCAAAGCACAAGTTCCACTCAACAAAGTATCTTCGGCGACTCAGGTCAAAGGTCCAATCATGCAACCGTGATGATAGAAAACCCTGATAGACAGTTCAGTAAGATACCATTCAGGGTTTCTAATTCGGTCAGTTCAATGAACTCATTCAACTAATGATGACCTGTATGTGTATCTCATTGTCTCCACACTAATGACCAATGAGATCGGTCGTCCTCATCACATGAGAAGACATCACATACACTAGTCTATCCGGATCTTTGATGTCCCATCTCAAGTATCCTATGACTAAGAACATTTGGATCAAATACCTCTAGATGATCAATCTCATTATCATGATCTAATCATGATTTAATCATCATTGTATTTGATCAAGGACTTCATTATGATATTCGCATCTAATAAGAGCTTATAATGAAGATTTGCCTGATTAATTGAATGAGATATTTCTAAAAATGTTGAATCATATCATATATGATTGGCTTGTAGGGCATACATTTCTATCAATTAGCCCCCTGAACTAGCTCTCTGGCACCCAAGTGACTTTGAGGCCCAAATGTTTGAGTAAATTCTAGATTCATGTCCACAAAGAAGTTGGTAACCATTAAGAAAGGTGTTTTGGAGGGTGTAGGGTGTATTGGGAGTGTGATCTCCCATCTCAGATGCCTTATGGGTCGGACAAGTTTGGTAATCAATGTAGTTCTAATGCAAGAGAATGAAGTTTCAAGGATGAAAGCAAGCAAGAATATAAACAATGTAATACAAATAAAGACAATAAGCCAAACAATGATGAGATAGCTTGTAGAAATTGAAAATGCAACTGGGTTCATGTGGGAACCAAAAAATGATAAAATCTGATGCTAATAGAAAGGAAGCACCCTTGCCTGTGATGCTTTCAAGTTAAGGCATCCCTACCTAAGGTGCTTCCAAGCACAAATTGTGCTACTGTAATTGTTCCACACGGGACCAGAATAATGTTAGAAAAGAAGCTTTGAATAGAGTTGAAGTTCACATGGGAACTGGGATAGAGATGTCCACATGGGAACAGAGTACGTTCCCTAGGTCAGGGCTGATAGAAATGTATGCCCTACAAGCCAATCATATATGATATGATTCGACATTTCTAGAAATATCTCATTCAATTAATTAGGCAAATCTTCATTATAAGCTCTTATTAGAAGCGAATATCATAATGAAGTCCTTGATCAAATACAATGATGATTAAATCATGATGAGATCATGATAATGAGATTGATCATTTAGAGGTATTTGATCTAAATGTTCCTAGTCATAGGATACTTGAGACGGGACATCAAGGATCCGGATAGACTAGTGTATGTGATGTCTTCTCATGTGATGAGGACGACCGATCTCATTGGTCATTAGTGTGGAGACACTGAGATACACATACAGGTGCTCATTAGTTGAATGAGTTCACTGAACTGACCGAATTAGAAACCCTGAATGGTATCTTACCGAACCGTCATCGTGGTTTTCTATCATCACGGTTGCATGGTTGGACCTTTGACCGGAGTCGCCAAAGATGCCTTGTTGGGTGGAACTTGTGCTTTGACCATTGACTTATGGATCACAATTTAGATGGTCCTATATAGCGATGGATCGGGTACAAGGAAAATCCGATGGAGGCAATTGAGCGGACAACAAGGGATCATCCACTCTCGGTAAGTGAGAGTGAATGTCCTATGGGATAGTACTCTAAATCCCTGGCCAGGGTAGATAGGATAATTGGAAAAGGAGTTTTCCAATTGATCCAATTCCGAGTACAGGATCCTATAGAGTCGGTACACTAAGGAGTTGACAGTCGGTGCCGTACTCCTTTCCGACTAGGACATTGGATGGATGAGGGTTTATATCCATGTGGTAACTGATGATGGAAAGGCTCAATGGAGATGAAATTATCCCCATAGCCATTTGGGATCATGGGATGTGGCTTGTACCCTTCATGATCGGTAGGCCGATTAATCTGTTATCGGATAACGGATTTAATTAAATTAAATGGAATTGTTCTATTTTATTTAGGCCTCAACCAAATAGGTTATTGGGCCTAGTGGGTCACACACAAAAGGACTTATCCACAAGTTCAGGGGCAAGGGCGTAATTTATAGAGATTTTGGGTTTTTATGAAAAATTCCATAATTCTCTATAAATACTAATGGTTTCAGCCAAACCCCATCAAGCCAAGGGTGAAAACCACGTCCCTAGCCTCCTCCCTACCTCCTCCTCTCTCTAGAAGGTGTCCATGGTCGATGGAGCTCCGTTCGGGAAGAGTTCTCGAGGCCGGCGCGAAGGGAGAACCTGTTGTGGATGAAGTTCGTGTGGATACTGCTGGAGACCGGACACTTGAACGGTTTGTAGAGCTTGAGAAGCTCATCTCCTTCCTCTCCATGGGAATATATGAATCCCTATCAGGTATATTCGAACCCGATTTGATCGGTTTTCGGTTTTCGTCGTTCGGTTCTGATTGAGACGGATTCTAAAGGAACCCATAGGAATCGTCGCTTCCGCTGCACCAAATTTTAATGGACGATTCCTTACAAGGGCATGTCTACTCTCACCATGGAGTGTGCAACACACCATGTAGAATATTGTCCTCGTGGGCACAAAAGATGAATGTTGAATGCAAATATATAGTAATGACATTGCTAAAGTAGTAAAAACAATTGTTAATATGTAAAAGCTTTGTGTAGGAACTTGACTATGGCACCCCACTTGGGGCAGTTTCAGATAGAGGTACCTTGGTCTAGGAAGATTCTAGCTTCTATGTTGAAGACTGTGTGGCAGTCTCAATCAACTCATCCACACGAAGACGAGAGTTCCTCTTCAACGTATGTGAACATGAAAAAGACTTAGAGACACCAAGGATGTATGCGGAGTCTAGGTTTCCCTAGCTTTGGGTGCTTTCACAGTAGGGCTATAAACGAGTTGGATTCAGTAGCAGAATCACCAGAATTCGATTCCGAATCCGATAAGAGTTAAAGCGTTCCGATTCTGATTTCGATGATTTCAGAATTGCTATGTTCTGATTTTGAACTGATTCCGATTCCGTTATCAAAATTGGATTCGAATTCGATAATTTTTGAAACACATATTAAATAATAATTTTTATTCAAAATTTAGTTAATAATTCACATATAATTACTAAAATTTGATATTATCAGTTTAAAACTTTATTTGTATCATTTTATTAATTTATATAATATAATTTATAATTTATTTAACTTTGTTTTATTTAATTTTATTTATTTATTATCAAAATTGGATTAACAAAAATAGAATCAACTAATTCCGATTCCGATAAGCTACCGGAATATCTGATTCCAATTCCGATAGCTTATAGGATACAAGAACAATTTCCAACCCATTAATTTTTATCAGAATCGAATCAAAATATCGAAATATCGGATTCCGTTTACACCCCTATTTCACAATCTAAGTGTCTCGACCTAGGGTGCTTAGACCAAAAGCGTGCAAAAAAATAAAAGAAAAGCTTTTTAGGGTACACATTGTCCCACCCGGTCTTCACAAGATGTAGGCACGAGTTCGAACCCTAAACTTCGTCGGCTGAATGTCCCTTAGCGCCACTTGGACATTGGTGGGGGACGTCTGAGACCATCTCATTTTAAAGAGGAAGCCTCCAAAATTCACATTAACTTACCAAATGGTGAGAAATTGGGTCTTTTAATGTCTTGTCGAGTGCGTTAGATGTGCCCCATCATAAAGACACTTCTAAAGGGGTGAACCCTAGATAGGGATGCCTCCAATTAGGGTTAATTAAACTTTAATTAAACTTGTATAGATCCATAGACAATCAACATTAATTTAACCATTGCACCCCAACGACAGGGTGCATTAGTACAAAATTGGTTTAATCATCATTTAATTCTTGGTGGGTCCAACATTTCAAAATTAGTCAAATTTTCACTAGCTAAAAGCACCTCGGGCTAGGGCACTAGCACCCCCAAGTTGGGGTGCTTCTAAGAGACACACCCAAGCTTGGCATCCAGTTGGCAAAAATTGGTTATATTTGATTCTTACAGGTGTTCTTAAATGTTAACAACAAAACATGAGTTTTAGGCTCCACAATTAGGAAAATTTGACATATCTACAACTCTATTAACTTAAAAAGTTGAGTGTTTAAAGTTTTGTCATAAATTAAATGCTTTAGAGAGAAAGAATATAAGGTATTTTAAAGAGAGAAATTAGAATGAGAATTTAAAAACAGACAGACAGACAGACAGATAGATAGATAGATAGATAGATATATATATATAGAGAGAGAGAGGATATGTGTGGGTGGAAGGGAAAGGTCCATTGGGGAGGCCCCTAAGGGGCCTTATGGGTGCCCCTAATGGCTAGATCATAGATCAAGTGATTTGGCCTAATCCAGATTGACCAACCAATCTAGTTAACTTGGGCAACTAAATTGGTCGATTCGACTCAAAATTGGATTGATCAAGTTAAAATATAATTGGCTTGGGTAAGATCAAGTTTACTCGACCAAATTCAACATTCCATGGGTGGTGCTTCTTTTTTCGGGGGTTGTTCTTAGCAGCGACATCATTACAGGCTCATTCAATTTGTCATTAATTTTAAGAAATCAATGAAATTAAGAACATTAAAAATAATGTGAAATTCAATTACTGGTGATTAAGTTTTACCTAACTTAATTGGACTTGAAAGTAAGTAATGAGTTTGGTAATGTTTATGCTTTGGGCATCACATGTATATCTTGCAATTTGTTTGCAGGTTGAAAGTATGACAAGTTTTGAGCATGCCTTGTTTCTAAACTTTGATATGTAATACAATGCAAAATATGAATTCATGAGATATCTTGTAAATTGTGTTAGTTATCATGATTCCTTTGCTTATGTATGTTGTCAACAATATTACATACATTCTGATTCATTTGTTGATATCTATAGTTTGAACTTGTATGTAAAAGAACATGTTTTGTGGGTTGGAAAGTCTGACAAATTTGAGCATGAGTAGGTCGTTTTGAGATATGATATATAGAATGTGTAGTGTGCTACAATTTGATATGTGTTTTATATTTCACTAGACTGTTTATGGTAGTGGAATTAGAATAGAGGATCCATCTATCTTAGATATTGTAATTTATTCTAAGTGCATCACTACTTAGATATACTATGGATTTAGTTTAATGTTATGGTGCCTCTATATATATTTTTTGATCAAGTGCACTACAAGAAAAGAGCTATCGATGACTGGTTATTGACGATGTCTTTCAAAAATTATCATTAAAAACTATGTTGTAATAGTTAAAATCATGCTGTCACTAATAAGCATATACGGGTGATGGCGAATACGGGTGATGGAGAAGAGAAGTCGTCACAAAAGAGTTACTAGTCATCGCCATCGTAACACTAGTGACGACAGTTAGGCATCGTCGCCAAGACATATATTGATGATGGCTTAAGTCTTCATTGAAGTAGGATAAAATGCACTAAGTCCCACTGAGGCATGTTTACATAGCTATTGGCAATGACTATTCTGGGGGCTAGGGTGACTACTTTATTGACAACTTTAACTCATTGCTAAAAGTAATACTAGCAACAACTTTAAGTCATTGCCAGTAAACATGCTCTTACATGAAAAGAGATTGGTGATGCTCATTGCCTGTATAAGTTATTGTGATGGCTTATAATCCATCACTTAATGGGGATTTTTGTGAAGTCATCGGTTATATTTGACTAGTGACGGTTCCTGTGAAGTCGTCGCCAATATCATTGATAATGGATTTATTGGTGATGGACAAACAATGGTGTTAAAGCCTTCGCAAATAGTCTCTTGCAATAGTTTTTTTGTCAGAAAATATTAAACAAATTTATTTTAGTGGTGTAAGTTCCATGAAAATTTATGTGTGCCATGTGGCATACGTTATGCAAAGGTAAGGTGCCAAATTTATTCCAAAAAATGTGATATGTTATGAGCAAAAAAAAGTCTCATTAGAAGAAAATGAGGCTTTTACATGTGTCATATGCCATTAATATTTTAATGACACAGTGATAGCTCTTAGGTACAATATTTTAATATTTTAGAAAATTTTACATATGTGATTCTGAAGTAAAGAGATGTAGGTCACTTGAAGGGATGTCTTCCATTTTGTGTATTTCTTAAGTCTTGCATCAAGTTGTCCTTAGTTGTTTTAGTCATTACGTCTGCATTTATTAGAAAAACAAATTATAAAGTTTAGAAGCTAATCCTTAAGAGGTTAGTTACATTTTCATATAGTTAATGGGGTGTTTGGTTGCATGATATTGAAGGTTTTTGTTTTAATTTTTAAAAATTGTAAGAAAACTTGTTAAAAGAGGTGTTTGGTAACCATGACAATTTTATATTTTAAAAGTGATTTTCTTCTTAAACAAAAAAAGAGGGTCTCACCTCTTTCTTTTTTCTTGTGGTCCCCCACTTTGTTTGGTCATGTGTGGTAATTACTCTTTTTTTGTAATCACATCCCTCCAAACATGATAATTTTATGTCATGAGTTGGTTCACTTTTTATTTTAATACAATTTTTTATCATGAAAGTGTACAAAAAATTATCATGCAACCAAACACCCTATAAGTCTCTAGTCTCATTAAGTAAAAAAGTAAAGTAGACGAGAAACAATGTGTGTTTGATCTAAAATTAAATTAATTACCTTTGAAATATTGATCTTTGGTTATTTTTCTGATTTTACCATGTGTGTTTGCGAAGAAATATTATTAATATACATATTTGATGTATAGTAGTTTCAGGAGTTATTATGGTGAACCTATTAAATAAGATATAATTCATCTCACTTATTCTAAAATTTTTCTGTAAACAAAAATAGCATAGTAGAGCCATGATAGAATCAAATTCTGTATCAGTATTTGATATTAAATTCTTGAGATTCATTGTAAAATTTTGAAATTGTTTAATCATCAATTAAAATTTAATGTTATTTTATTTGGGAACAAAATGGCCATGTTTTTTAGGAATTATTTTCCCCAATTTCATTGTCAGATATATCTACTGTATGTCTCTTGTCCAATTTGCCAGAGGTAAGAGGATACCTATACTTGACTTAAAACTAAATTGAATTTTCTTTAAACTTCTTGAACTATAATTATCTTGTTATATTATCATATGTATTTGTTATACTGTGACTCACCCTATCTGTTATAAAATTCTTTAGATAATCACAATGATGAAGCAGAATAGTGATGAAATCAAATTCAAAGATCCACTATTATTTAAATTTAGATCTTATTTATATATATAGGTTCTATTATGATCACTTGAAATTATTTAATTATCGTTTAAAATTTAAAATCATGTTTTGTTCTTGAACTGTTCGAATTTCAAGAAAACATTTTTTCTCGATTATGTCGAGAAACGTGTTTGCTACGTATATTTCGTATCGTGCATGTCATTAATGCTGAAAATTGGCAATAAAATTACAAATAATAGTTTATCTGCTAAATATTTTATATAGTTTAATTATGTGGACGGGTGCTTTCTTCAACGTTTTCATTATCTGCCTGAGTTACCGTATCATCCATCTCTCTCGTCGCTGATCTATCATCAAAGACCGAGGACTCTGGTTTAATTCATAAACGTCTCTCGATCTCGACCTGCAAAGCAGAAGCCATCTGCCCTGCCCTTTTCCAACTGTTCTGTTTGGTTACATGATGAATTAAGTTTATCTTACAAAAATATATTTTTATAATAAATTGGTTCAGAAAGATATTCAACAATCATTAGAAAATATGTTTTTAGATAGAATTTTCTCTTGAACAAAAAAAAATGTCAAACTTTTTCTTAGTCTTACCCTCTTTCATCTTGTTTAGTCATATATGGTATTTTTTCTTTTTTTTATCGTATCTTTTCGAATATTATAATTTATATCATTGATTAACTCACATTTTATTTTAATATAATTTTTTATCATAAAAATATAAATTTATTGTGCAACCAAACATATTTTAATATTTTTTTACGTGGTCTCTCGCTTTTTATGTCATACAAGGTCATCGCACTTCTTGTTATTATATCTCATCTAACATGAATATTTATTTTAAACTATTTTACATTTATAATAATAATTTGTAAAAACTGATTGTGCAGCCAAACACCTTTATTAATATAATTCCACCATGATACAAGATCGGAACACTCGCCTCATATTGACTTAATCTGAAAAACCTTAACAGTTAATATCATGTCTAACCTCTCAGATTGTGACATAAAAACCTAATTTGACTAATATATTTATATATTAATCAATTTAATGTTTATTAAAATACACCATGCATCCGCTAGAGTCATGTCAAAGGTATATCGAGCTATAGGAGATGTGATTAGAGGTTAATCAAGACACCTGGGTCCATTTAACTCAATGTAAAAACAAATCATGCAAACTATTTTCCTTGGAGTAGCTTTATCAAAAAATTCAAAAACATAATATGTTATTTAATTGTGTGTAATTATTTTTCCTCTAAAAAATATTTCATAATTTAATTGGTCATGAATTATTCCTCCTACACATATTTCTATTCATTTGAACATTTCAAAGTATTCTTTAAAAATTATCTCTTACTGTGTTGTGAAATAATCTCTTTTTAAAGAAGTGGGACGTGTGATTCAATTATTAATTTTAATTAATTTAGGACATGTAAAAGTAAAACATAGAAATAGTATATTTTTTATGAAAAATAAAATGTGATCTATCATTTGTTTGATATGAACATTATTTTTTAAAAACATTTTCAGATAGGCACCATTATGCAAAACTTTCTTTCAAGATTTTTTATTAGTTGAAAATCATATGTTTGAAATAAGTATATATTAAAATATTATTCAATAAATAAAATTTTTATTTTTTATTACAGAATTTAAATAATTTTATTCAATAAATAAACTTTCAAAGTATGTTTTTATAAGTTAAGATCTAGGGCATTCATAGCCTCCCATCGGTTGCCAAGATCAGGATGGCGGGAGGTCATACTAAAATTGTTTTACGCTGACTCCTCCTTCACATGCAAACAAAACAAACGATCTGAAACATATTTTCGGAAAAAAAAAGTTACTTCCATGCAGAAGTTTTCATGGCAAACAAACCTTCCCTTAATCAAACAATTTAAATACCCAAATCTTTGGCTCTTCACAGGTCAGAGGTATGCTCAGACAAGTTAAAACGCAGCCTTTCAGTTGTTTTTTTTTTTCAATAGTTTGAAATGTTAAATCTCAGACAGAATCAGAGGTAAAATATTAGTTCAGCACAATTAAATTATAGACCTTAGAACATTGCATGTGACAAAAAAGTACTTAATGTGATTAAAATTTGTACTGACAAATACTTCTTTTTGCTCCTGGCCACTCAATGAATTTATGATAAACTTAAAGACAACTAAAACCCAAGAGCTTAAAAGATGTGCTAATGTAGAAACCTATATATTTATTTAACCCGCATCCGGACATGAGACATATCATTATATCAACCTTTGCACACATTAGAACTTCTAAAGATCTACAAGCTTGTGAACTATTAGTGACACGAAGTAGTGCTTGCCATGGTAATGGGTGAGATCCGCCAACTTGGTTAGACATTCTAAATTGCAATCAAAAAACGAGTTGAAAAGGCCTTATTGTTGCAGCACAATCCAGCACCTTCCGGACTTAATGACATTTAATGGTACACATCCACATAATTAGCATATCCATCATAGCCAAGAGTCTATATCTCCTTTCTGTAACTTGCATATATCACCACCAGCAGCAACACCAACAACACCACCACCATCATCTAATCACTGTGTTTTTTCATGATCGAAGGTGCATTTAGCTATCACTTCTATACATGCACTCGCGTATATCAGTGGATTCTCGACGGATGTAATTGGGTGTCAGAAATGGGCGAAATTCTTATTGGCATTCTATTCTTCAGCTGGACGGTGGGGAAGTAAACGATGACATCTTTCTCCCCTTTCCAACTGCATTAGAAATGTAGAGAAAGAACAACTCAGACGTTTTCACTACAGGGCTTGTTTGTTTGAACTTTGGGCGTGAAATTCTGCGAAAATGCGGTATTTTCGATCGTTTAGGTTATTAATGTAGAGCAGTGTATTATGAAAATAACGGTTCTTGTTTTAAATTACATGACGAGGGTGGAAACTAAAAGAAGAATGTACCATGGCTGTAAAATCATCTCGAGCATGTGGTCCCCAACCTTGTCTTTTACAAAGTAATTAAACCAAACAAAAACTCTTGTTTTAGGATCGAAAAAAAAGTCTTATTTTTGAATTAAGTGATTTTGAAACAAGAGAATTACAACAAAATAAACAAGGTCTTACCAAGAAAAGAAATCTGAAAGACGTACCTGAAATTGGTGACCAGGTGATGGAGAAATGCAGAAACCTCTATCCTGGAGAGATCCAGCCCAGGGCAAAGCCGCTTCCCACCACCAAATGGTGTGAAAGTGCTCAGGCTGCTGCTTCCTTTGTTCTACACGGAAGGATGTCAGTCACTCGTGTAGGTTGTTAGCAGGGCTTATTGCATCCTAGTTAATTAGGTGAAGTATATTTAACACCTGCAGCATGCATTCAGAAGAGAAGCTTTGTGATCACTTACCTGCCATCTCCAGGGATTGAACTCGTATGGATTCGGATAGTTCTCTTCATCCAAGTGGATGGAACTAAATGATGCCAAAACAGACCAGCCCTTGGGAAACAGATAGCCTAGATGGAGCAAAAAATAAGTGTCATACATACATGGGTGTTTTCAAATTTCCATGGCTGGGGGGAGCATAAGAATTTTTTGTTTAAATTTTATACGGTCATCATGGTAGAGTGATTACAATGCCCTTCTCTCCAAAGCAAGCATAATAGATCCCAGAGTATTCCAATAGCTACTAGCTAAGGCCCTGCTTGGTTAGAGTATCAAAAATGATACTACAAACAATTTTGATATAGATCTTTCTAGTGAATAGTGTATCAATGTCAAAATTGATACACGACTTGTATTACATAACTAGTTTTATTTGTGCTACAAGTTTCAAAACTGATACTAGTAATCGAACACCTCTCATGATGATTTCTAACAATATCAATTTTAAAATTGATAATGATATAAGCGTAATGCTGTTACCAAACAGGCTGTAAAATGTCGTTGGCAGATTTAAGATTGTGGCCCAAGAATAAAGAAGCCTAAATAAAAGCAAGCAGCAAACTCGCAGATTGGGGAAGAAAAAGACAGAGAAATGCCTCATTTGCACTGAGCCACAAGATTTGAACAGTTGTGAGAACTATTTGCTGGAACAGGAAGAAAAAGTGTGGAAATGGTGAGAACTTTCAGGATACCATTCTACATACTCAGTAATCAAAGAGCGCATTGCTAATTGTGTAAAAATAATAACTGAAATATCTACAAACATTGATTTATCAGAAACTTGATACTCCAAGTATCATGAACAAGGTATCCAAGATATTTGTTTTATTTAGAAATCTCGTTTTAGGAAGCCCCAATAACATAAACATTAATATCACATCGATCTTTCGCAAGAGCTTGCCTTGGGCAGTTTTTAGTAAATAATATATCCATAAGGAGTGCAATACCATTGATCTCTATATCCTTTGAAGCCTTTCTCCAGACACCATTGACAATGTTTCCAATCCGAAGAGTTTCATTGATCACCTATAAAAAGGAACCAATGGTATTAGTCTGGCAGCATTAATGAACAGAAAACAATCAAAGTGCTATTCACAGAAACAACTTACCCACTGAGTGAATGTCAAAGACATATAATCGGTCCAGGTGTAAGGTTCGCCGCTGTTGATTTTCTCCAGCTTTAAATTCATATTCTCTACCTGGTGATAAACAGATAATTTAATTAAGATATTTTCAAAGAAAAAGAATACAACTTTTAGAAAGAGAGACCTGCTTCAAGCTTAGAGATATTTAGGAGCAGTTTGGGATATCCAGTATAGACATAAGTTGTAAAGAGAAAGGTTTAAGATTTTTTTTTCTTATGTTCGGGGTGTTGTAAATGCATATAAAATGAAATCTCATGAATCTATTTATAAGATTTTAAGTTTTCACTCCCTCACCATGGAAAACCAATTGATAACAAAGTTCATGTATATGAAATTCCTAAAATTTTAAAGGCATAAATTTGAAACCAAAGAACTGCAACAACCCAAACAGCCTATTAGTCAACATAAAAGATAAAATTATTTATTCCTTTCTCAGAATTTGGTAACACATAAAATCATGGTCCCTCCTTTACCTTGTACCATTCCAAATTCCTAGGATCTGCTTCCTTGTTAGGTTTCATAATTTTGAATCCCATATATTGAAACAAGGACCTTCCTTCTGTTATCCATAAATCTACTGCCTTCTTTTCCTTTTCACCAAAATGATCTTTACCTTCCGAGAAATAAAATGTTCATCGATCTTATCTCGCTGTGCATAAATGCATTCAACATTTTGTACTTTATAATTTAAATGTGTACGTCTACAGTATATTCTCTTTTACACAATCCTTCTAATTCTCCAAAAACATGTGGATGGAAAATCTATCTATTAATGCGTGTTCTATAAACATGATGGATCCAATATACGTACCGTCAACTGCTTCAAAACAAGCGGACAGTCAGTCAGATACTTCACAGCAAGTGATATCAACACGGGAACTGAATGCTCTCCGGGTACCATCAGTTCAGTAATTCCCTCAGAAATAGAAGTTATCAGCATTTCTTGCTCATCACTTGTATTGGTTTCATTAATTAGGGCATCAAGAACATCCCTTATTACTGAGCTCCTCTCCAGCATTTGCTCAAACCTCTCTTTTATAATCGCTCTCATTAGCTTCAAAATTTTCTCCTTTGCCTGAACTTTGCCAAAAAATAAAAAAAATAAAAAAAATAAAAATCCACTGTTTCTTCGGTCTATGAAATCATCTGGTCTGAAAGGAAAAAGATCGATAGCTGAACCAGAAAAGAAAGTAAATTATCATTAGCTGTTGGCCTTATTTTTGTGTACACCTGCTGCAGCCATTTGGTGATATTCCGCTACCTGATTCAAGAACCACATTCTATCTATTGAAGAGAGAAAAACATGCATGTCAATATACCTTGAGTGACTTGTAAAGTCTGGTTCCTGGTAGAATGATGGGTAGACTTATTATTCCCCTCATGAACTCACTGAATTCCTTCTTCAGAATGTCCAGGTCCTCACCAGGTTCCATACTCACTAGCACCTTCAACAATGCTTGGAATGTAACCTGATATTCAACATGTTGTATGGATCAGGAACATATACATCAGAGTGATAATAAGGAAAATTAAATTTTAGAGAGAGAGAGAGAGAGAGGGGGAGAGGTTAGGTAATGTCCACAGAACCTTATTTAATTTCTATCAACATATAGTGAATCCTTCAGAAGCATCCATACCATAAGAAACACCCTGGACAGTCTCTGAGTTTTAAGTAGTTTGGTAAATTAATAAATAGCTTCACAAGTAACTATGAATTTCCTCTTGCAGATAAACCATAGTTGAAAATAGAAAGGCAAAGAGTGACACACATGAAGAAAGGCCATCAGGGCCGTTTACCTACACTTCAGGTCCATTTGGATCCATGTAAAAGTGCTTCCGTGGCCTTGTTTTCCCAAAATGGTGCTCGGTTGTGTTATTTGGTTGTACATAAAATTTGTGTCAACGGAAAATGCACTCCATTGACTTCTTTCAAATCTAGAATTTAGCATCCGCCAAATCATGGTGTACGCCATTCCTAGAAACTTACATATAATTTTTTATTAGTTCTTCGAATCGTTTGATACAACTATTTAAAGATAAAAATATTTCTAATTTTTAAGATAATCAAGGTGTATAAAATTGTTTTTAATTTAATATAGATTACCTGAGTACACTTTCTTTTTCAATAATGCATAAAAACCAAGTAAAATACGTCATCATAATAAACTGTACGTTAAATTAATAAAAAAATATTTATTTAATATTTTTAATTATTTTTAAATTTTTATTAAAATACATTATTTTACTTTTAATGTAATAAATGTTTATAAATATTTTATTATGAACAGATTATAAAAAATCAAAATTATTCTAAAATAAACATATTTTTACTTATAAAAAATTTATCCGTCATAAACTAACATTATTTTTATTGACACAAACATCCTCATAGCTTCATCTAAGTAATACAAGAATTTTTACATTATTTGATACATAGACAAATAAAATAGAAAAATATTGAAAAAAATAACTATTGGATAAAACCATTGTTTCATAAAAAATAATGTATCGGTCACAAAACAAATAATGTAGCTTCTTTCCTTGAAAGCAAGGATACTTTTTTTTTAATTTAAAATTTTACTTACAACAAAATGTAATTTTAGTATAAAAGGCCAGAAACATATCAGAAGAAATTAAAGTAAACTAAGAAAAAAATCCATGAAAATTAACTATCAATCTAATATTTTTATTGACACAAACATTATTTTTATCCGTCAAAAACTAACATTATTTTTATTGACACAAACATCCTCATAGCTTCATCTAAGTAATACAAGAATTTTTACATTATTTGATACATAGACAAATAAAATGGAAAAATATTGAAAAAAATAACTATTGGATAAAACCATTGTTTCATAAAAAATAATGTATCGGTCACAAAACAAATAATGTAGCTTCTTTCCTTGAAAGCAAGGATACTTTTTTTTTAAATTTAAAATTTTACTTACAACTAAATGTAATTTTAGTATAAAAGGCCAGAAACATATCAGAAGAATTTAAAGTAAACTAAGAAAAAAAATCCATGAAAATTAACTATCAATCTAATATATCATGGTTCTTAATGTTCTTAAAACATATTTCTAATATACTATTAACTCATGTTGCAGAAAAAAGAACTTTTAAACAATATAATTTTGGTCATAATACTTTTAAAAGTAAAACAATAAATATTCTGAAAACATTTTATAAGCAACCAAAATGTTAAATTTTTTTTCAAGGAAATCATTTCCAGGATACCAAATAGGATATTTGTTTTTCCATTTCCATGAAAAAGTGACTCCGTGCAAAACATTTTCATCCATTTCAACTTTTACATGGATCCAAATGCACCCTTAGGCCATGTTTGGTAATGCTATCAAGCACCTCTATCACTATCAATTTTAAATTTGATATTGATGGTAATAATCACCTAGAGGTGTTTGTCTAATAGTATCAAATTTGAAATTTGTAGTTCAAACAAAGTGTGCAGTGCAATACAAGTGTCAACTTGTAT
Organism: Cryptocoryne crispatula var. balansae; assembly: GCA_036172225.1. Taxonomy (NCBI): domain Eukaryota; kingdom Viridiplantae; phylum Streptophyta; class Magnoliopsida; order Alismatales; family Araceae; genus Cryptocoryne; species Cryptocoryne crispatula. The sequence goes on from CM069927.1 coordinate 30,354,058, forward strand.
CAATTTTGATATTAATACTCAAACTTCTAGAAATATCAATATCAATACTAATATAGTATTATTTTTTACACCCTAACCAAACAGGCCATTAGATAATATCTTCTACTGCAGATAATGTGTTCTACTAGCAACACATCAAGCATTCAAAATGATTTACGTTAAATAAGCATCAGAGTCAGAAAATTCATGGCGACAGTTTCCAGACCAACTGCATCTGATCGCAGATAAGAAGCCCACTCTATCTCGAGTTTAAACTCGGATAAAAATTTTAATTCATTTAACATGCTTGATTGCTAACGAACAATTTTAAGGGTTTTTTATTTAATTTTCTAAAATATTCAACAGAGTAATAAATCAAGCATGTTTTATATCTATCTACCATGCAGAGATGCGGGAAGGAGGAGGACATGTAACACAATACCTCCCTGGCTAGGTCCTGCAGGTGGATCAGCTGCCCTTCCTGCCGGGAGAACAAGGACCGCAGCAGCGCTCGCTCTACGGCGTCGGCGACGCTGGCCCGGGCGGCCGGCGACTTGACGAAGCCGGCGATGAGGCCGTGCACCCTGCGGTGGGGGCTCCCCTCCCGCCGCAGGATGGAGCCCTCGCCGAACAGCACCTCCACCGACCGCGGGTAGGACGGCACGAAGCCGTCGCTCTGCAGCACCGCCCTGCTCACCTCGGCGTCCGTGGAGACGACGACGTGCCGCCCCAGTATGTGCGACTTGAAGACCCTGCCGTACCTGCAGCCTTGCACGTGAGAGCGGGTTTCTGGCTCGGAGCCCCAACACAAGCATGGCGGGTTCGAGAGTCGATCGCCTCGGTCCTCGGTGGAGAAAATAGTCACGATAATAATCACTTTTAATTGAGAATTACGACTATTCTCTCTATCCGAGGATTGAGGGCCTGAGGCCATTCTCTCTCGTGGTGGGTCAACACAGTCCGGACGTACGTTTATCCACGGGATGTATACTTGATTTATAACATAGTATCAGAACGAATCATCTTACTTTAATACTTGTTTTATTACGAAATCTTAACCGTTACGCAACATCATACTTGTGCGGAGTCCACATAATACGTATCTCTGTGCCTTGCCTCACGTTCTAACTGTTAGGAAACTGAATAACTTAGTGTTATTTCATTATTATCGCTAGATTCGGCTGCGTTTTACCTATACAGACCAGGGGAGGAACAGGGTGGGGGAAGAGACGGGACAGCAGCTCGAGCTGATTTCCGCCGGTACCCACCTATACGTACGAAGGTTTCCGCTTCCGCAAGAAGGCAAACGCGAAGAAGGAGCAGCGAACAAGACGGAGGGCAACGATCGTCTGGCAGGACGTACGTATCTCCGCGGTGCGGTATGAAGCAAAACAGCCCGGCCATCGAGAACGACGACGACGATGTATTCAGCGGCTGATCCTACTGATTTATGGAAGGAGCGGCGGCCAGAAACATTGTTAATCGCAGCTACAGGCATGCAGAGAGATAGAGAGAGGAGGGGGAAAGAGAGAGAGAGAGCTGACATGTTTCGCCGCTTCTCCATGAAGCTGACGGGCCGATCGGTGTAGCCACAGGCTATGAACTCTAGAGTCTCCCCCACGAAAGGCCATCCGGTGCTGCCCCTCGGAAGCATCCTCCCCTCCCCGCCGCCGCGGCCGCCAGAGCCGCCGCCGCCTCTCCTGCGGACCGCACGGCGCGAGAGGGCGACACTCTCACCACCGTCGCCAGCAGCTCCAGAGGCATCCTCGGACAGATCGGAAGCACCTGTTCCACTCTCCGCCTTCTCCCGGCTCGCGCTGTTGGGTCGCAGCCGGCGGGTCCAGCACCACCAGCCGGCGGCGCAACAGACAACACAGAAAAGCTGCAGAAACAGCCAGCCCTCCTCCATGGCCCTCCGCCGGCCCCTTCTGCTAGTGCTCCTCCCCTACTCGACGGGGATGTGACACCCCCCGCCCCCTTCTGCCGGCCACATCCATATATCTCACACAGAGAGAGAGAGAGAGAGAGACGGGGAAGATATGGAGGAGCCGGGAAGATATGGAGGAGCCGGCAGCCACCTCCTAGTAATTAATGAAATTTTACTGCCGGCAGGAAACAATATCGATCCACGACCGATCTGGATACTGCCCGGAGTCCGTTCCCTCCCTGGATAGCCGCAACACTTGGGATGGATCGGCAAGACAAGAACAACCGCAACTTCCGCTGCCTTAAACTTCCCAACTTTGGAAGGGTTTTGTTTTGTTGGCTGCAAAAAAAAAAAATCGATGAAAAGTTTATATGTCAAAATAAAATATAAAATAAACCAAATGCGTAAGATTATTCATGCTTGGTGATGATAGCAAATGGGTGGGTGGTAGTTCCTGTATGATTAAAAATGGATGGGTGATCACAAGAAAATAATAGGGTTAGATTTCATTTATTTTTTTATGCATGACTAATTTTTCACAGAATTATATTTTTATCACCATTTCCAAACATTTGTTTGTTCTAAAATAATACTTTTGTAAAAAAAAAAATTTACTTTATCCTGATACGACATCCCTTTTAAGCATGCAAGCCCCGCAAGGTCCTCGCGGCGTACACACACACACACATATATATATATATATGAGGTATGTTTGTTTGCCTATAAAGTGGTCATCCAAGCAAGTTTTTCCGAAATTAATTAATAACTATCAAAGATAGTTTATTTAATACTCATGTTACTTACACTTTATGAGATATGTTTTTAGAGAATGACTTACAAATATTTAAATAGATAAACATATTTTCAAAGAAAATGATCTTTTTGCAAATAAAACAACCGGTTATATTTTTCATAAAATTAAATTACATGTAACCAAATGAAAATTTATGTTTTCAATTTCCTCGTAAAGTTACTCCATGAAAATTGTTTTCCTTGATTCAACGTTTACAAACATCCGGATGGCCCGCTGCAAATGGATCCAAATCGGCAGTAGATTATCATGTCTTAAATTTCAATTCTCAGGAGTAGTTAAAGTCAATGAAAAACTGATTTCAATTAAATGAAAATGACGACATTCTGATTTCATTTCGATAGATTAAAATTAGGACATTTTGATGATTTTAAAAACTTTATCATACATTATTTTTTATCAAAAGAATTAATAATGTCATATTATTATTAAAATTCGATTGATTCTTATTTTATTTGTTATCATTTACAATCATAATTTTTATATCATGCCTATATCATGTATTAATTATTTTATATTTTAAAAAATATATATTAAATTTTATTCAAGATAGAAAAAGTTAAATGCAGACTTGACTATTTTTATTTTCATTCTGATATGATATCTCAAAGCATAGATAATATTTTGAATCTAACAATTTACACGATACAAAAAATAATTATACCTTTGTTAATTCTTGAAATGAAATAATGTTATCACCATCTGTTTGCCCCGTTACTACAAAGAACAAAATTGTATGACTACCGTTCATACACTGGTATGCATGTCGACATGGACCCTGAACTACGTTCAACCATGCAGAATCATGGATTAAAAATTCAAAATGCATAACAGTACTCATGTTTAATTAGGGGTGCAAACGAACCAATACACTCGACAAGTAGCTCGAAGCTCGGCTCGATAAAAACTCGACTCGGCTCGTTTATTATGTTAAATGAACGAGCTTGAACACAAAATATAGCTCGACTCATTAAACGAGCCGAGCTTGAACAGACTCCTGCTCGGCTCGATAAGCTCGCGAGTAGCTCGATTAAATATTATATTATATATTTATTTTTAAAATTAAATTATGAGTATTAATAATTATTAATTATCACTTAAATATATTAAATAATTTAAAATTTGAGTTTAAACTTAGATTGAGTTTCATTAACGAGCTAAATATAGAGTTTCACAGAGGATTTTTCATTGATTTTGAGTTTTATAAACGAGTTTGTATATAGTTTAAGCTTGAATGTAAATTGAATTTTAGTCTAACTACTACTCGAGTTCGAGCTCGACTCGGCTCGATTAATAAACGAACCAAGCTTGAACAAAGATTCCACGTACTCGCTAAAACTCGAGCTCGAATTCGAACTCGTATAAAATAAACGAGCCTAGTTTGAATACCATACTACTCGGCTCGGCTTAGCTCGTTTGCACCGCTATGTTTAATGTGTAGTCTGCAATACCTTCCAAGAGTCCAGAGATATACAGTATACGCGCACATGCAACATATGAATACACGCAAAAATATATAAAACATATAATTAATTAAAATTCATAAAAGTATTTATTTGTATGACGTAGATAATTATTTTTTTCTACCATCTTTTATAACAAAGGCAGCGACACAGGCCTCTAGATCCCTAGCTCTAATTTTGTTTTATCTGACCTTTTGGTTGCCTATGAAGAGATAGAAGAGAGGAGCTACAGAGACAATAAATAATATGAGCTGGCCTATGATAGGGGTAGGCCTCGTAGGCTTTTTATTTCCTTGGCGTCTATGCGACGCTCCCGCTCTCCTCCGCGATTTACGTGCCAGGCCCATGCACAGAGGAGGCGGTTAATCGCCCGCCACGTGGAGGGCATTGATGGGAGTCCGGTTGTGGGTGGACGTCACTCCACGCGGCGTACATGCAACCTGCTCTTCGGCACGTGTTGCGAGATGACAGAAAGGGTCGCGCGCCATAGAACAGATCTACCCCTTGTCCCTTGCGAGACCCACCCGGTGCCACCAGCACCGTAAATGCTTCTGATGTTTTTAAAAATGTAATTTAATTTTAACAAAAATTAAAATAATTCAAAATTTGATTTTGTGTTATATAAAATGCTATAATGGGAATTAGATATTCCAGTAATTTATTAGAATAAAAATTAAAATCAGATATTTCGATTGTTTATCGGAGTTGATTTTAAATTTATTTATTCGTTTTTAATAAGAATAAGTATATAAAAATAAAATTAAATAAATTATAAAATATGATATATAAAATAATATAATAAGAAAAATAAAAAATTTAAAGAGGTTATATCAAATTCTAATGATTATACGTTAATTGTTAACTTTTTTTGATAAAAAATGATTGTACATGATGTGGTTTGAAAATAATTCAACTCAGTTTTCATTCCGATAATAAAATCAAATCGGAATATACTGATTATGAAATTATCCAAATCAAAATTGACGCAACTTAATCTTTATTTGAATTGGAATCGGATACAAGCGATTCCCTATCCAATCTGACTAGTTTGTAGCCTTAGTTGCCATGTTCCCAGTGTAAGGTTTTTTGATAAACAAAATAGGTTATTTGTATGAAATTTCAAAATACTTAATATACTCTTTTATTTAGTTGTAAGTAATATGATATTTTCAAAACCGTTACATTATTTACAGTTTAGGAGTAGTTTGGAAACAGGAGTAGTTGTTAAGTTGTAATAACTTTCGAAATATAGCACAGATAAATATTATAATAATATAAAATATATAAGAGTATAAAAATAATCAAATAATGTATTAAATAATTTATATGATAATTAAATGTATCATTTAGTATTATTTTATCATATTTATACAATATAATATTTAAATATTAAGTATACTATCTTATAATATTTGTGTAACATATAAAATAAAAATAATTAATTAACATATAACATATAATTAAGTATGATGCTTAAAATACCTAAAATATCTTATTATATTTACATAATATATAATATAATATAATACAATGTATTATACATGACTTAATATGCATATTAAATATTAATATATAAATTAAATATTTGTGACAAACCAAGAGACTTGATGCACTTATCATTCTATAGATATCAATATATATATATGTTAGAAGAATAGTAGGACCTTTAACCTACATTCTAACCACAGAAATTAGAAATAAAAAAGAAATAGAATGTTGCTACTGCATACAATCCATGCTATATTAACAACTCAAAATTATGTCAGATTATAGATTCAAAATTTGCCATCCAATTCACCAAACCGCATGGTAGGTTGTGATTTTGTAAGGAGAACAACTAGTTGCTCAACATAGGAGACACGTACGAGGAAGACTTAGTGTGTCAAGAAAAATAATGTTGATGAACATAGTGGTAGTCAAATTGAATATGTTTTGCTCTCTAATAAAAAAGTGGGTTGTTGGCAATTTTGTAAAGCACTTTGATTATCATAGTAGAGAGGAGTTGCTGTATAGAGATCAAGCTGCCAAGGGTGCATAAAAGACATTGTAACAAAATAAATGCCAAGGGCGCATAAAAGACATCATATATCACGATATTCATCTTCAATACTAGAATGAGAAATTACTAACTATTCTTGCTACTTTGAGAGATAAGGAAAGAGCCCAAAGAGTTGCAAAACTCAGTAGTGGAACAATGATTAGTGGGGCTTTCAACCCTTCTACATTTAGTGTAGACAAAAGCTCCAAAGATGATGTGATAGAAGAGAAGAGATCGAAGAATAGCACCACACAACTACCAAAGAGCTCATAGTAGAGAGACAAAATGGATTGAACTAGATGCACTAACAAATAAAGTAAGAATGTGTACTTCATTTGTAATATCCTAACAAAAAATATTGAGGTAAACTAGAGCATAGGGCTGTAAACGGAGCGGATACGGAGCGGATATGACATTTCCGAATCCGCTCCGCTGGCTAATTCGGATATCGGATATCTGCTCCGAATTAAATTCGAATACGGAGCAGATCTTCACAATCGGATATCTCTCGAATACGGAGCGAATACGGATAATATCCGGTTCGATTTACTGTGGGGGAGGGGGATTCTCGACGGGAGGCCCGAGCGCTGTGGCCCTGCGGGGGAGGGGATGCTCTGCTCGGGGGGAGGGGGAGCCACCAGCAGGGGGCTGAGAGGAGGGCCCGAGCCAGAGGGGGAGCCGCCGGAAGGAGGGGAGGCTCGGGGGGAGGGGAGCCACCAGGAGGGGGCCGGGAGGAGGGCCCGAGCCGGAGGGGAGCCGCCGGGAGGAGGGGGATGCTCGGGGGGAGGGGAGCGGCTGGGAGGGGGCCGGGAGGAGGGCCCGAGCCGGAGGGGAGCCGCCGGGAGGAGGGGAGGCTTGGGGGGAGGGGGAGCCGCCGGGAGGGGGCCGGGAGGAGGGCCCGAGCCGGAGGGAGACGCCGGGAGGAGGGGGATGCTCGGGGGGAGGGGGAGCCGCCGGGAGGGGGCCGGGAGGAGGGCCCGAGCCGGAGGGGGAGCCGCCGGGAGGAGGGGAGGCTTGGGGGGAGGGGGAGCCGCCGGGAGGGGGCCGGGAGGAGGGCCCGAGCCGGAGGGGGAGACGCCGGGAGGAGGGGGATGCTCGGGGGGGGGAGGGGAGCCGCCGGGAGGAGGGCCCGAGCCGGAGGGGGAGCCGCCGGGAGGAGGGGAGGCTCGGAGGGAGGGGGAGCCGCCGGGAGGAGGGGCTGGAGCAGCGGGGGATGCTCGGGGGTGGGGGAACCGCCAGCCGGGAGGAGGGGGAGCCGCCGACCGGGAGGAGGGCTGGAGCCGAAGGGAGGGGAGGGAGGGAGGGAGCCGGGAGGGATGCGGGGAGCCGGAGGGAGGGGGAGACTCGGGAGGGAGGGCGATGCGGGACAAAGGGAGCCGTCGCCGGGAGGGGGATGCTCACCGAGTCGCCGCCGCCGGGACCGGGAGGTATGCTCGCACACCTTGCTCGTGCTCGCCTTCGCTGCTCGTGCTCGGGACGCCGTCTCCGACTCTCGCTTGCCGCCCGCCGGGATGCGAGATGGGGATCCGTGGGAGGCTCGGGAGGGAGGGGGACCCGCAGGGGACGCGGGGACCCGTCGCCGGGAGGGCGATGCTCCCCGTCCCCCGAGTGCTCTCCTCGTGCAGCGGTGCTCGCCTTCGCCTCCTCGGGACGCCGTCGCCGTCTCCGACTCTCCGCAGGCTGCCAAGATGCGGGATGAGAATCGGGGGGCTAGGGATTTCGGGGGTGAGACGGATGGGTTGTGTAAATTGTGGTTTAAAGAGGACCGTTGGATCTTACATCCAATGGCTCAGTTCGAACCGGATCTTAATCGGAGCGGATCTAGTGATTCCGAATCCGCTCCGTTTAAAATTCGGATAATATCCGAATCCGAAAATATTATCCGACGGATCAAGTTAAACGGATAATATCCGCTTATCCGGATACGAATTCGAACCGGATCCGAATTTTATCCAGATCCGTTTACAGCCCTACTAGAGCACCAATCAATTATTGTGGGATCTTCATTTTTATGATGTAATTTAATAAAAATAATTAAAATTATAAAATTATCATATTTGATGAGACATAATACGAAAAATAGAGGCCATATATAACTAAAAATATATTTTTGTAATAGTTATCAAATACTTTTTTATTTTTTATACCACCTCTCTCTCTCTAAATATATATGTGTGTGTGTGTAAAATTTGATGACTTTAGAGCCTTTTCTTTTTTCATTGATAACTTCAGAGCCTTTTTTCATGGACGTAAATCGGAGCCCATATCTCATCTCCTTGATTCGTCTAATCGAGAGGCAGACTCCATGTAATACCCCAGTTATTTTTTAAAAAAATTAGTTAATAAATATTTATTATTATTTTAATCTGCTCCTCCCCCTATTTAATCCCCTTTTTCCTCCCCCGGGAGAAACCCTCCCCGTGCAAACCCTCGGCGCCCTCTCTTTTCCCATCGGAAAACCCTAGTTTTTTCTTCTTTTTCCCTCTCCTTTTTCCCCTCGGTCGCCGCCGCCTGCAACCCCGCCTCTTCCCCTTTTCCCGCGCGCGAGACCGCGCTCTCGCCGCCGTGGTGACGCCGTCCCCGCCGCCAGCCTTTGACCGCCGTCGCCGCGGTGACGCCGCCTCCTCGTGCCTCGGCCGCCGCATCACCGCCTCGCCCGCGCGGCCGCCCCGCCCGCCTCTCGCCGCCGCGTGGCCGCCACGCCGACCACGTGCGCCCGCCTCCCCGCCCTCGAGAAGCCGCCCGGCCGCCGCGTCGCGCCCGCCGCCCGGGTGAGCGCCGCCACGTCTGCCGTCCCGCCACGCGGCCGCCGCCGCGCCGCGCGGCACCGCGGCCGCCATCGCCACGTCAACCCCCCTGCGCCCGCCTGCGCCACCGCCGTGCAACCCGCCGCCGTGCGCCACCGTGCGCCGGTCTCATCTCTCCCGCGCGGTGCTCTCTCACCTCCTCTCTCCTATCGCCCTCTCTCCTATCATCTTCTATTAAAATCCCTAGTTCATGATTCTTCTTCTACCAACAGCTTTTGAAAACACCTACCCGGCTCGATTTTCCGTCGCCGACGCAACCGCGGCAGTTTCGTCGCCTGATTCAATTTCCTTGGAATTCCGTGCGCCGTTCGCCATCGCCGTGAAGGTAGGCGTCTCGGCTATCCTTAGCACTCTAATATTTTTATTAAACCGTAAGAATCATGTTTAGATCACCAGGATTAGAATATTGTAGTTAATGGGCTGTTTTGGATTTATTAGCATGTTTAGTTAGAGTTAGATTAATTTGTCTAGACCGTGCATATTTAGATTAAAATTAGTTATTCATGTATGTTGGTCATCATGATAGGTTATGTATGTTTAAATCTAGCTAGTTTAGTATGTCTGCATCGCGATGAACCTTAATCATGTATATCTCGATTTGATAAAAAGCCGATGTAAGGTTTAGGCATAATGTTGTTAGAATTTAGTTTATTTTCTTTTATGTGATAGGTAGTTCTGTTTAAGCATGTAAGTGTCATGTTTAGGTTGTAAATTGCATGATCATATTTATATGCATTAGTTGTGCTAGATTGTGGTCTGGTATGCAAATATGTGGTGCATAGAACCATGGGTGTTCATCTATTTATTTCATATTTGAAATGCCAATCTAATGTTAATGTGTTTACTGTCTGAGTTAATTATATGCTTTGCATGGTGTGGAATGTGGTTAGTGCAGTGAGCTGCATTGTGATGGAAATGTACTTCACCAGACTAAATTAGTGGCCCGTGGGCAGCGGAGGTTAGTTCAATCTGGAGCATCCTTCGATCCCCGGATACTGGCGGTTTATCCTAAGTACTCCCCTGCCTAGGGGTACTATGGGATTTAATTCTTATATGTTCTTCCTACTATATGGTAAATGCGGGTGCTAGTTTTGTGATGTGACTACATTTATCAGATGGAGCATGGTATTTACTCAGACAGGTGTCTAGTTGTGTGGATTGGCATAGATGGTAGTGTTATAGATGTGTCATTGGTTTTATGTCAGGTCTATGTGTTCTGGGCATACCTAGAACAGTTTAATGTGTAGGTTGTGATGGTTTTTAATGCATATAGAGTCTAGTTATCATATGGGGTAATAGAATGACTTTGTAATCAATTAATTAAAGATATACAATTAGTTTACACCCTATGTATTAAATCTGATTTTTAGGTTTATTATGTATTGTATACCACTAGAATCATTATTATAGTGGGGTAGTTCGGGTGTAAGTCTTACTGAGTCTGTTGTGACTCACCCCTTCCGTTGTTAATATTTTCAGGAGTGCAGGTTTAGCGCAGCAGAAGCGTAGTGGTATTTTGGAATTCGAGGAGCTAATGGATTTCTCATTCAATGTCGGTATTTAATTTGTTTAGATAGGTGTTTGTTTATGGTGATATTATGTTGTAAAGTTTGGATTATTTATTTGGATTGAGATTTTAGTCTTATTTGGTTCCAGACCGATATCCTTTCCCGTTACGTCGCCGGATTATCTTCCGCTGTGCATGTTAAAAATCCGGGTCGTGACAGATTGGTATCAGAGCCTTAACTCGGCCTGAATGTCTATATTGACATGCCCGAGTTCTAGAGATCGGTTTGGATTGGATGGAATTGATGATTGGATGATCATGATCAGATAGAGAGAGTAATTTAGATTGTCTATTAGATTGGGAATCTTTTGATGGCATTGGGGTTTGATATTAGATGAGTATTTTAGATAGAATAGAATGAGTTAGATAGATAAATAGATAATTGATAGATAGTTATCTAGATGGGTAGTTAGATAGATAGTTTGATAGATAGATGTGTTTATGGTGAGTAGATTAGATAGAAGAGAGAATAGTCAGATTGATTGAAGGATGCAATTGTTCGATGAGTCCGGTTGAATTTTCGAGGACGAAAATTTTTGTTAGGAGGGTAGATTGTAATACAATATTTTTTAAAAAAAAATTAGTTAATAAATATTTTCGTGACACTCCACCCTCTCGAGAGTTGGAGGGACTCCCTGCAATCGCAAAAGCACGTAGAAACCTCCGCTCTTCTTATTCGCTATACAACGAATTACAAACAGTACTCCTGACGCTCAAAAGAATCGAGGCCATGCATGCAGAAACGGGGAGTTATACAGCCCGCCGTGAACGAGCTGAATCCGCCGCCTTCTGGCCGTCGGCTCAAGATCGAGGGCCACCGTTTCCTCCCCGCTTCCGGCTCCTCCCTGCCCTATCTCAGTTATTTTCAGGGACAACGCCCGCCGCGGATAGGACCGTAGGTGCAGCCCGAACGCCCCGTGCCCGAACCAGTACCCTTGGGCAGAAGCCCCAGCAAACCGAAGAAGTCGTCGACGTTGATACCCTGCAGCGGCTGGTCTTCCCGCAGTGCCCTCGCCTCCGCGAGCTGCTGCGCGGAGCTCAAGATCAGCACCGCCGTGAAGACGGCCACAGACAGCAGTCGGAGGAGCTTCTTCCCAACGTCGTTACGACCCATCATGAGGGAGCTAGCGGATGAGGGAGCTGGCAACGTCGTTCTGGTCAGGCTGCGCGTCCGGAGAGGCTGATTCTTCTGTTGTCAGGCCGACACCCACCGCGAGCTCCGAGTTTAGGAGAAAATGACGATGCGATGTCTGACGCGCTTTGCGTCCAGGCCTCCGGCGGCGGCAAGGCAACGTTCCGATCAGGCTGCTCCTTCGGAGGATCTTCGATGTGCGATCTGCTTTAATTTGCCTAAGAATCCGGCGGAGCGTGCTTATATATATATACTTGCCGTGGCGTGGCGAAGGGGTAGACTGGTAGAGTAATACATCGCTGCGCGTCAGCCTTGGGAGGGTTGACCGGAGACCTCCGTGCAGGGCAGTTGCCGGAGGTGATCCGAGGGCGTCGACGGGGCTATCGGTCAAACGTTTTACCGGTGGTTGACCACGCGGGCAGACCTGTTCCCCTTGGACGGAGCCAACGTACTGCTTGGGTAGCATTATGTTTGACGATTTTATTTTTATTTGTTTTAACAGATGTTTGATGAAACTGGTATATACGTCGTCTCTTTGGAAGTTTTTCTTTAATTCTCTGGAGACCATATTGCCTCTTCCATGTTAATGTCTCGTTTCAATTCCCACTGTTTTAATATGCACTCTTCTGAATTAGAGAGATGCACTCTTCTGAATTATAGAGCCTGCTTTATTGAAGTATCTTCTTAATCTCTCTTCTTGTTGCTAAATAACGTTCTTGCTTTTTTTCCAATCGGTTAATTTCTAGTTCTACCCAAGTTTATAGATGACTCGTAGCTACATTAAAACCCATCTTAAATATCCTATTTTATAACATAGCAATAACGACCAGTAGGATGATTGAAGCAAAGTTTTATTTTACTATATATTTTTATATATAGCAAAGGTGTATAAAAATATTCTTGCAACCAAAGCACCCCATTTAGATTTACCTGATAGATTTACTCTACAATGTGTATTGTAATAGGAATGACACATTCCTAATTCAAGGGGAGTACTGCGCAGTTTTAGACGAGATTCACGTTGAAAGTCACCGTAACAGTGGCATCCATCTACGTACCTGATCTAATTAAGAGATGGCATAAACAGGATCAAGTGACTAGCTAGATCCCCCCTCACGTAGCTAGTTTAATCAGCGACTGACACGGTAACTGATCTTGGCCGTAAAAACCGAGCCAATGTGCATTATTTCACAAGAAACACACTTAAGCATATATCTATGCTTCATGATTATGTGAGGTAGAGATTATTCAAACCCCATTAACATGAATACATAATAGATGTATGACTCTGACCCGATAAAAGTTGACTTTCTTGACACTCAGAAATTAACAAACTTGGAATCGTACGTACGTATCAGAGTGCGGCTTGCCCTCGAAGGCCTCTCGGTCCTCTTCTTACGGCCGTGCTTGCCGCATGCTTGTAGTTACCGTTATGCATGCCCTCTTGACGTAGTAAAAGGGGGAACACAGTACGTACGTAGTCGGACCAATTCTTGTCCGCCCTGCAGCGTCGATCTCGCTCAACTTGGAACGCGGTGCTCTCTCTTTCCACGGCACAAACCAGCTTGGTCAACCGTCTTCCCCCCGCGTAGCCGACTGTGGAAATCAAACTATGTGATCCCCGTCAAATCATCCAGCTTCTCATTTTCCAAATAAACCTGCACGCTGCCGCCAGGCTGCGGTTTCTTGATTGGAGCGTCGTCCAGGGAACAATTAATAATGGTTAATTAATTAATTAATTAGCATGGATATATATAAGAATGTAATACATGTAATTGATATATAATATATTGAAGGGAAATGTAAAACTAATGATCGTTGTCGTAGGAGTAGGAGAAGGAGAGAAGAAGCAGTGAAGAAGAAGAAGAGGAAACCCCAGGACATCGCCGAGAGAGGAAGCTGCTGGGATGCCACCATCGTATAGAGAGGGAGAGGGAGCTGCAAGGAGCTGCGAGAGAAAGAGAAAAAAAGAAAAAAAGGAGCCAAGAGGATGTAAGGACCGGAGGAAGTCGCGCCGCGCGCACACATGAGGAAAAGGGCGTATGATTCAGGTGCTGGATGTGATCATGTGTGTTGTCGTAGAATATAATAGATTTATCCTTTTTTAACAGATACAATTCGTGATAATAGATTTAATATTAGATATTTTTATTTTACTTGTATTAAAGCAACGGGTTGTCTATTATCGCACTATGAAGAACAATAGATTGATCCATTTTAACTGCATCTTAATTAACTAATGTTCTATTTGGTTAGAATATCAAAACCGATACTACATCACGTTCGATATATTGATATTGCTAAACGTACGTTAGATGTTAGAGTATCAACGTATCAAAATTTAAACAAGCTCAAACTTGTGTGTTACATGGTATGTTTTGATTACAGCATAAAATTTAAAATAGATATTATTAGGTAAACAGTTTTTTTCTTGTGGTAGTTAATAACAGTTTTTTTTTTCAAAATTAAAAACGATAGAAATATTTAATCCTGTTGCTAATTAACAGGGCCTAAATTAATTAAGGAACCGGTGAGGGTACCGTGGACACTTCTTCGTCCCCTCAGGGGTCTCACCGCCGTCCTCCGGCCACCGTCTCTTGGGGTTGCATGCGCTACCGTCACGCAAACATGGGCGTCGCCGGAGAAGTCCTCCGGTCTCTACCCCGTGTCTGCTGCATGGATGTCGTACGTGATCAGCCGTGCCCAAGTCCATGTTGCATGCACCCGGCGGGACAGGGCAAGAAAAGAAGAACCAGCGCTGATCGGTCACGCTCGTCTTTGTTGATCTTCAAAGCTGCGGACCAGGTCTCTCAACATGGTCGCTGGGACTCTCACACATGCCAAGAAGAAAATTAACATGGGTTCTTATTCACACGAGTAATGGAATGATGAACGGTTCTTTCTGATTTCAATCGTCGACGACGCTGCTGGCCATCTCATTTCGGCATCGATCAAGATGTCTCAGAAGATCCCCAAGTCCAGTTCTGAGAGGAGCATATTGCATGACTAGTACTGTTCTGAACATATATCTTTGTTCCTTGGAGATCCGTAGCCAACCACACATCAGCTTCGTCTCACCTGCGGCCTGCAGGGTATTAATTAAGTTTCTACCATAACCTGAACCTCCAGATCTTCGAGCAAGGATGAAGATCGGTTTTGTGAATTCCATAAGGACTTTTGGGCCAGACCATGAATCTAGTGCATCAGTATGACGTAGGATATTCGAGAGTTCATATATCAAAGTCTTCATCAAGCCAGTACACACCTCCGGGGGCACCCAAATGACAGAGATGCATGCCCTAAAAACTAGCCATATTTGACCTAACTTATGAATTACCAACCTAATTACAGTCTGGTATGGTCAACAATTTGGGTGCTGGAGAAATTTGATGAAGGTATTTATGGTGACAACAAGGGATCATTCACCTTTTAAGATTAATAGCGAGAATAACTTATGAGATAATATTGTATATCTTTAACCAAGATATCATAAAAAATTAATTAATTTTAAAAGAATTATCAGTTCTAATTTGATCGAGTACAGGATTCTCTAGTCCCGAGGCATTACATATAATTGAATTCCATACCCTTGTGTCACCTAGATATTGGATATAACTGAAGATTTACGTATCAAGTGTTAATCAAACTTTGGAATGACTCAATCGAAATATTTTTATTTGCAATATTGTTTGAGATAATGAGAATAACTTGTATATATCTTTACACATGATAGGAAGATAGATTAAATGTATTATAAAATAATATATTTAACTTAAATCAGTAGTTCATTATTGGCTCTTGAGCTAAATAGGCTTTTCACCCTAGCTAGTAGGTCACGCATGGTAGAGTTTATCTTCTTATATGGGATGATGGCCTGTTCCATAGAAGTTTTATGAATTTTTGTGACAAACAATAAACTTCACTAAATAGTGGCCATGGAGGCAAATCTTATTAGACATTTTCAAAGCCCATTTAGCTATGGCATGAGCAAGATAATTACATTCCCTATGGACATGAGAAACAGAAATATGAAAAAATTGATTAAGTAACTTAATACATTCCCATGGAGGCAAATCTTGATTAGCCAAGAAAAAATTGAGTAAGAGACTTTGAGCAGGTCTCACCTACGAGTTCACCACCCAGATTGTGCGGCCAACATTGTTCTCATCTCAAAAGAGAACTGATAGCTCATTGGACTTCTCCATCTTGAACAGTGTTTACCTGTAGGATAGTGTTCCTGATCTTGCAAAGATAGACCAGTTCGTTGGTCGACTGCTCGTAGTGGTCACTCTACGGAGTTTTCTTGAGATGTACGCCGGAAACCACAAAATCAAACATGAAGAAATAGGGTGAGGAGGTGATCTCATTCATCACTAAGGTGGGGCGCTATTGCTACACCATGATGCCGTTTTGGTTGAATACTGTGAGCGTAAGTTACAAAAGGTTGGCGGAACGAAATATTCGAGAAACACATCAGCCGCAAATATTGAGGCATATACCTGGACGACAATCTCAGTAAGAGCTTCGGACCATACTTGAGATCCGGAAGAAACTATGAATGTAACAATATGAAACTTATATCTTATGTGCATCGGGGTTTCCCTTATATAAAGTTTTTCAATTGTCTAGTTTCTCAACGTAGGATTGAACCCCAACCAAATGAAGATGTTGGCCATTTCAATGTTCTCGTAGACACCTATAAACTATGTAAAATCTCTCATTTATAGAGCCCTTAGTGGATTCTTATTCAAGGCTGACAATTGTCGAGGATTCCGACAAATATCACTTATATAGTGCAAAATTGAACACCAACAATAAATAAACAAAATATATACGAGAAATAGAGATAGAGAGGAGCACATCAAGATTTACGTAGTTCCTAGGGGATATGTCTTCTATGTCCATTGGCAAAGAAAAATGACTTCCACTATACGTGAATCAAGTATAGAGGATGGAGAATCTCTCAAGACCTAAAGTCCTTTACACTCACAAACTCAGTCTATAATATCTTTTAAGAGAATACAAGAGATAAGAGAAGAAAGGAATAAGGTATGAGATATGTTGTTGACTTTCTTGCTTGTTGTTCGTTTTCATCTCTACAAGTATTCTTACATAGAGATTGTAAGAACTTTTTAGATATGCCTGGAAAATACTTTGGATATCTTTAAAAAATATCTAAGCACTTTCTAAATGTACCTAGAAGATAGCACTTTTTCGATGTGTCTGGAAGGGTCTAGAAAGATTCTTAGGTTGATCAAGTCAACCTTTATAAATCTCTATTATTGGCTTGACCAACTAGAGTAGTGTTCATCTACTCCAAACCTTTAAAGGTACCTTCAAGTGTTGTGAATGCCAATTAAGTTCAAGTAGTGTTTGAACTTAGCAACTAGAAGAGATTTTGTTAACAAATATGCTAGATTGTCTTCTTATGAGCCTTCTATGGATTGTTAACAAATATACTAGAAGAGATTAGCCATTTATCTGCATCCTTATGAGATATAACGTATAAAAATTTGGAAGGCTCATTGTCATTGATTGTTTCCTCTACAACACATAAGCATAAACTATCATATCTACATATTTATATATCAAGGGTGGAATGATCTCTCTTCTTTGCCTAGCTTGCGCAAGAGAATGTTGTTGAAGTTGTGAAACTTCCTCCACCTGTTGTTATCAGGCACCTGAACTTGAAAAGATTGTTGAGGTGAACTTGTAATTTCTAACTCCACATTTTGTGAAACAACATAACCTTTCTTTGAATAAAGTAATGTAGATTCATTAAAAGTGACATTCCACTCAATCATAATTTTAGGATATTTTGGGTCAGAACACCACAATTTATATCTTTTAACTCCTAAAGCATAATCAAGGAATATGCACTTCTTTGACCTAGATTCTAATTTACCATTATCAAAATGAACATATGTAGAATGACCAAATCCTCCAAAGTTAGAATAGTCTGAAGAATTACACAATCACACATCTTCCGAAGTTTTAAAATCAATAGCGAAAGTTAGAGATAAGTTCACTAAATGACAAACTATAGTCATTGCTTTTGCCCAGAAGTCTTTGCTAAAACATGCATTTGATAACATAGATCGGGCTCTTTCAAGAAGTGCTTTGCTCATTTTTTTTGCAATGTCATTCTATTGAGGTGTATATCTGACTGTACAATGCTTGAAAATACCTTTATCATTGCAGAAATCCTCAAACGATGTGAAGCAAAATTCAAGCTTGTTATCTATCCTCGGCCTTTTGATTTTATTCCTTATTTGTTTCTCATTCAAGGCCTACCATTGCTTGAAATGCTCAAACACTTCACCTTTTTGCTTAAGCATAAGCACCAAAAATTTTCTAAAATAATCATCAATGAATGTTAGAAAATAATGTCAACTCCAGAAACGAGTTTCGAATCGGCACCTCAAGAAAAGGTGATGATGGAATAGGAGAAAGGGAGTGAATCAGAAAACACTCAGAAAATAGTAAAATCCTCATCTCGGTCTTACACTCATATTGATCCCTGAACTTTCATCTTACGACGTCGCTCGAGCACCGGAGACAGTTCGGGTCATGTGGGAGGAGAGGGATGAGTAGAATGACTTATAACATGAATAAAGAAATTGTGGTCGTCAGGAGCCGCGGGCTCCTCTTTATGGAATAGAAACAAGAGATGACCGTGTGTACCTTAGCGCGGGAGATGATGTGTGAGTTCAACCTTCTTCCTCTTCGGCCGGACGATAAGGGAGAGTCTAACCAGTGCTAGCTTGATCAATCTGTGCAACATAGAATAATAAAATAAGTGAAGGGTTTAATTAGACTTGGGAGAAGTGTAGAAACTGAAAGAGAAAGATAAAATAAAGAAGCAATTGGAATCGAACTCACTGGATTCGGAGTGAGCCTTAACCCTTTTTTATGTATTTTTAGTTATGTAAATATGATGCAAAACTAAATGAAAATGACTTAAAGATTCAGAAATTAAAGATAAGAAAGACTTATGGAGTAAAGCGGCTCGGATCGGAGCCAGGATGAGCAAAGGAAACTGGTCCGGGTGACCTACCCTAGGATGAGTGCAGTCCCCTATGGCGTGACTTCAGTACAGAAAATTCTACGGCTGATACTGATGTAGGAATTGAGTGTAGTTTGTTTCTATGGATGGAGAACTCAGAGAGGAAGAGATATCTTGTTGATGACTTCTCTGGAATCTGTCCGTACAGGTCTGTAGAAATTCTGAAAGTGAACTGATAGAAAAAACAGAACCTGGATGTACACCCTAAGTGCAGCGATTGTCACGACCAAACGGAAAGTCTGAATTGAATGCCTCTAGTTGTAAATGAAAGAAGACGAGGATAGGAACAATTATTCTATAGATCACTTTTGTAGAAGATGCCCCGAGATTTCTATTGAACCCGATGAAGTTCAGTGATGTAAAGCGCATGGATCAGGCCTTCTTCTTCGCTTCGGGATCGATCCCTTGACGTCGGCTTGGATTTGAACATCGAGATGGCCTCGGGAGGGAGCTTGGACAACCTTAGGATAAGATAGAGTGTAGGTGGTAGCCCCGGGCCATTGGGAATAGCTCTCAATTTATTGAGACGGAGAACCAGTGTAAATTAAGGAAACTGACCGACCGCGCCCTCACCTGAGGGTGCGCAGGCCTCACCCTCACCCTGAGGGTGCGGTCAGTGTGCCCCCACCTCGAGGGCGCATTCGGCATTTTATTTCTAAAAAAATCGGGAAACTTCTAGAAAATGCTAAAAAATAGACTTGACAAGATGAACGCATCCCCGACTCGGGGGCACAGTTAAAATGATTTGTTTTTTTACGGGGGAAACTTCCTAAAAATTGGTTTAGAAGGTATAATCAGAGGTAATTTCCAGTTTTTGAAACCGACCACGCCCTCAGTCCGGGGGTGCACTGACCGCGCCCTCTCTCTTCAAGGGGGGCAAGGGCACAATACACTCTCTCTCTCTCTTGCGCGCGTGTTCTACGAGCTGTAACTTGCAAACGGGAAGTCCGATTTGGCTCCCGTTTGTTGCGTTGGAAAGAGGGCCTTCAACTGCATCTCCTCAAGTTGGTAAAACAGCAGGTATAACTCCTTATATGTTCACACAAGGCTTTGACTACCAGTTTATCCTCCCGTAGAAAGCTGAAAACTGAGGTGGTAATATGAAAAGGCATGATTTCGGTCGAGAAATCTTGGGTCAAATCGGGATGTTTTAAAATGATAACTTAACAAGTTCAGTATGATCAAAAAACTTAAAATCATCAAAAAAAATCTGAGATTAACCTGGTAAGCGTGAGACGATCCTCGAAAAAATCGAGGATGACCGGGAAACCCTAAAATCGACCGAAACGGCCATATGGCCCTGGTTGATGACAATGTATGGCTAGGATTGACCCGGACAACCCGAAAAGGTCCGGTGATGACCGGAAAGGCCTAACATGTGGTCCGAGATAGCTGTGTCAACACGGATCGAAAAACCATAGCAAAAAGCCGTTATAGACCGACGCTTACCGAAATGACTTGTCGAAAACCCTGAATGTTACGGAACTCACGCGGTACATCCGAGACCTTCAATTATGGATCATTCAAGATTGATCATTGAGCAAGCTTCGTGTTTTCATGATTAACACACGGCTCTTGCTTGAAGGTTACGACATTACTTCGGAAATCATCGATCCATTTCCAACTCACACGGCTCTCCACTAACGTTCTTAGCTCATCTCCACATGGTGATCTGGATCCGATAATGGTCAAATAATGAGTATTGCCAATGGAATAAGGATTTAAGTCTCAAATAAGGCCAACTTGGCATGTCTACAAATAACGGGCACCACCTTTTGACGAAACTTAAGAGGTTACCTCAAAGATCATAATGAATATAATTAAGAGTACTTTTGATTTTGTGAATTGCTATTTCGAAGCTCACCCTCTTTTATTTTTTGGAAATGCAATGCTCACAAGAATTCTACCTTAACGGTATGTTGATCATAAAAGCAAACCTCTCTAATTTAATAGGGTCATTCTCTTCTCACTCATAGGTCTCGACCTCATATGCCATAATTTGGTTAGAATATCTTTTGACATAGAGGTGGATGCAACACTAGCTACACCTAAAGTAGCAGTACCTAAAAAAATGTATAAACTGATAGATCTTTTACCATTCATCAGAATAAGGGATCCTTTGCTAATTTTCATAACTCCATCTTCTGTTGAGTACCTACATCTATTTGCATTTAGTGTACTCAAAGAAATAAGATTTTTCTTTAAGTTGAGAACATACCTGACATCTATTAATGTACTGATAATGCGATCATACATCTTGATATGTCAATCCCAATTGTCTTGCATGGAGCATCATTTTTCCATCAAGATAACTTTGCCATTGGCTAACTCATGTGGAGAAAAAAAATCTCAATTAGAGTTCATATGGTATGAGCACTCAAAATCTAAGATTCAATCATCTTTGAATCATATGGCCTGCATAGATAGAACATAATCTTTTGATTCCACTTTGGCAACACTAGCATCTACTGAATTTTCACCTTTGGTTAACTCTTTCTTATCTTCCTTTTGGTTCTTTCTTTTGAGTTTCCAACAATCAACCTTTATGTGACCATTCTTGTGACTGTAGTTGTAAAACTTACTTTTATTTCTTGACTTTGATTTGGATTCACCATGATTTTTCACTATACTGATTTCTTTCTTTTGGTCTTTCTTTGGCAAAAGACCCTCAAAGTGATGTCCTTATGAACTAACACTAGTCATATCCTAGTCCATTAATTCTTTCAAAAATATAAAAGATTTTACATCTTCGATAGAAATAGAATCTCTACTATATACCATGGATTCTTGAAAAGTCTTATATGATGATGGTAGAGAACAAAGAAGAGTAAAGCATTATCTTCTTCTTCTATCTTCACATTGTTATTTCCTAAATCTATCAAAATAGAATTGAATTTATGAAAATGTGATACCTTATGCCATCCGAAGTATGAAGAGACACTTCTTCAAATGTAGCTTGTTAGTCAGAGGCTTCGTCATATACAATGACTCTAATTTTAACCATAACACAGTCCTTGTTTTCTCATGAATGACTTCTCATAAAAGTTTATTAGACAAGCTTAATTGAATTGAAGCTAGAGCATTCTCATCTAATTCTTATTTATTGTTGTCAGACAGAGTGGCCGACATCTTCTCCTTTTAAAGTAAAGCCTTCTATAACCCTTGATGGGTTTGATGTGTTTCATCTTGATCTGTCATAAATTGAAGTTGATGCTCTAGTTGAACTTTTCGATATCAAATTTTATAGGTATTGTGATCTTCCAACAATATCAGTGAAACTCAACACAACTTTGATACTAGTTTAATGAGCATCATGACAAATATCTATGATATAATGCAGAACTGAATGTCGACTTTGTAAAAAATAAATAAATAAATAATATATATGAGAAGTATAAATAGATAGCAGCATAGCGAGATTTATGTGGTTTAGAGGTGATATGCATCCCTATATCTACGAGCAGAGACTAATGAATTCCGCTATACGAGAATCAAGTATAGAGAATAGAGAATCTCTCAAGACCCAAAGCCCTTTACATCCACAAACTCTCTTTATATTCTCTTCCAAAAGAATACAAGAAAGAGAGATAATAAAGAAATAGGGTGTGAGATGTGTTGTTGGCTCTCTTGCTTGTTGTTCATTGTCGCCTTTACAAGCCTTCTTATATATAAAGATTGTAAGAACTTTCTAAATATGCCTAGAAAAAACCTTTGGATATACATAGAAAATATCTAAGCACTTTATAAATGTACCAAGAAGATGGCTCTTTCTGAACATGTTTAAAAGAGTTTAGAAAGATTTTAGGTCGACCAAATCAGCCTTTACAATGACAAAATGTCTTCTATTCTCTTAACAGATGAAAGACATGAAAGAACTGTGTTGGACCTGTCAGTGTGCACCATCGATCGGTCACCTCTTTAGAGGTGTGCCTTGATGGCAGGCTGGTTAACCTACGTTCATCGTAATTTACCAACTTAGAAAACCTTCTCCACCCATATTTTGACGAAGGAATTTATACGAAACATATCTCTTTTGTTTTTGCTAGATCCATAACTAAGAAACTCAGTTTATTACGATCACAACATCACAGCTCCAATATGCTCGAAATCCAATCATAGAAATATATATATTAACATCCTACTTTTGTTATTACTGAAGACTTGAAGACACTTTGGAATGGAAAAGGAGTAGATTTTCTATCGTATAATACTAATCAACAGCCTACTCTCGTACTTGCGAATGGATTGAAATTGGATTAATTTGCTCCAAGTCTTGCAGACGGATTCACGTGACAACCTCCAGCTGGTTCTTCCAGCTTACATATAAAACACACACTGCAGCATAAACTCATCAATTATTAATGTTCAAGCTTGGCCATGCGAACTTGCTAAAAAACAGCCTTTTCGTTGTCATAAGAAAGGCGGGCGATGTTGGATTGAGTCCTCATCCTCACTTCTCAGACCTTGATTAAAAAACCGTGCGCTAGCTAAGCTTCATGGTGCAAGAGAAAGAATTAAAACGAGACGTATTTTAACACCGTGTTTTTATATCAACGTATACCTCCATGGCAACGTGATATACCGATGAACGGATGAAGCAGACATATCTATCTTCTAGGAAGCTTCCCTCGCAGAGCAAGCAGAGGAAATCCAAAGGAGGCCAGGAATCTTGTCACCCGTTACATTGTGATCTCCCTTCAAGAAGAGCAGCAATCAATCTTGACAGGCGCATCAGTCATAAAATACTTGCAAGTGCGTCTAAGGATGTAAACGGTGAAACCAAATAGTGGCATTATCCGTATTAGCATATTACAAATAAAAAGTATATTTATTTACTGTTTGTTAATTATAAAATACAGCAGCTAATCACTTTGTGCGATTTATTGAAGAACGGATAATGGCCGGTTAACAAATATAGAAAGACATTATATATATGTAATGATCCCAAAAGTTAAAAAATTAAGTGATAAAAAATAAAACATGAAAGGGAATTGTTCTTGTTGGAAGCATTAAGAAAAGATACCCATAAAACTACAAAATAGTTATAACTTTCTAATTTTGGAACCTTGGCATGAGGAAGGGATGTTCTAAAGCTGTCCGGCACGCATACATAGCAAGGGAAGAGAGAAGAAAATGGCGAGATGCGGATGATGAAGATGGTATTTTCGTCAAAAAATTTAGAGAATAATCAACTCACAGATTTCTAACTTCGACTAACTAGATTGTGTGGAGCAGGCAAAAGGACTGATAAACCAAGAAAACATTAGCAAATGATCAAATGATACGCATCACGGGCGCCATGTTTTATAATCATGGACAGCGATATTATCAGACATCTGAATGGTCAGATTATGACACTTCAATTAGGTGAGAGCGAATGATCGTCGACGGATACCGATAGTACTGCAATCCAACCCGCCCCCAGTATACAAAAAGTGATGAAGCGGTCTACAAAGTGTACGTTTGATTGCATGATAGAAACGTTTTCTCTAGAATATATATATATATATATATATATATATATTCTTGCAACAAAACTTGCTGAAAAAAAAGCTTGACACTCATTGTAAAGATATGATCCTATAGAGAATTTGTTCTTCGATAAAAAGAAGGTGACACCATTTTGCTTTCTTCCTTGTGGTCCATCAAACCTCTTCTTAGCTACTCATGTTTTTCGCTTTTTGTTATTATATCTTATCAAACATAATAATATCATGTTTTTAGTTATTTTAAATTTTATGTAGGTATATAATTACATATATAAATAATATCCTCCAACCAAACACCTCGTTAGACTACCCTCATCTTCCTCTCCCTATATAAACTGCAACGAAGGATATCATTGCCACCGCAAACCATCTCATCTCTTAAACGCTCCCCCCTACCGCCACAATAAATAAACCTTCCGTATGGCCGCCTCCGGCGTCCCCGCAGCTGCCGCCGGCACCATGGCGGCGCTCCTGGTGTTCGCCGCCGCGGCCGCCGCGGACTCCTACCACCCGACGGCCCTGTACCTCTTCCAGCCCCTGTGCGACCGCACCTGCATCAAGCAGACGTACACCACCTGCAAGTGCATGGATGTTCAGTGCGGCGGCGGGCCGTACCGGTACAAGTTCGTGAAGAACAACATTTCGGACGCGGCCAGGGCCTACCTGTTCACGGAGCCCGGCTGCAACGGGGACGTCACCGTCGTGAGGCGCACCACCGGGGACTGCAGGAATTTCCGGTTCCGCAGCGTCAAGATCTGCCCGACGTGCGACACCCCGTCGCCGGAGGGAGCGGCGGCGGCGGAGGAATGAGAGTTGCACATCCGTACGTCGACGCCGGCCGGCGGAAGAATTAATGCGAGTTGTTCGTGTTAAAGCCACATCATATACATGGTGCGAGGTTTGCCTGCGTTTAACCAGGATAGTGACGGAGACGGGCTTCTGCTTCGCACGCAGTCAGCCCGATCGGATGCTGGACGCCTAGACTGTTCCTCCTGTTCGATGTGTCCCTGTGTATAATGAATGGTACCTTACTAGTTAGTACATATATATACTCATGTATGAACTTGACATCAACGGGTGTTATTTGATTGTATGTTAAATTGTGAGTTTTGGTTACCAAAGCATGTTTTTGTAACAAAACTTATTTACAATTTATATTTGAAAAGAGTTTTCCATGTAGACGTAAAAAGATGTGTGAGACTCTCCTTTTTTTCTGTGGTCCCCCACTTTCTTAATTATCCCCAATGATGACAATTTTTGTGTGTCTTTCCTTGATTTAAATTGTACTCTTACATCAATATTTAACTTAAGAGCTTTATTGTGCAACAAAGCATATAATGGGATCTTAAACAGAAATGAAAAAGAAATTAAAAAATCATGTTGAATTGAATCGTAAATTGGGCATCTTCTCTTCAATCTTCATTCTTGGTTGGAGAGATCTTCTGATAGTTAGTTAATCGCTATGCTTTGAGATATAGAGTTTCTTATGCGGTGTTTGTTTCCATGATAAATTGAGTTTTTCTAATGAAAATATAATTTGATAATAAAACCTTTGACAATCCTTAAAAGATATGTATATTTATAGAGAAATTCTTCACGGCAAAAAAAGATGCGCGATCCTTTTTTTTTCCCCTTGTGGTTCCCCGTCAATTTTTTTTTGATACTTATGAACCCCACTTTTTTATTGTTATCTCACCTTGAAAAACATAATGACTTTTTCATAAACTATATTTGGTTCATTTGAATATATAATTACATCACAAAATATATTAAAAAAATCTTTTGTTGCCAAACACCCAATTAGGTTTATTATTATGACCACACAACTCTCTACAAACTAGTGGAAAGAAATACTGGACAGTAAGTCACATATTTTGTAACCCATTAAAAAGAAGCATGTAATAACTTGAAGTATTTATAGAAATAAAATAATTTTGAGTATTAAAAAAGTTTCTTACAAACACTTCCCTAAAATCATATCTAATTCCAAATATATTGATGTTGTCACGACCCGGAATATACAATTGCGCAGCGGAAAATAAATCCGGAATATCGGGACAGTTTAGGAGAACACAAAATCTAATTCACACTATCATCAAATCTGAATAATCAAAACAACCTGTAATGCTCCAATTAAACTCAAACTCCAAGAAAACACTACAAATAACCACAACTAAACAACTAAGAGGACTTAACACATAGTCCAAATAACCTCTGAAAATCACACCAAACAATTACTAAACCAACAATAGAAAGGAAAGTCAAGCAACCTAGAAGATATGAGGTGATCACTCTTCACCAAACTCCTCCTCTTCAGGATCCTCGAACGGCTCTGGATCAACTCCAAGGTCTTCCTCGAAATCTTCTCCAAAGTCCTCCTCAGGAAGAGGCTCATCGAAATCTGCTGCAAAATTTAATAATGGGAAGGGGTGAGTCACCACAGACTCAGTAGGTCTTACATCCGAACTACCCCATTATAATAACAATTCTAGTGGTATACTATACATATTAAGCCTAAAAAATCAGATTTAATACATAGGGTTTAAACTAATCATATATCTTTAATTAATTGATTACAAAGTCATTCAACTACCCCATATGATAACTAGACTCTATATGCATTAAAAACTATCACAACCTGCTCATTAAACTACTCTAGGTATGCTCACAATATACACAACCTGACATAAAACCAATGACACATCTATAACACTACCATCTATGCCAACATACACAACTAAACACACTGCGAGTAAATACCATGCTCCATCCGATAAATGCGGTCACATCACAAAACTAGCACCGGTTACCATATAGTAGGAAGTAACATATAGTAACTAAATCCCATAGTACCCCTAGGCGGGGGAGTACTTAGGATGAACCGCGGTATACTGGGATCGAAGGATGCTCCGATTCAACTAATCTCCGTACCGGGACACTAATTTAGTACGGTGAAGTACATACAACCACAATGCGGCTCGCACTAACCACATTCAACACCATGCAAGCATATAATTAAGCTCGAACGGTAACACATGAACATTTAAATTGGCAAATCAAACATGAAATACATAGATGAACACACGTGGTTACATGCACCACATATTTGCATACCATACCACAGTCTATCACAAACTAACGCATATGGATAGGATCATGCAATTTACAACCTAAACATATCAATTACATGCTTAAACAGAACTACCTATCACATAAAAGACAACAAACTAAATTCTAACAACATAAGCCTAACCCTTACATCGGCTTTTTAACAAATCGGGATATATATATTTAAGGTTCACCGCGGTGCAAACAATGCTAAACTAGCTAAATTAAACATATACAACCTATCATGATGTCTAACATATATGAATAACCGAATTACTCTAAGCATGCACGATTTAAACAAATTAATCTAACTCTATCTAAATATGCTAATAAATCCAAAACAGCCCATTAATTACAATCTTCTAATCCTGGTGATCTAAACATGATTCTTAAGGTTTAATCAAAATATTAGAGTGCTAAGAATAGCCGAGACGCCTACCTTAACGGCGACAACAACGGCGCACGAAATTCCAACAGAATCGATCCGGATGGCGAGTGTGTTGCCGCGGTCACGACGGCACTGGAAAATCGATCCGGATAGGTGTCTAAAAATCTGTTGGAACAAGGGGATAATAATAAAAAGAATGATATAGTGTGCTGCGATATGAGAGAGGGGATAGGAGAGAGAGAGAGGGTACCGCGGAGAGGGTGGCGCACGACGGCGCACACCGCTGTGCGGCCGGGCGGCGCAGGTGGCAGATAGGCGGGGAAGGGCTGCCGCGGGTGCGTACGGGAAGGTACCGAGGGGGGGGAAAGAGGGTAAATAAATAGGGGAAGAGAGAGATTAAAATAATAATAAATAATTATCTATTAACTATTTTTTTTAAATAAATAATCGGGGTATTACAGATGTAATATTGTGGACCATTTTAAAGTCCCAAAAATCTTGATTTATTATGGTTCATAAGGTTTAACTCCCTTAACTTCTACTAATTTTATTAATCTTTCCATCTCTCTCTCCAACAGTAGCTGAGGAAGGGGGCGTTCTGCACGGCAAGAGATTATCTTGAGTCCAGTTAAGTTCGATTTTAAAAAATAACAGAGGACTTGTTTTCAAACGAAGCAAGATCTAACTAGGTGTAAAATATTTATCAAGACTTCAAAAAATATATGTGAAACTAGGTGTGACTTTGGAGACGAATTTATAAGAAACTCTAAAATTAAACGCTAATGGGGTGTTTGGTTGCATAATAACAAAGGTTTTTGTTTTAATTTTTAAAAATTGTAAGAAAATTGGTTAAAAGAGGTGTTTGGTAACCATGACAATTTTATGTTTTAAAAGTGATTTTATTCTTAAACAAAAAAAGAGGATCTCATCTCTTTCTTTTTCTTGTGGTCCCCCACTTTGTTTGGTCATGTGTGGTAGTTACTCTTTTTTGTAATCACATTCCTCCAAACATGATAATTTTATGTCATGAGTTGGTTCACTTTTTATTTTAATACAATTTTTTATCATGAAAGTGTACAAAAAATTATCATGCAACCAAACACCCCATAAACTAAGCGCCACCTTTCCTTCCTTTTTTTTTCTTCCCTACCACCATCTATTAGCAGTTTGACCCCTCCATCTGTACCACCCACCACTTTTGGTCCCGGTTTTGGCCCCTGCCCCAACCCTTGCCAACCCAAAGCGTTGCTACATCTGGCGACCACCTTTGTGTGTCATGGCCTCCTTGTACCATCAAAGAAGTTGTAGCACAACCAACCTGCATTGCCCTCGAACTGGCTTGCACTCCCTTGAAAATCATTGCCTCGAACTGTTGGCAAGAGAATGGGAACCTGACAATCTAACATGTGGATAGATTGACCCTTTCGATTATGTCATGTCCCGAATTTTTACATGTATAGCAGAATAATTCGATGACGCGACTGAAAAAATTAACCCCTCAAATATATTGATTTGAAAAAATTGAAGATAAACTAGATCTCAATTTATAAATCTACACATTTTAAATAAATACATCACTATGATACAATCAAAACAAATAATCTAAATCATCTAATTATCTTCTTAAAAATCGAACCACCATATTTCTGTTGCAATAAATTTGATAACCTGAAAAAAAAATGATAAGATGATTGAAATGAGTACGACGACTCAGTAGACATCTCAACATCCATCAGATTGGATAGTCAAAAGACTATAGATGTTGATAAAATAGATACTCAAACCTTTACCCATTATATATAAGTATAGAACTAACCAATAGATTTAATATCTAACTTAATCCATATGTTTTACACCTCCAACTAGCATCTATAATCACTCCGACTAGCACCTATATGCACCACAAAATGACTTGAAATGATGAGATAAACATATACATGATCACATATTATATGATTTATATGATGAAAAACATTACAAATGAGATAGACCATACATACTATGTAGGATAACTTGATTAAAACAAACCAATACACATCATCAGACCACATGCATAACATCAAGCAATAAATACATTTATCTTCTAATGAAAGATCATATTCACAATACCATGTAAGATATGCACCCATCCTCTAATAGGAGATCACATCTTTTCTTATTGGCAATGAATGTGTGGTCTTGCCATCTCAACTAAATAATACCAGATCTATCATATATAACAGTACCATATAGCTAAACAAAATCACATAGTGTACCTAGACAATGGTGGGACTTAGGATGCCCACGAGATCTAGGATCGAAGGATGCACCAGACGGTTCTAACCTCACACTACTCTCGGGTCACGACTAACTAATCTGGTGTAACTCAATCTTCCATTACAATTTTCAATGTATCATACATCCTCAAAAATCGTGCCATGTCATGACCACAAATACACATGATTAAATGTCACAAACTACTACTAATGCATTTACTATGATCATCCACATCTTAACAACATATTCATGATGCTAGAACTCTAAAATGATAAGAATATACAAGATTTAAAATGATACCATAACATATGCTCAATGAAACATGATAAGGACTCACCCAACTAGACCCTACCACCTGATTACGTGACATGACATAGCCAAAGTTCAAGTTGAATTAATCTGATTAAACATTATCTACTCTTATAACCCATCATCACACATATATAACAATATTAACTCAAAAGGATAACAACAAACTAACTATATACATGCTAAACTAAGATGAGTATAATCAACCACAAAACCTATCAATTAACATGTTGAAGATAACATAATAAACACCCTAACAAGATCTCTATCACATACAAAGAGAAGTAACAATGCTACTAATACTAGTTAACCACATCATGTAACCATAACAGTTAATTAACTTAATAATAATCACTACAAGTCATAGATAATTTAACATAAGAATTTAATGGCAGTAGACGCGTCAAGGGTGCCTACTGAATCGGTGCTGGAAAAATAAAAAATCGACGACCGAACGTGATATCAGACATTGGTGACACGGTGCACAATCTGATGCAACAAAGCTTGCTGTCTCTCTCCAATGAGATTGTTGAAAATAAGAGATTTGAATGGGATATGAGTGATCGGACCAAGAGGAGAGGGGAGAGGGGAGAGAGAGAGAAAAAGAAAATAAGCAAAATGGACAAGAAAATAATAGAGAGAAATGACAGAGATAGGAGAGAGAAGAAGCTCATGGTGGTGGAGAGGGCCGGGGTGGTGCACCAGTCAAGGGTGGGATGGCAACCGGTGGGAGGCGGCCGAGCGCAAGGGGTGCTGCTCGGGCTGACGTCGGTGAAGGCGGGCAAGGCAATGCCCGAGCAGCGGTGAAGGCGACAACAGCCGTGGGTCAACGCGCGAGGCACGATGGGAGACCGCGGTGGGTAGAGGCCTGACGATGGCAACGACGGCCGCTGGGCGAGGCCAGCTTGGGGAGGCCACGGCGGATGGCACACGAAGGTGGGGACAACTGTGCAGCTAGTCAATGGGGTAGGTGGTGAGGGGCGATGTGTGCGGAGATGACGGAGGCGTCAACACAACAGCTCGAGGAGGTGGGATCTACGTTATCAGAGGCGAGCGCCTCAGTCGCCTAGGTGATGAGGCGAGGCGAGGCGAGGGTGCAGCGCCTCGTCTCACCCGCGTTCACCTCAGGCGAATGCCTCATCCGCCTAGGCGACTGAGGCACAGCGAGGCGACGAGGCGATCGCCTCGGTCGCGACAGGATCCGGGCCCGAACCAAACCCAAGCTGGACCCATTTGACTTAAAACACCCCCTGCCCTCTTCTCTCTCCCCAATGGTCGCAACCCTCTCTCCCCCGAATTGGAAGCCTGCGGAAGCTTGTCCACCTCCCCCTCCGGTGCCCCTCATCGTCAGAGAACCCGCCATCGCCGCTATCTACGGCCGTAGCACCCGTCGTCAACGTCGTCTTGTGCTGGAGAAGTTTCCTATGGTATCACCTCATATTTGAAGGTGTTACACAGGTGCGTTTTAGGATTTTTTGATTTTTTTTGATTTTTTTAGTTTACTTTTTTATACACATTATTGTAACATAACATCCTCCTAATAGCATTTTAATTCTTTGTTATTGTTGTAATTTGTTGGAAGACCATTTTTAACTGTAAAATGTATATTCTTTTGTTTTTTGTTTTTTTATTTTTGATTTATGTTGTAAACATGATTCAATCATTGTTAATAGCACACTGGAGAGGCGTAGAAGTTGAACGTTGTCTTTATTTGGTTTGGAAAACTTTATCAAACAAGTCAAACATCATTTTATGCATTTTTAATATAATTTTTGTTGTTTTGTATTTCCCACATTTTTAGATATGTTTAGAATTTTTAGATAATTTTATCTATATTTTCGGACATAATTGTTGTATTTATATTTTTTGCATTTCTAGATATATTTCCTGTATTTTCAGATATATTTCCTGTATTTATGATGCATTCACTGTATTTTTTATATTTTTTCAACTTTTTATATATATTTCTAACTTTGAAAAAAAATATAATAATAATAAAAATGTCACCTCAGGTGCCTGAGGCGAGGCGAGCGGTCCCTCGCCTCGGTCGCCTCTGACTACATAGGGTGGGATGGCACAACAACCAGAAGAATTTTTTTATGGTGGTAAAAGGAAAAAGGAAGAAGAGATCGGAGCCCCCCCCCCCCCAAATTTACTTGTTTAGGGGGGATCGATCACTGTTCAAGGTAGATTGTTGGGGGCAGGGGTCCAAGGGGAGCCCTAGACGATGAATGGAGGAGAGAAAGTGTGAATGAGGGGTGGGAAGGGGGAATTGGTCTGATCTCCTCCTTATTGGGGGGAATTAGATCGAAAAATGGTCCGAAATCAAGTTTTGAATTGATCTGACTCTGGACTCTTCCGAATTCTAGGGAATCGGTCCGGATCGGTCAATTCTGACCGATCTAGCCGGGAGTCCCAGTCGAATCGATAGTTCCGACCGAAATCGGATTGGTACCCACCGATCTGATCCAAGAATCGGCCGATCCTAATCCGGATCGGCCAATTCTACAATGTATGGTGGACCACACACAAAGACTTATCCACAAATACAGGGACAATGACGAAATTTATGATGATTTTGAGTTTTTATGAAAAATTCTAAAATTCTTTATAAATACTAATGGTTTTAGCCAAACCTCATCAAGCCAAGAGTGAAGACCATGTCTTCAGCCTTCTCCCTACCTCCTGTAGAAGGCGTCCATGAGTAATGGAGCTTCGTTCGGAAACAATTCTCAAGGTCGGCACAAAACGAGAACTTGTTGTGGATAAAGTTTATGTGGATATCGCTGGAGACCGGATACTTGAACGATTTTCAGAGCTTAAGAAGCTCATCTCCTTCCACTCTATGGGCTTTTGTGAATCCTTATCAAGTATATTCGAATCCGTTTTGATTGATTTTCAATTTTCGCCATTCAGTTCCGATTGAGACAAGTTCTAAATGAATCCATAAGAATCATCGCTTCTATTGCACCAAATTTTGTAGGACAATTTATTACAGCTTGTACCCTTCATGATCGATAGACCGATTAATCTGTTATCGGATAACAGATTTAATTAATTGAAATAAAATCGTTCTATTTTATTTTGGCCTCAACCAATAGGCTATTGGGCCAAGTGAGTCACAACATAAAGATTTATCTATAAGTACAGGGGCAATGATGTAATTTATGAAGATTTTAAAATTTTATGAATAATTTTAAATTCTTTATAAATACTAATAGTTTCAATCAAACTCAATCAAGTTAAGGGTGAAAATCACATCTTTATCCTTCTCCCTACCTTCTCTTTCTAAAAGGTGTCCATGGGTGATGAGCTCTGTTTGGGAAAAGTTCTTGAGGCAAATACAAAGGGGAAACTTATTGTGGATGAAATTCATGTGGATATAGTTGAAGACTAGACATTTGAATGATTTGAAGAACTTCATAAAGAATTATTTTCCTCTCTAATGGATAAGATGAATCTCTATCAGGTATATTCAAACTCGTTTCAATTGATTTTCGATTTTCATCGTTCAGTTTTAATTGAGACAAGTTCAACATGAACACATAAGAATCATCGCTTCCACTGTACCAAAATTTTAGGACAATTCCTTCCGGTAATAATGGCACAAACTGAAATTATGACAGTATGCAAAACCAACTTTAGGTTTCTACTAAGTTCAATGATAGAAATTCAAGTGTTTTAATACATATGCTAGTTATGTGATAAAAAGGGACATGTAGCTATGAAATGTTGGAAAAGAATCAATGTAAATTTCTGAAATATTGGAAGTTCAACAAATAATCAGTATAGTCAAACAAAAATTTTTCAATAGAATTCGGCAAATCTGGCTTCTGCTAACAACTCTGAAATTTTTTCTAGAGATTTGAATTGGTATCCGGATTCTGAAGCAAAAAGTCACATGACACCAAATTCTACTTTGTTACAAAATCCACATCAACATCAATGACAAGATAAAGGGCAAACTGCAAAGTTGTAATGGAGATGGTTCGAAAATTGCTTATGTTGGCCATTCAAGTTTAAATTCACTAAATCTCAACAATGTTTTGCATATTCCATCTTTATCAAAGAATTTACTATCAATTTCTCAGTTAACTAAAGATAATGATGTGAGATTTTTTTTCTCATAAATGCTTTTTCAAGAACATCATAATGAAGAAGGTACTTTCCCTACAGGATTTTCTACAGTCGAAGGTGGCTGCATAGGCTGCCAAGGCCCAAGCATGCTGGCTCCCTGTCCAGCATGTCAGGCAGAGGAGGCCCAGGAGGGGCCAGGGCCAAGTGCAATGCCGCAGAGTAGAAGAGGGGCCAGATGGCCCATCGCAGGATTGACCGGGTCAACAAGTTAACCGGTTTGGTCAGGTTTAGAGAAGAGCTAAACCGACAAAATTTTGGTTCAGTTCAAAAAAAACCAAACAGTCAAAAATTTGAACCAAACTGAACCTTTTATTTTGGTTTGGTTCAGTTTATCAGTTCACCAGTTTTTTTGAACACCCCTACCCATTAGTGGCACAAGCAGATGACTCTGCCCATCCCTTTGACTTCCCAATGAACTCTCCATGAAATGGGACAATGACCTACTACAGAAAGCAATGAGTATGAAGGGAGTAACACTCATCCTCATACCAGAGATAGATCTTTGCTGACCAGACCATGAGCTAGGTAGAGCATCTATTCACTCCTTCCACCAACTTTTTCCCCAAGGTAATTTGCACAAGTTACATCCAAGATACAGGTT
This sequence comes from Cryptocoryne crispatula var. balansae, assembly GCA_036172225.1. Classification (NCBI taxonomy): domain Eukaryota; kingdom Viridiplantae; phylum Streptophyta; class Magnoliopsida; order Alismatales; family Araceae; genus Cryptocoryne; species Cryptocoryne crispatula. The sequence continues at coordinate 30,389,136 of CM069927.1, forward strand.
CTTTGTGCTGGTGCTTCTTTCTATTTTTACAGTAGAGACTCATCCCTAGCTGAGCTATCTTGGAGACCATCAAAAGTAAATCTGTGAACAGAAGAAAGCAACATGGCGCCTCTTGGCCAAGATGAAAAGGAGTGCTGGAAGAGGAGTCAAGTGGCTGTCTTAGCTGAAGTGGTCAAGTTGAGCCCTCAGCATCAAGAACTTGCAGCTGGGGTGACAATGTTGGAGTCCACAAGGGTGCCAAAAACAGAGGCCCATGTAGTTAAGAGTATCAAAACTGATACCATACAATTTTGATATTGATATTTCTAAAGAATAGAATATTAATATAAAAAATCATGCCTCACTTGTACAACAAATTTCAAAATTGATATTAATAGTCAAACTCTTGATGATTTATATCAAAATCAATGTCAAAATTAATAGTGATATGGGCGTTTAAGATTATTAGCAAACAGGTTGTATGGTGGTGGAGGTGGTGATGGCAACAACGTTGAGGATCCATCAATGATGGTATTGATGTCGGTGTCAACTTCAAAGTAATGATGATGATGGTGGCAGCAGCAATATTGACCCTTACAGACTCCCATGAGTGCAAAGAGACAGTCAGGTTCATAAGGGGCTCAAAAATGGTCTCCTTTCAGACAACATTACTCTCCAAGGCAGTATTTTATGCAGTTGGCCTAGTTCACCAACCTCCCTACAAGGTAAAGGAATTGGAGCACCAGCCATGCGGCATCATGCACCTCAAAGCACTGGGCCATGGTCTTCACTCTTCAGGAGATGTACTGTTACAGTCTGCAGACATTAATGCAGTTTAAACTGGTCAAGGGGGAGCAGACTAGGTTCAAACAGCAAGTCTCATGCCACCACCATGGTGACTGAAGCTCTGGTCCAAAAGGTAGCAAAACTCCAAAGCGAGGCTTCTATTGCTCGCACATAGGCCAGAGGAGAAGAGCCTTTTACGTTGGACTCCTGCAGTCAGCGAGTATAAAGGCAAAGTTGCAGACCAAGTCAAGCAGCCAACTTCCCACTTAGAGGAGCTGCACTGGCAAATGGCTGAGCTTAATGCTCACCTGGAGAAACAATACTATTGGGAGAAAGAAATGCTATACTTTCTGGAGACCTCAGCAAAAACCACTACATAAGAGAGATACAAGGCTTCGTAGGAGTTCTTGGAGGAGTTGATGGAGTCAAGTGCTGAGTAATTCTTTGCTGAGATAGCCATGGAAGGTTTTGCCCAAGGGTTTGCTGAGATAGCCATGGTCTTTGCCAGGTGTAGGCTGATAATGTCAACCAGAACAATAAATCTCCTCCGAGAAGGTAAGTCCTACTCTGGAGATTTGGGGCGACTGCACTTAGGGGTGTAAACAGGTTGGGTTCAGGCCTGATCCGCATAGATCCGAACCCGAGCCCGATATCATAAATCCATATTCCGATTCAGATCCGAAACATTTACACTAGTGAACTTGGATTTAAATCCAGCTCCGAAAACTTAATACGGATTTGGGTCTGTACCGCAAATCCGAGAATGTTCTATGCAAAATGCATCTGTCAGATCTCGCTGCAATTGAGAAAGGGGATGCCGACAGGGAAGATGGATCTCCTCAGCCACCACCACTTCCACAGCCAGTACCCTGTTCTGTCGTGGAGCAATCACTACGCTGTCATGAAATCTCTCACCTCCATCGTGTTCTACCTCCATGAAAAATGGGAGGAGCAGATCATCCACCGAAACATAATGTTCTCTGTTGTCTTCCTCGATGTCAACAAGAACCCCGACTTTGGCAGCTTCATCTTGGCGGAATTTTGACAAGGAACGGCCATGGTGACCAGGCCAGCTCGGCCCGTGCAAGCAACCTGCCGTGGGCGTAGCGAGCAGGTACCTCTCCCTCTGCCGCTGCAGCTCTCTCAAAAGTTGGTACTGGAAGAGCCCTGCAACCACCGCCCCTCTTTCCTTCATCACCGGCAAAATCGGCGCCGCCGAGGCACCGTGAGGAACTGGGAACCCCACCGCCCTTCGTAGCGCAAACTTCTCTGGTTGGGGGTGCCCTTATTTCTTCTCGGATGGGGGATCTGCGTTGCCACTGCTGCCACCGCCGTGGTCCCGATGGCCCCTTCGTTGCTTGTCCTTCACCTCCCCCTGAGCTGGGCCACGCTGGCGCAGCCTTCCTCACAGGCCAAGGCGGTGAAGTCTGTGCCCTCGTCTATCGACGTCTTCGTGCGGATCTGCGCTGCTGCGGACTGTCGGCCGGATCGGGTGCTCCTCCGATGGAGAAAATAGAGATTAATCTGATGGTCAAAAAGGGCTTATTTTATTTATATTCACGTCTATATGTTAATGGAGATACTGAATGAGAATGACATATTTGTGATTTTCTCTTTCTTCCCTCTTCTCTCTCTCTCTCTCTCTCTCTCTCTCTCTCTCTCTCTCTCTCTCTCAAAGGCAGGACGGCTCCCGCGAGGGTTTGTGGTGAAGTCCCTTCCCTTCCCCCTCACCTCCGACGGCGGTGTGGCTCCTTCCGGCAGCTACGAAGCTGGCCCTCCTCCTCCAGTGCAGAGACCAGATAGTCCCCCGTCAACACCCCCTTTCTCTCTCGCGATGGTAGGAAACCCCTTCCCGCTGGGGCTCACGCGGCCCTCCTTCCCCTCCTTCCGGCAACGGTGGCAGCTTTCCCCAGCGGTCTTTCCTTCCTCCTCCGGAGGAGACGACAACCACACCCCCGGTAGGCTTCTCTTCCCCTCCTTCCCTTCAGCAGAACCAACCGGTCCTCCCTCATCCCGGTTCTTCCCCTCCTCCTCCGGTCACCTCCTGTTCCCAGCACCCTCCTAAGGTCCGTCCGGATCTATCCTACCCTCCAGCACCCCCCTGCAGAGTTTTCTCTCCCGACCTGTGCACAGCATTGCCCACCCCCGAAATAAGCCTAGCGGGTCACATGCCGAGCAATTCGGGGATGCACCTGAGAGATGACAATCGGGTTTCAACCAAACGAGATGCACCCGAATCCGAATTATAAGTGTTCAGAGCCGGCAACTGGATCCTGAAATCCAAATTTGATGTTAAATTCGGGTCAGGCTATCGGATCTGCAAGATCCATTTACAGGTCTAACTGCACCACTAATAAACAAATCGACAAAACCAACAGTCAACTGGGTAAAGATATCTATGCTGATACAACACTCGAACAGTTGAACTCTCCATGTACCTCTATTCTTTACAAATTTGCTGTAACACAAAGAATGTAATATTCCATTACCAATAATATAAACTTACTTTTTAAATCTAGCAATTTGCCAATAGTAAACAGGTATTATGCGTATCTTCTAAGTACCGGCACATCCCATGTGTAGGATATCTCATTATCACTCAGTTTGGTGAACCTATGGGCTCCCTTTTTTGCAAAAGTCACTGACTTGGTTAGGCCCCTTCCTATTAGGAGCTAGCTTTCTAGATGCTTTTAAGGTTGAGAAACGTCTATCCCTCGCAACACCCAGATCTCCCAAGCAAAAGGTTTGCTGTTGGCCATACGCTAATGAAATCTACAAAAAAAAACAGTGGGAAGAATGGCCATATGCCTATCAAAGGCCGGGTATTTTCTATCCCAAGGGCCAAGTCAGTCAAGGTATATTCCATCAAGGATTCAATGGGATTGATTTCAGGCTAATCAAATTGTAAAATGATGTCTCAGATTGAGCAAACATAATGAGAATGTCATGTTCGGTGCACAGATTGGTGTTGAAAGAAAACCAACAGTTCCTTTGGCATTGATGGGACGTAAAGACTCAAAAAAAAATAAAAAATATGAAAATTTCAAAGACTTAACAGAACCTGAAACTTGAACCTAAAAAAATTTGAAAAAGGAAGAAAGTCTAATTCCAACTTACATAAATTAAAATCCCCCGAACAAAATCCCAACTCAAGATAAATTAAAGACAATCTGTCCAAACTTAAAAATCCCAAATCAAAGGCTTCAAGCTCAGAATCAGTCAAGTTGAATTTTGAATAAGAGCAAAGGTTATCAAATCTGAACGTATGCTTCCAAGACCCAAATCTAAGAAAGTGGTGAGATTAAGTCTGTAAGGCAAAACAGGAAATTTTCAAGGCAAACATAAATCTGAAGACCCGGGAGCTCCAAATTGAAGTATCAAATTCTCAAACCCCATGTGGGATTCTATCTCAAATTTCATCAAGAACACCAACTATCAGATCATAACTAGATTTTGCCAAATGCAAAACAAACTCAATAAGTTCCACGGCATACCAAAGCTGGCAGTAAATTTTAAACCAAAACATTCTTAAACAAACCATAAACGTAATCAAATTCACAGACAAGACCTGAATTAATTTTAACTCAGCAAAACATAGCCTAATCTTAAAAGAGATTTCCAAGTCTTGATTAAAAAGAACAGATTTAACAAACATCAAGCAATCTGAAAATAGTCTTAAACCCCAAACTGGAGCAAATTTTCATAAGACATAAAGCAAACTCCAAAATGAATTCAACGTAACCGAAGCATTCAAATCATAGGACATCAAGTCAGAATTAAATCATATGTACCAATTCTTGATCAAATTAAATCAAATCCCAAATGAAGCTTAATCCACTTACATCAAATCCAAAATAATCTCAAAGAGAAAATCTATTCCACAAAATAAATCTTAATAAATTCAAGCAAATTCTGATCAAATCAAATCAACAAATTCCTAATCAGAACCTAAATCAAATCATCAAGATCAAAAAAAAGTTTGAACAATTAACTTAAAACAAATCCAAATCACAATTTAAGCAAATCTGCAATCTGGCAGCTCCAGACCAAGTAAAATAAAGTGGGATCCAATTGAGACTTAAAACAGGTGATCAAAAAATCAACTCAAATCAATTCTCAAATAAATTCCAAAAATAAAAGTCATAAATCATAAATACAAATCAAATCTTCTGAAAGAATCAAATCAGATTTCTTAAAACAATTTCAATTTCTCAAACCAAACCAAATTTAGATTAGTTTGAACAAAATAGATTTCAATCAAATTAATCAACCTCAAACCAAATTCAAATCAATTCAAACCAAACTTAAAACACATTAAGTGTTTGTATTCCATCAAGTTCATGGGGCCATTGTTTCTATGTGTATGTTTAATTTTTGTGGATGTATGTTTTCTATTCCATGGATTGCTATGACGGATAATCAAGGATATTCAAGTATTCTCCAGGTAATTAACACCAGATTTCCGCATCATCCGATACAGAGAGGTCAAAAAAAATTTAAAGAACCTAACAATCTCAACATATATTTTTATACATATCATGGACCTAGCTAATACTTTTACAAGATATCACCTATTTTTCTAAGAAGTCAATGCTAAGTCCAAATAAAAAATCAAATTGAAAAATGAATTTCCAAATTTTCAAACTTTTTTAAGTCTTTTGAGGTTACATCACTCATCAGTGCCGATTTTTCTGCCCCCACGTCCCAACTGAGGTGCTTGGCCCAATGTGATTGACTCTGGACTCTGGACTCCCTAAATCCAAGAAGATAATACACTTAAAACCAAAGTGAGTTAGAAAGGAATCGCCTCTGTGGATGCTCTTAAAGTAACCTAGTATGTCTAGGACATGTTTGTTAGTTCACCTATCCCACTTCCTTTAGCTCAGTAAGCAAATCATCAGCCCCTTGAACAAGGTCTCATTAATGTTCTCAATCAAACCATTAACTTGGTTACATGATACAGAGGTGAAGTGCAGAATCACTTGAACTTGGGACACCTTTCTCTCTAAATAGGCAGTCAAAGTGTCAAACCAAAGTAGGCAGGTTCGGGGGTCGGGAGTGGGTCGATCAGCCTAAAAACAATCCTAGGTCGGCCAAAGTCGGGAGCTGGCTCAGCTGGGGTCGTGATAAAAAAATAAAATAAAAACAAATGTTGGGTCAGGGTCTTGGGATCAGGACCAAGTCAGTCGGCTCAAAAACCAACCAGATCAGGTGACCCAGTGACCTGGATTGCAGAATCGGCGGAATCGGCCGACTCCGGAATCGGATCGGAATTCCATGTGGAAGGACCGATTCCAGCATGAATTCCGCGGAATCGGTCTGAATCGATCCGATTCTGGCGATTCCGTGTGGAATCGGTCGATCCGACCGATTCCACGAAAGATCGGTTTGCCAGTCCGGTTCGATTCCCGGTTCGATTCTGGACCGGGAATCGAACCGATTCCAGCCCTTTTAGGGCCGGAATCGACCGCCGCAGTCGATTCCGGCGATCCAGGCGGCGGCAGAGCTTGATTCCGGCGATTCCCGGGCGATCTGAACCTCGGAATCAAGGATTCCGGCGATTCCATCGTCGATCCCAGCTGTGTGCGCCGATTCCAGAGTGATTCCAACAATTCCGGTGGCGATTCCGGTGATTCCGCCGGCGATTCCAGCGATTCTGGCGATTCCAAGCTACTTCAAGGGATTCCGCCGATCCAAGCTCCGATTGGCCTCGATTCAACCTCTTCTTCGATCTTTAGAAGGTTATTGGTAAGATTTCTTCGCCGAAAATTTCGTACGTCCATTCTTACGCGTTTCCGACGAGTTTGAGCGTCGTTAAACTTGGTGATTTCCGACCGAACAAGTCCGTTTAAGTTCTAAACTATTCGATTGGATGTTCTTTGCACGGGAAAAATTCCCGATATCCCGTACGCCTATTTTTATGCATTTTCGACGACTCCGAGCATGGTCAAATTCAGTGATTTTTGATCGAACAACTCCGCTCAAGTTCTTTGAACATCGATTGGATGTTCTTTGTATGGGAAAAATTCCGGATACCCCGTACGTTGATTTACGACCATTTTCGGCCAATACGTAACCCTTTAAACATACCGAATAGTGTGTTTGATCGGCTGTCTGCTTCCCGAACAGCGCCTAAAGAAATTTTTATGTTATCTAATAATTTTTAGTGCATTGTTTACAATTTTTGCAGGTCTAAACAATGGCCGATTAAGGTGATGCAGCACCAGCACGTCCTTCTGACGTGGATTGGGAACACGGGCACATGGTAGACCAGGTCAGAAAGAGAGTGCAATGCAAATGGTGTGGGAAGGAGATGAACGTAGGGGAGGGTGTTCCAGCTAAAACAACATATTGCCGGAACAGGTGAAATTGTAAAGAAATGTGATAAGGTGCCAATGGAGAAGAGTGGGGAGATAAGAGGCTACATGATAGGTAGAGCCTCTCAACGGGCTGTTAGGATTGAGTAGAGGGAGGAGTTGCACGACGAACTACTCCAGAAGAGGAGGGACCGCGATTTGCCTACCTCGAAAGGGAAAAGCAAGGGGAAGGCAGCAGCTGAGTCGGAGCCAGAGAGTGAGGAGAAGTCCATAGACTCCGAGCTTAGACGTGCTAGGCACGCTAGCAAGCGTGCATTTGTTGAGGAGGAGGACAGGAGGAGGGGAGCAGGAGGATCAGGGTCCAGAGTTAACGCCATACATCCTGGAGTTAGTCTCTCAGTCCCGGGTATGGCGAGCCGATGCTAATTGGCCAAGAGCTGGACTTCTACTTCTACCAGTACTCGATTTACGCCGAGTGATAAGTATTTATTTAAAAAACAGAGTGCTGGGCAGATGAGGATTAAACAAGCTATGAAAGGGGTGAAGGCAACAGGAATGGCTGTAAAAAGAGCCGTTCGCCACATTGTGAAGTGGTTTTTGCATGCATGTATCACTTTTAAATTGGCATTTGTGTGTTTTATTTACTTAAACTTAATTTTTGCTTGATCCAATTTTTTTTTAACTTGATGTAGGCATCCCAGCACATGCAGCCACCAGCCCCTACTTTTAGACAATGGTGGATGCCGTGGGTGAGGCTGGACCGGGTTTGCAAGCCCCGGGCAACAGACATATATACGGCGCTGGGCTGGATGAGGAGGTCCAGGAGTTGAAGGAGTGGATGGATGGATTTAAATTGGTGTGGAAGGAGCGGGGTCACAATTATGTGCGACGGGTGGACATGTATCACCAGAGGAGTATGATAAACTTCTTGGTGTATTGTTCTGAGGGTACTACGTTCTTGAAGTCGGTAGACGCTTCTGGGAAGATTAAAAATGCTGACTTCCTTTTTTCTCTGATGGATGCGGTGGTGGAGGAGATCAGGGAGGACAATATGGTTCAGGTTGTCACTGACAACGAACCTTCATATAAGACGGCTGGGAGAAAGCTGATGGAGAAGAGAAAGCATATGTTCTGAGTACCATGTGCGGCACATTCTATTGATCTCATATTAGAGGATATAGGCAAGGAGGAGAGTGTATTCACCCTTGTCAGGCAGGCGCAAACGATCACATCATTTATTTATTCGTATCCTCGCCTGTTACATATTATGAGATCACACACAGGAGGGCATGATCTTGTTAGGCCTGGTCCGACTCGTTTTGCTACGAATTTCATTGCATTGGAGAGTTTACACCGGCACAGGTATGCATTGGTTAGCTTCACACAGTCCGAGAAGTATTATAACTATATGGTGGACAACCTGCATGACAAGAAAGATCAGCTGGAAATTCTTGTCAGGTCTGAGAAGCAAATCACTGACAAGAGATATTGGGAGAGGATTGCCTACTACTTGGCAATCATTGAGCCACTGGTAGTTGTCTTGAGGTTGGTAGACTCAGATGACAGGGACCAGATGGACACGTTGTACGATGCCATGGACCAAGCAAAATTCAAAATAAAAGAGAAAATCCCAGAGGTTACAAAAAGTGGTGGAAAATCATAGATGACCGATAGGACAAGACTTTGCCCCACGATGTCCATGCTGCAAGTTAGTAGGTTCAAAAAATATTTTTGCTCACCTACTTTAAGTTTATTCGATAATTGTCTTATTCATAATGTTAACTATTAAATTCTTGCAGGATATTTTTTTAATCCCCGCATCCGATATGGAAGACAGGTGGTGAACGACAACGAGGTGATGCAGGGTACACTAGCTGTTATTCAGCATCTCTGCCGATCTCAGCAGGACAGGATAGAGGTTGAGATAGAAGTAAGTTAGAGTTTATTCAATACTTTGGAGTAGCTAATTATTAGACAACTAATGATTTTTTTTAAAAAAAAATTCAGATGCAGAAGTATAAGATGAGAGTCGGCGTATAATCAGATGCTGATATGAAATATTCGTGCGACAAAGTGTCACCTGGTATACTAATAGCTTGATGAAGATGTTATTTTCTTTTCATATTAGTTATGGAATATGATGGACTAATTGTTTACCTTTTCTCTTCTCTTTTTCTTGCAGCTGAGTGGTGGGTTCAGGTGAACACCAGGAGTGGATGGAATCCACTTGCTACCATCGGTATCAGGATACTCAGCCAGAGCACCAGTTCCTCCTATTGTGAGAGAAACTGGAGTACATTCAACCTGATACATACAAAAAGGAGGAACAGGTTGACCTCATACCAGCTGGAGAAGCGGGTCTGTCATTGCAATATGAGGCTGCGCATCAAGAATATCAAGAATCGACAGAAGATCAGTGAGGAGCAATTTGCACGATTCACAGGTGGTCCATACGAGCAGAAGCATACCTCAACCACACCACCACCTGAGGAGGTGGACATGGATCAGATATTCCAGGAGGAGCATGCACTTGGCATCTGGATAGAGAAGAGGGCAGCCAAGGATCATGCAGCTAAGTTTGATCCCGATGACCGTGCATGGGCTGAAGGAGAGTTGGATGGTGTTGAAGCTGAGGAGGATGCTCCAGCTCCACCTCCACCTACTTCTCAGGCTCAGGCAGGGCCTTCTTCTGCCCCAACAGCTATGGAGCAGCCACCTGCAGCTTTAGCCCCAGCTCCAGTCCCAGCCGCCGCTACCCAGCCCATTCGTACTCCAGGGAAAACGAAAACAAAAGTGATTGCACAAAAAATGGGTGGATTTGCAAAGTTAAAAAAATATTTGGGTTCTGGTACTTCAGAGATGGCTGAAAAGGTGAAGAGAAGAAAGCTAGAGGTCAGGCGTCCTGTGAGCCCAGATGACAGCATGCAGGCTCCTTCTCACTCCTCAGTTGATGATAATGAGGAGTGCATACCAGCGACGCAGCCATCAGCAGCAGCCCAGTCACCTGATTCACGGCATCCAAAGTAGTATTACACGCTGGATGAGTAGGCACCGCAGCATTATTTTATGGAGCCACAGTATCCAGCATTTGGCGAGGCTCACCAGTAGTGGATTCCTCCACCACCCCACTAGCTCCACCAGAGTCTGCTTACATCCCGGTCGTCCCGCAGTCCGATCCATACGACCTTGATAGCATGCCATCGGCATTATTTTCATATGGATATGGTCCCGGACAATATACATGACTGACCACAAGGGAGGAGCATCGACAGCAGCAGGGAAAGGAGGAAGACCAATATCTATATCATAGATAGTGGTAGTAGATTGATATGATGTAAATTCTTATTTTTTATATTTTCATGATGTATCAACTAATTGGTTTTTGAATCAATGGAATATGTACTTAACTTCAAGTGAAGTTCATTAGTAATTATTCGATGTGGTCCTGTGGATGAATGCTAATCTTATTTTAAAAAAAAAATTTAACTTATTTCCTATTTTTAAGAATTTTTTATAAATTTTTTTGAATTTTTTTGATGAAAAAAAATTCAAAAAAAAATCAATCCAGGCCGATTCTTGGATCGATTCCCTTCCCAGGAATCGGCCGATTCTTGGAATCGGAATCGGAATCGATTCTGATTCCGATTCCGGAATCCTTGCCCAGTGATGCGAAATAAGATCTACAATGACTTAAAACTATATAAAGACTAGCAAATGCTCAAGATAAGAACTGATTTATGATATTCAGATTTAGGTCTTCTAAGTAATGCTTTCTTATCAAGAAAGTATAACTAAGAAAATCAACACCTCAAAAAGATGAAAAAAAAGAGATAACATTGGTTAGACACTACAACGAGAAAATGAAATTTTGCTCGAAATGTAATGAAATAGATTATGCAATTGACTGGATTTTGGAACATTCCAATGTACTCACATCATAATAACCAACAACAATGTCATGAAATCTGACTAGAACCTATTCACTCAAGTATGACATATACGAATGGAATAATAAATAGATTTGCAAGGCAAAGTTGGACTAAATATACCTCAACATCAAAATATAAATAAGAAATTTAACTTGAGGATTAGAACTTAGTCACCAAACTGTGGCTCAATTCAATTGAGATCGGCACTCTTAGACTAGTAACCTGTTCTCACAAAATCTCGTTGAATTATGTAAGGTCAATAAGGTCAAAAACAAGTAATATCCGAAAATGGGAAGCCCAGGAATTCATCACAACTTTGATAGGTCAGTGGATACTTCTCTGACAATATTGTTAGCAATTTAGTATAAACTAGATTATACCGCATCTAATTAAGGTCACCAAGGCATGAACTCAGATTATAAGACTTGTCGAAATCAACCTCCAAGCTTAATTGTCCAACATAAAGTGTATTAAATCGAGAAGATCAGATATAACAATTTGTAAGGAGCACACCACTTGAAGGCTACTGCCTTCACAAATCTACTCAAAACAAAGATATCCATCATCATTCACCAAATATCATTCAATAACATGAGCCATTTATTCATCCGAACATGAAAAATACAGTCTGATTTCAGCAAAAGATTGACTAATTAGATTGACCAACAAAGAGCACGTCACTTGAAGGCTACTGCCTTCACAAATCTACTTAAAACAAAGATATCCATCATCATTCACCAGATATCATTCAATAACATGAGCAATTTGTTCATCTGAACATGGAAAATACAATCTGATTTCAGCAGAAGATTGACTAATTATGACCAGCAAAGAGTTAGTAGAATCTGGACTGCACTGTCAAAACTCTGGACAGGTCATAGTCTATCCTACTCAACAAACATCAACCACCATTATTCAAAGGGACAACAACAATAAAGCTTCATATATAGTCACCATCAACTCTATCAAACAAGTAAACCAGCATTTGTTCAAATTGGATAAATCAAAGAAGTCAACAATACTCAACAGAGCTAAGCTCTAGAGTTTCCAAGCAAGTTCACAATCCGAAAATAGTTGAAAAGCTACCACAGAGGTCAAAACAATACTAACGTCACCAAATCAATGAAAACAAGAGTTCCCCAATGACATCTTAAATAGTATTTCACCTCTGTTTCTATCAACTCATCAACCGGAAAGGGACTGAATAACTTACAATTTATGAAGCATTTCATATTGGACAAAATAAAAACCACGGGAAGAGGAACAAGACAATCTCAACCTCCAGACTTGTAAGGGATCCACAAGATATAAACTCCGGTCACCGAATCTGGTGATTGCCTTTGGATCCAGGTGCAAGAGAAATGAAAACAAACTGATAACCAGTAGATCTCAACTCAAGGACAGCAGATCTGAGTGAAGAACTCCCAAACACTTTTATAACAGAAGCCTCATTGCTAAATTGAGCAAAAACAAGTAGACATGTGGCAGATCTAACTAGTGGATCAACTGAAGAACACAACAGATTTAACAGAAAACCCACAACTCCTCGAAGAAACTAACAAAACTGGTCGATATCAGCAGATCTGATGAAGTAACTAGCAAATCAGTTGAGAGAAAAGATAGATCAGATGGAGCAACAGTTGAAGAAGTGGAAACAACTGAAGAAAGGTTCGTCTCCCAGAATCTTCACCAGATAGTGCTTCAATGGAGACACTGAAGAAGAGAAAAATGACGAGGAGAAGATGAAAAATACTTTTCTCTTCAGGAGCTAAAGCAACAGAGCACCGCACAGAGTGGATTGGAGGGGAAGAAGAATGGTTAGGGTTATCGCCATCGCCATCTGCCAAGTTGAGGAGAGAGGACATGTCGGGTTCGAATGACACTCGCACGGACACAATCACTTTTCAGTCGCCGGAACTCAACGGGATTTCAAACCCAAAAAAATGAACAGTTGCTCCATTGTATTTCATTGATCAACCCCCCCTGTACAGTAGCTGATTGGCCTATTTATAGGCCCAAGCCCACAAAAGGCCAATGACATGGTATCAACTATCAAAGAGTAAAAAAACAAAATACATGTAAATGTAATGCTGTAAAAATATAAAATGACCCTAATGATCAAATTTTAACTATTGAACTACTAAATTTCAGCCAATTGCATGAATTGTTCCCTAAAATGAAATTGCTCTCAAAGACCTGCTAAAACTCAGTCATCGAACCAAACTGATCATAATCATCGTGGACAACGCCTGTACATCTTCTAAAAATACTCAAATTTATCATGTGATCTGGTGTCCACGCCACTTAGCCCGACCCGGTTGGGACCCAGCATTCCATGAGTCAAACTGTTTCCCACCTACGTGATGACGACCACAGCATGCCAAATCTACATGCTGTTCTACCAGAAAATGGCCAGGTCACTTTATCTATGACTTTGACCATTGGTTGAAGTAGTTCAAAGCAATATTAATGAAATTCTTTTGACCTAGGGTCACTATTTGCAGAATCGGTCAACTTGGATCAAGATCGGCCGATTCTTAAATTGGATTAGCCATTAGTGATCCAATTCCAGGTGGAACAACCAATCCTACTCAAAGTTTCGGGCGGATTGGTGTGAATCAGTGGGATCAGTTATGGATTGGTCAATTCTGCAAGATTATTTCGGGAATCAACCGATCCAAGCCGATTCCTCATAATATAGACTAGTTCTATAATCAGGTCTTTTGAAGACACGACTCCGATCCGATCACTGATTTGGTAATTCCGGTGACTGATCTAGCATCTCTGGCGATTCACCTCTCTCTCCCTCTGTTCTTAATTTTTATTAATCTAGTGATATTGTTTAATTTTTTTCGGTATATGTAGATAAAATATCCGACGAGGAGCAAGCTCTCACTGGACAGAAGGACATTGGATGGCAATATGAATACATGTTGGATGTGACCAAGAAGATGGTAAAATACAAATGGTGTCAGAAGGATATGAATAACGGTGTTTATAGTCTTAAACAAAATATAGCCGATGTGAGAATGTGAAGAAGTGCGATAAGATCTTGATTGAGTTGAAGGAAGAAATCAAAGGTTATCTAACTGAGAAAACATTGCAGATAGATATTAGAATTGAGCACATAGCGGAACTGCATGATGAGTTGCTCAGACAGAAAGTCACTGCTCTCATCTCTGCAAGGGGTAAGAAGGGAAAGTTACAAGCTCATGTACAGGTTGATTAATCCTTTTCAGATGATGAAGAGGAGACAAAGATGAGGAGAGCCATGCATCCTAGTAAGGCTCAGACCAGAGAGGATGAGGAAAGGAGAAGGGGAGTAGGAGGTTCAGGTGCCACTACCCGACAATCAGATGTGGAAGGCATTTGCCCTACAAGGCCAACTCGAGATAGTTTGTTTCGTCAGTCGCAGTCAATTCCGTTGATTGACATAGCCATGTACAGGCAAAGTGACGGGGGGCAGAGATCTATCAGGCATGCATTTAAAGGAGTGAAGGCCATAGAGACTGCAAAGAAAACAATCAAACACATCTACAAATGGTTTCTACATGTAGATATATAGATGTAAAGTTTTTTAAGTGTATGTCTTTTATATTTTTTGAATAAACATTAATAATGATATGGTCATCTTCCTTCATATAGATTTGCCAGTGCATGCAGTGACTATTCTATATTTCCAAACAATAGTAGATGTCATTATTGAGGTTGGACCAGACTTTAAGGTTCCCACCTCCAAATATATTTACGACAAGGGGTTGAATGCAAAGGTCGGTGAGTTGATCTCGTGGATAGATGTATTCAAATCCATTTAGAAGGAAAGAGATTGCACTGTCATTTATGATTGTCGGATGGGAATCACAAAGATGTCCCTTACCAATTTTCTTATGTATTGTTCCAAAGGCACCATATTTTTGAAGTTAATCGATACATCGAGCCAGGTGAAGAATGTAGATTACTTGTTTAGCCTGATAAACAATGTTGTAGACAAGATTGAGGTGGAGAACATTGTGCAGTTTGTCACTAACAATGAGACTTCATACAAGGCTGTAGGTAAGAAATTGATGGAGGCAAGAAATCATTTGTTTTTGGTGCCATGTGTTGCACACTCAATTTACTTGATATTGGAAGACATTGGAAAGGAGGCAAGTGTGAGGTCCTTGATAAGTCAAAGACAACTTATTACATCTTTCATTTATGAGCACCCCAGGTTGCTCTCCATCATAAGAGAACACATTGATGGTCATGATATGATTCATCCTAGTCCAACTAGATTTACCACTCAATTCATTTTCTTAGAGTCTCTATAGATATAGAAATGATTTAAAGAGGTTTATAGTCTCTACAGCATATCAGGACTACATGGATACAACGTGACCCACAATTGACCAGTATAAGACTTTATTGAAGACAAAGAGCTTGATTGAGAACAACAGGTGGTGGAAATAGGTGCAATATTAAATGTCAGTCATAGAACCCCTTGTGCTAAGTGTTGAGATTAGTTGACTTTAATAACAAAAATCAAATGGGGTATTTGTATGATGTCATAGACAAAACCAAGATGAAAATCAAAGAGAAACATATGAGGGGCTACAAAAAATGGTGGAACATTATAGACACTAGATGGGACATAACATTTCACCATGATATTCACGCTGCAGGTTTAATTTTAAATTTTTAGTATCATTTTATTTATTGTTGCAGTAATATGTTGGTGTTAGGTTGGATTGGGATCTTTTCTAACAAGATATTTCTTCAACCCAAGAATATAATATGGTGGCCAAGTATGCAATGATGCAGAGGTCTTGTCAAGCACAATGTCACTGATTAAATGTTTAGCGAAGACTACACAAGATAGAACAACAATTAAAATTGAAGTATGACTTATTTATTATTGAAAACTGTCACACTGAAGAAAAGGAATAAACTTAACTTTATTTCATATTGTATTTCAGATGACATCATACAAGCATAGAATTAAGGTGTATAGGGATCTAGATTGGGCCCATTCACATCATACCACTCTTACTAATTCCATGATATTTGTCTTTTTACAGTTGAATGATGGATCTAAGTGAACAATAGGAGTAGATGGAATCCGCTGGCAACCGTTGCAACTAGGGTACTAAGCCAAAGTACCAGTTTTCCAAATGTGAAAAAAATAGAGAACATTCAACGTCATACACACAAAGAGAAGGAATAGGTTGAAGACGAAAAGATTAGAGAAATTAGTCTTCTACCATTACAACATAAGGTTGAGAATTAAAAACATCAAAGATAGGTAAAAGAATATTTGAGAAGAGATTTGTCCAATTAATAGGTGCCTTGTATCAAGAAAGAGCTATGGTTGAAGCCAAACAAAACTTGTCACAAAGAAATGTGGATTTAGAAGATCTCTTCAAAGAAGAACATCCAGTTGATGCATAGTTGGATGAGAAAGACGCCAAGAGAGAGCCAGAGTTCGACCCAAATGATAGATCTTAGCCCGAAGATGAGATTGACAACGTCATTGGTGAGGATAAACATATGGAAGAGGGTAAGAAACTCAAGATCCTTGAACATCTCCAGTTTGGCAGCATACAGCTCCAACTATAGCTTCAACGCATATTCTAGCTACAAATGTTGGACCTAGCACTAAGAAGAGCGGTGCCTTTGGAGGATTCAAGGCACTTAAGAGAGTTGTACAGCATAATACTAGTAAGAGACCACCTACATAACAAGAAGTAACATTGAAGACGAAGAAATTGAGTATAAAACGAAGACATTTGATTAGGATGACAACACCCAAGCACGTTCCTCAAATGATGATGATGAGAAAGAGTTTATTCCTGCCACTCAACAGTAAGGCAGGGGTTCAGGAGGTGGAGGTGGAGGATTGAGTCATTCGGATGGTTGTAGTAGTGTAAGTACTAGTGGAGCAGGTGCATTAGATTTGAGTGAGAGACAACATTCTAGTGGTAGGAGTTAAACTGGGGTCGATGGAATTTTTTTATGAGTATGTTGCTGTCCAATATCTAGAACCTCATTCAGATTTGAAGCCTTGTTATCCAGCATCACCGCCATAATTAGACAATGTATATGTTTGTAGCCAGATGGTTGACTCACAAGTTTCGTATGAATATGGGCCGATCATAAGTCAACGAAGTCAGTGAACCATCCAAGAGAATGAAGAGCAAAATAAGAAATATGAGGAATAATTTTGTCCATAGTGGTGAGAAGGTATATTCTATATTTTTATCTTTCACTCCTTTCAGTTGTATAGTTCTAATGTTATATTTCATTTCTAGTTATATTGTACCATGTCTTTTATTTAATAGAATTAATGTTAAATTGTTACTAGTATGAGAATCGGAATAGCTGCTAGGTTAATAATGTCCAAGAAACTTCTCTTAATGATAAGTTATGAAATCACAACTTTCCGACATCATCACATTTTTCTATTTTTTCTGATTTTTAAGTATTTTTTAAATTTTTTAAATTTCTTTCTGTTGAAAAAAATTATAAAAAAAATGATCCAGATAGATTTTTGCTCCGAAGAATTGGTCAAAATTGGACCGATCCGATCCAATCCGCATCGGATTGGTACCTAACAATCTCGATTACGATTCCAATCATTGCCCGTGGCCATTGAGAAAAGACCCTAGATGTCAATTCTTTATTTGGGGAACAGGTATGGCTCAAGCATGTTGAAGAGAGTTGTTAGTTGATGACTATATTATCAAATTTTTGACAATGCTCACCAAAGATTACGGAATCATAATCGGAATTGTAATCGGTAGGGACCAAATCGACCAATTCTTAGAAAGAAATACAATCCCGCATCAGTATGAATCAATTTTTTATTTTTTGCTTCAAAAAATTCAGAACAGTTGGGATAAATTATAAAAATTATGAAACACTCTAAAAAATTGTTAAAAATATAAATATGGTATTTAACATACCAAAACAATGATAACACATGATCATTACAACTTTACAATATACAAGACAAATGATGGTGATACAAATAATATACATTTCACCAAAATTTGTGATAATGGTGTCGTTCTCATTTTTATTTTGCTCATTAATACCCCCATTCATTTTTATCCCACATGATCGACATGAACTTAGATCTAGAACTAAGTATATTTGGACCCTCATCCTATATGATTGCTTCTGAAGAAAGGTAAATGTTATAGAGTTAGTATCTTCTTTTTAAAAAACAAGTTCAATGTTTATTTATCACTTACTTCTAACTCAACCTATGTTATATCGTAATGAGGCATTGAAAGTTTTCTAATCACAGTCAATATATCCCCCACCATCTCATTGTCATTGCACATATTCCTTTCATATTAGATATTACAGTTTACAAAGTATCATGCATTCAACACATGATGTAAGATAAAAACATACATCTAACAATGAAAGAAGAATCTTGAAATTAATGTTTGTGAAAACTATTTGTTGTATACACATCAGGATGCAATGTCTTGTCCCATCTAACAACCACAAATTTCCAACACCTCTTGTAACCTCTAGAATTCTTCTCCTTTATTCTCAATTTTGCCCTATCCATAGCATCATATAGATTTCTCATCAGATTTATACCATCTGAGTTCACTGACCTCAACACATTTACCAATGACTCAATAATAGACAAATAATATTGGATCCTCTCGTAGAAATGTTTGTCCATAATAAACCTCTCCATCTGGATCTTTAACTGGTCCATCCTATTATGCAAGACAACCATATACATTACATATTCCTCGGATACAATGAACTGCACCATTACATATTTGTGCATATGTAAACTCTCTAAGGCAATGAAATTTGTGACAAATCGTATAGACCCAAGCCTAATAAGATCATGTCCCTGTCCCTCTATATGTTGTCTCACTATATGTAGCAATCAAGAATGTAAATAAATAAATGATGTGATTACCTGAGCATGACTGACAAAAGTGAACACTGAAGGCTACTTACCAATATCCTCCAATATAAGATCTATAAAGTACGCTGCACAAAAAACCCAGAATAGATGTTGTTGCTTTTGCATCAACTTCTTACCTAATGTCTTGTATGAGGGTTTATTATCTATCACAACCTGACAACTTGCACAATTTTCTCTTCTCCAATCTCCTCCACAATGGCATCCATCAAAGAAAATATGTAGTCAACATTTTTAATTTTACCAGAAGCATCTATTGACTTCAAAATGTGGTGCCCTATGGACAGTATATCAAAAAACTATATCATAAATCTCTTTGTAATGCTAGAACATCCACCACACATTATTATGCACCCCTCTCCTTTCAGATCAGCTTGAAGCTCCTCTGTCCATGAGATCAACTCCTCTACCTCCTTAGGCTAACTCCATATATGTATCAGCTACTGGAGACTTTTAGTCCCAGTCCAACCTCAACTATAGCATCCACAACCATAGCCTAAAAGTAGGGACTGGTAGATACATGTGTAGGAATACCAGCATAAACAAACATGCATGAAGGTTAAAAAATTTTGAAGAAAAAAGTTAAAAAAATTAACATCGTAAACTTCTTACCTGAATATATATATATATAAACTAGACAATACATCTTGCTAATCTTTTAGCAATTGTGTCGGTTGCTTTAATACCTTTGAATACTTGCATTAATGTCCTATGGGAAGCACTTTGTTTTATAAAGCAATAGAGATCATCCACTGGTGGTGTGGTGGTCGGGCGTGAAGAATGTGAATGATGATACACCCCAAATGCCCCCTCTTATACTCTCACACCCTTACTAGGTGGAGGTTGACTAAATTGTTAACGACAATGAAACATCCCTAGCTCCGAAGCCTCTTGCTCCCCTCCTCTCAATCTCTCTTTATGCATGCTTGTTTGCATGCCCCACCATCGTCATCTCAGAGTCTATGAAAGACTCATTCTCCTCGTTTTTAGGTATAGTCTTGGATTTCCCTTTCCCCTTCCTTTTCTAGGTCGGGTGATCATCTCTTCTCCCCATGAGTTTGTCCTATAAGTCATCTCTCTATTCAATCCCAATCTCCCTCTGCAAAGCTCTTCTTGTTAGGTAAGACCTCATAACCACACTACTCTCCTTAAGCAGCTTATCACATTTTTCACATTGTCACTCGACCCAGCTATATGTTGTTTCAATCGAAACATTCATTCATTCATTTGCTTCCCACACTTGCACTACACCATCTTCTCCATATCCACCATGTGACCATACTCTCACCTAATGTCATGGGAAGCCGGTGCATCAAAGGCTGCTTGGTCCACCACCATTTAACCTCCTTGTTTTGTAATGTTAACAATTTAAAAATTTTAAATGAAGTAATGCAATAACAGAAAAAAGTAACCATAATGAGAGGAAGACCAAACAATCCCCTAAGGGTGATTGTCGGGGCCATGACAGTCACCCTTGACTGTCGGCGCAAGGGGGACTTCAACGGCCATTTATGAGAGTTTTAACATGCAAAACGGGAAAATTCGGTTATGTAGAGTCAATCTAGGCTTAGAAATAGTTGAAAGTAGGTTTAAGAGAGTCTCACCAACAAGGGAAAAATGGATGATTGAAAAGAGAAATCGTCGAAGCCCTCGGGAGGGGGGGAGAGAGAGAGAGGTTTAAAGTTCGTCATCAACTTATGGTAGACAATAATATGAATGATATAGATAATTTGTAGTAATATAGAGGTTTAAAGTTCGTCATCAACTTACGGTAGACAATAAAAGATAAAAGATATTTATATAAATCTTGTATCAGTGATCTCGTTTCTCAAAGGCATGGAGAGATAGAGAGAGATTCTTGGGAGATTGCATTCCATGCTTTGGCTTGGGGTTTAAACAAAAAGGAGTTTTAGGAGAGTAAGAGAGAGCTTAATGAAAGAGGGATTCTTGATAGAGAATGAGTGAAAGAAGAAAATTTTACCCTTTATAGAGCTCCCAACGATGCAGGGCCTTTGAAGTGGGCTGCAATAGCTAGCAATCTAGCTAATCGGCAACATTGAACTGTTGATAGCAGATCAGGATCACCTTGATTCCCCCTGAATTCATTGATCAGCCAATTTGATCCAATGTGGTAAGCAAAGCTCAAGGCCTACAATATTTCTTTGTGGACACTTGAGTAAGCCTACAAATCAGTGATTAGTTGATCGCCTTCCAAGAATATAGAACTTGCCACTCCCTGAGATGTTCAGTATTTGAAGTTACTAGTGATTTGATTACTTATTATGTGCCTCCATTTTCTATTTTATGGTGTAATAAAAATCATGTTCAACCTATTTACAGCTTAAAATTTACAAATCTCAATCTTAATTTCTTTAATAATCCCATTCTTTGCAACATTAAATGAATACATAGAAGCAACCAAACATCCCTATTATCATTTTTGTTGTTAGTACAAGAGACCAAATGCCTAAGGGTGTTGATAGCATAAATTTTAGCCTCAATAATAATATCAGAAAAGTATCAAGTTAAAACTAAATTTCGTATTAACCAAATAGCACATGTTCTGGAGGCTAGAACTTCAAACAGCACATGCATACATTCCAAAGAGAGATAATCATGTTACAATCAACACAAAAGGATCAGGCAAATTTCTCATGTAAAAGCAAGGTGTTCTTGGTGGGGATTGGCCCTTGGATCAGCCAAGACCATTCTGACGGCCCCTCCACCACCAGGATTGGCCCCAGAAGGGTCTAGAATCAGCAGATCCGACCAAACCTAGCCTGACCCCAGCAGAAGTCAAACTCCTAGATCAGGCAGCCTCTAGATCATCAGATTGGGAATGGTCAATCCAGCAAACCATGTCTAAAAGCCATGTCTCTAAAACAGTATCAACTAACGTTCTTATGAATGTGTGCATACCTTGCCACAGTAAAGAAAAAAAAAACTACTGCACCTTGGTTGGATTCTAAATTATAATAACCTTGTCATATAGCATCCATGTGAGATGTAATGGTGTATCCCATGAAAAGGAAATGTCAAGTCATCTAGACAATGTAAAATGTTAGCCTGGTGACTTTCTCACTAGTCACTACCCTGCACAAATCGAAAGCAGCAGTACAGAAAATAGTAGCAAGAGTTCAGTGATGTAGAGGTAAAGATAAGTTAGACAGATTTGTTAAA
Organism: Cryptocoryne crispatula var. balansae; assembly: GCA_036172225.1. Lineage (NCBI taxonomy): Eukaryota > Viridiplantae > Streptophyta > Magnoliopsida > Alismatales > Araceae > Cryptocoryne > Cryptocoryne crispatula. Next base: position 30,411,263 of record CM069927.1, read on the forward strand.
TAACACCTTTAAGTGATATCAGAGATGTCGTGTCATGTAGTTCACATGTCTTGAAAACAAAAATAGTAGTGACAAATGTCAAGAACAAGGGAAAAGACCATAGCCAAGCTTGTCTTACCGGTAAATTATACAGCATAAGGACTAGGATGCTCGGATGAGCGTCTGAGGTCAATCTCAACTTGTTGGATTGTCCACTGCATGCTTTCTAGTTTCTGTTGTAAGGATAACAAAAACAATGAAACAGATGGAGCTGCATATTATCAAATTACATGAACAACTAACCTTCACAATCTCATGGTATTCCATTGCAATAGTATCAAAATGTGGATCCACTCCTTGATACTCACGAAGGCGTGTCACCTACACAAAAGATTAATAATAATAATAATAAATAAATAAATAAGAAGAAAAACAATAATAATAAGAGGAAGAAGAAGAAGAAATAGAAACTAGTAGAATTCCACAAGCAATGTGATTGACAGACAATCAGCAACATGTTAGCTTCAAACAAGCAAGCAAAGAACCTAAGCATATGCTTATCAATAGGAAACTTGCATTTCATTGATCTACAGCCCATGTCTACTTTGTGTTTTTTCCTCCTTGAAAGCATGGAAACTTAATTATAAATAATGATCCAAATTGGGACATAGTCCATATACATGGCGCTGAGCAAGAGAAATGGAAACTAGTAAAATTCAACAAGCAATGTGATTGGCCAGACGATCAGCAACATGTTAGCTTCAAACATGCAAGCAAAGGAAGAACCTAAGCATATATGTATCATAGTTGTCAAGGCGACAAGGAGCCCAAGGCGTTGAAAGGTACCGATTTCGCTTAGGAGACAAGGCGGCCGCTTAGGCGTCGCCTAGGCGGTCAAGGTGGTACTCAAGGAAGGTTGAGTCGAGAAGTTGTTATATATAAAAATAAGCATAAATATAATTATATTTTATGTTATAATTGAATATGAGTGTTTAACAATGCACATAAGTAAATATGATGTGTGTGTGAAAGAGAAGGAAGTTAAATAAATTTTTATAAAATTTAAGTATATAACTCATTTATGATTATAAAATTTATATATGTGCAATAGTATAAGTGATGGTAAAATATTGTTATAATATTATTAAATGGGGAGAGTGCAGAGTAGTCACAGATCATTATAATATTATAGATAGTGCAATATATTAATATATTCAAACTATCATTAAATAAGTCTCTTGTGAGGGGTATCAAGGAGAAAAAAATCCCTTAAGTTTATTTTTTAATGATGTAAAAATACCCAAGGCGCCTTGCCTGGGCGCCTTGGGTGCCTAGGCTGGCGCCTTGGACGCCTTGGGCGCCTAGGCGGGCATCTTGGGCGCCTTTTTGGCCCCAGACAAGGCGCCTTGGCAAGACGCCCTTGGAAAAGCGCCTTGCCGCCTAGGCGGGCACCTTGACAACTATGATCTGTATCAAGAGAAATCATGAATTTCATTGATCTACAGCCCACGTTTATTTTCTTTTTGTTCCTCCTTCAACGCATCTAAACTTCCTATAAGTATACTGCCAATTATATGCTGTACATGATTCCATAAGTATTAAACTAAATCACTATATTCTACCATCTAATGTCAGTGAAAATACATGTTACAGCTACCTTGTCTGGCTTGACTTTCCTTCTAATGAAATCTAGAATTCAGCATATGCACTCTTCCCAGGCAAGATTGACTTTCAAGCAACCATTGAACGACAGCCAGTAATTTGCAAATTGCAACACATAAATGCATTAAATTGAAATGCAACTCTCATCTTTTGATGGATTTATTTTGTTAGGTTTCCTTGCACATCCGCAGTGCCCCTCTATCCTCTTCTGCCCTCAATATACATATGATAGAGTATCCCTAAGTTCCACAGCACCTGTGAATAAGCAAGAAGGCAAATAACATGACACCAAGGATTCCGATTCCAGGAATCGGTCGGAATCGGTCGATTCCTGGGAAGGGAATCGATTCCGGATCGGCCCGGAATCGATTTTTTTTTGAATTTTTTTCGTCAAAAAGATTTAAAAAGTTCAGAAAAAATTCTAAAAAAATAGGAAATGAGTTAGAATTTTTTTTAAAAATAACCAATGCATTCATCCACATGACCACATCGAATAAATACTAATGTACTCCAATTGAAGTTAAGTACATATTCCATTGATTCAAAAATCAAAGAGTTGATACATCATGAAAAAAAAATTTACATCATACCAATCTACTACCAAAATCTAGGATATAAATATGGGTCTTCCTCCTCTCCCTGCTGCGTTTGACGCTCCTCCCTCGTGCTCAGTCTTGTATACTGTCCGGGACCATATCCATATGAAAATAATGCCGATGCCATGTTATCCAGGTCGTACGAATCGGACTGCGGGACGACCGGGACGTAAGCAGAGGATGGTGGAGCTAGTGGTGTAATCCACTGCTGGTCAGCCTGGCCAAATGCTGGATACTGTGGCTCATGTATATAAGAATCAGGCGTATCCGAATCCAGCGTGTAATCCGGCTTTGGATGCGGTGAATCAGGAGCCTGGGCTGCTGCTGAGGGCTGCGTCGCTGGTATGCCCCCCTCGTCATCATCACCTGAGGAGTGAGAAAGAGCATGCGTGTCGTCATCCGGGCCGACAGACGCCCGACCTCTACCTTCATTCTCTTCACCTCTTCACCATCTCTCGAAGTACCGTAAGGTCCGTAACCCAAAGTTTTTTCAACTTTGCAAATCCTCCCATTTACCGTGCGGTCACTTTTGTTTTCGTTTTCCCGGACCGCGAATGGGGTACAGGTAGCGGTTCTTTGGGGCCAGGCCGAGCCGGAGCCGGAGTTGGGGCTAAAGCTGCAGTGGTCGCTCCATAGCCGCCGGGCGAAGAAGGCCTGCCCGAGCACGAGAAGTAGGTGGAGGTGGAGCTGGAGCATCCTCCTCGACTTCAACACCATCCAACTCTCTTTCAGCCCATGCACGGTCATCGGGATCAAACTCAACTGCATGATCCCTGGCTTCCCTCTCCTCTATCCAGATGCCAAGTGCATGCTCCTCCTGGAATATCTGATCCATGTCCACCTCCTTGGGTGGTGGTGTGGCGGAGGAATGCCTCTGCTCGTATGGACCACCTGCGAATCGTGCAAATCGCTCCTCGCTGATCTTCTGTCGATCCTTGATGTTCTTTATGCGCAGCCTCATGTTGTAATGACAGAAGACCAGCTTCTCCAGCCGGTCTGAGGTCAACTTGTTCCTTCTTTTCGTATATATCAGGTTGAATGTACTCCAGTACCTCTCACAATGGGAGGAACTGGTGCTCTGGCTGAGTATCCTGATACCGATGGCAGCAAGTGGATTCCATCCACTCCTGGTGTTCACCTGAACCCACCACTCAGCTGCAAGAAAAAACAAGAAGAGAAAAGGTAAACAATTAGCCCATCATCTTCCATAACTTATATGAAAAGAAAATAAAATCTTCATCAAGCTATTACAATACCAGGTGACACTTTGTCAACTGAATATTTCAGATCAACATTGGAGTATACGCCGACCATCATCTTATACTTTTGCATCTGAAAAATTTATAAAAAAAAATATTAGTTGCCTGGTAAGGCTACTCCAAGGTATTGAATGAACTCTAACTTACTTCTATCTCAGCCTCTATCCTGTCCTGCTGAGATCGGCGCGTATTTGAATAACGACAAGTGTACCCCGCATCACCTCGTTGTCGTTCACCATCTGTCCTCCATATTGGATGCGGGGGTTCAAAAAATATCCTACAAGATTTTATTAGTTAACACTGTGAATAAGACAATTATTCAAAGAAAATATTTTTTAACCAAGTTACCTGCAACATGGACATCGTGGTGCAAGGTCTTGTCCCATCGGTCATCTATGATCTTCCACCACTTTTTGTAACCTCTGGGATTTTTTTCTTTTATTTTCAGCTTTGCCCGGTCCATGGCATCATACAACGTGCCCATCTGATCCCTGTCATCTGAGTCTACCAACCTCAAGACAACTACCAGTGGCTCAATGATTGTCAAGTAGTAGGCAATCCTCTCCGAAAACCTCTTGTCAGTGATCTGCTTCTCAGACCTGACAAGAATCTCCAACTGATCTTTCTTGTCATGTAGGTTGTCCACCATATAGTTATAATACTCCTCGGACCGCGCGAACCTAACCAATGCATGCGTGTGCCGGTGCGGACTCTTCAACGCAATGAAATTCGTAGCAAATCGAGTCGGACCGGGCCTAACAAGATCGTGCCCTCCTTTGTGTGATCTCGTGATATGTAGCGAGCGGGGATGCGAATAAATAAATGATGTGATCGTCTGCGCCTGCCTGACAAGTGTGCATACACCCTCCTCCTTGCCTATATCCTCTAATATGAGATCAATGGAATGTGCTGCACAGGGCACCCAGAAGATGTGCTTCCTCTTCTCCATCAACTTCCTCCCAGCCGCCTTATATGATGGTTCGTTGTCAGTGACAACCTGAACCACATTGTCCTCCCCGATCTCCTCCACCACCGCATCCATCAGAGAAAAAAGGAAGTCGGCATTTTTTATCTTCCCAGAAGCATCTACCGACTTCAAGAATGTTGTCCCCTCAGAACAGTACACCAAGAAGTTTATCATACTCCTCTTGGTGATACCTGTCCACCCATCGCACATAATTGTGCAACCCCTCTCCTTCCACACCAACTTAAAACCATTCATCCACTCCTTCAACTCCTGGACCTCCTCATCCAGCCCAGCGCCGTATATATGTCGGCTGCCCGGGACTTGCGAGCTCGGTCCCGGCCTCACCCACGGCATCCACCATCGTCCGGAAGTAGGGGTTGGTGGTGCGTGTCCGGGATGCCTACATCAAGTTAAAAAAAATTGAGATCAAAGTAAAATTAAGTTTAAGTAAATAAAACACACATAATGTCAATTTTAATTTAAAAAGTGATACCTGCATGTAAAAACCATTTCACAACGTGGCGAACGGCTCTCTTTGCAGCCGTTCATGTTGCCTTCACCCCTTTCATTGCCTGTTTAATCCCCATCTGCCCAGCACTCTGGTCGGGTAGAACGGCGGTGTGGCTCCTGTCTCCTGGGGTCAGTCTCTCTGTCCCGGGTAGGGCGAGCCGATGCTGAATGGCCCAAAGCTGGGTCAACTCTGGACCCAGACCCTCCTGCTCCCCTCCTTTTGTCCTCCTCCTCAGCAAATGAATGCATGCTAGCGTGCCTAGCACGTCCAAGCTCTGAGTCTGTTGACTCTTCCTCGCTCTCTGGCTCCGGCTCAGCTGGTGCGTTCCACTTGCCTTTCCCTATCGAGGTAGGCAAATCGCGATCCCTCCTCCTCTGGAGTAGCTCGTCGTGCAACTCCTCCCTCTGCTCGATCCTAACAGCCCGTTGAGAGGCTCTACCTGTCATGTAGCCTCTCGTCTCCTCACTCTTCTCCCTGGGCACCTTGTCACATTTCTTGACATTCCCGTATTCGACAATATGTTGTTTCGGTAGGAACACCCCCGTTCATCTCCTTCCCACACCATTTGCACTGTACCCTCTTCCTGACTGGGTCTACCATGTGCTCGTGTTCCCAACCCACGTCGAAAGCACATGCTGGTGCTGCATCACCTTGATCGGCCATTGCTTATATCTGCAAAAATTGTAAGCAATGCAATAAAAATGATTAGATAACATAAAAATTACTTTAGACGCTGTTCGGGAAGCAGACAACCCAAGTAACACACCATTTGGTATGTTTAAAGGGTTACGTATTTGCCAGAAATAGTAGTAAATTAACGTACGGGGTATCCGAAATTTTTCCTGTACAAAGAACATCCAATCGATGTTCAAACAACTTGTGCGGAGTTATTCGATCAAAAATCATCGAGTTTAACTCTACTCGGAGTCGTCGGAAACGTGTAAAAATAGACGTACGGGATATCCGGAATTTTCCCCGTGCAAAATGGACTTAAACGGATAGTTCAAAACTTGGACGGACTTGTTCGGTCGGAAATCACAACGTTTAACGACGCTCGAACTCGTCGGAAACGCGTAAGAATGGACGTACGAAGTTTTCGGCGAAGAAATCTTACCAAAAACCTTATAAAGATCTAAGAAGAGGTTGATTCGAGGCCGATCCGAGTTTGGATCGGCGGAATCCCTTGAAGACATTGCTTGGAATCGCCGGAATCGTCGAAATCGCCGCTGGAATCGCCGGAATCCTTGCTGGAATCGGCCCGGAATCGATGTTGGGAGCTGGGATCGACGCCGGAATCGCCGGAATCGCCTGAGAATCGCCGGATCTCCCTTCTGCCGCCGCAGGATCGAGGAATCGACCGTCGCGGGTCGATTCCGGCCCTAAAAGGGCCGGAATCGGTTCGATTCCCGGTCTGGAATCGAACCGGGAATCGAACCAGTCCAGTTGACCCGGTCTTCCGACGGAATCGGTCGGATCGACCGATTCCACAAGGAATCGGTGGAATTTGATCGATTCCGACCGATTCCAGGCGATTCATACCGATTCTACGGAATTCTTCCCGGAATCGGTCCTTCCGCCTTGAATGGGATCGGAATCCACCGATCCGATTCCGAAATCGGTCGGAATCGAACCGATTCCACCGATTCTGCAATCAATGCATGACACTAATTTTCCTCTGTGCCTGCATTGCAGTAAATGAAATTGGCAAGGGAGCTGCCAGTTGGCAATACTACACAAGGAGTTTTATACATCGGTTTATTGTCTCCATCCATGATCTTCACTTTCTCACGTTTGAACCTTAGTTCATCCATGACTAAAATGGCCCAAAAGATTTTTGAGTGGATTTATTTTTTCTGATTATTTCCAAGATACAATTATCTTTGAAAGACAGAGGCCACTGTTAAGCTCCAAATACGCTGTATGCCAATTGGTAATCATGTATTTACAACATGAACATTTGTGCAACAACTCAACTCACTCTCAAACTACTTGAAGTCTGTCATATAGACATAGATTTTGAGTTATTTCTTCAAAGATAGTTAAATCATATCAAATTACCCTCCTCAGGATTTAACTTCTATCTACAACATCCTTCTTTTGTTTGTATTATTTTAATATTTTCACTCTATAGTTTCTTTAGGTTTACGTTTAATATGTCAATATTAATCACTTTTTTTCAATTTGTCTACAATTACCACTCTCGTATCTTTTTCTAATATAATCATTATATATTCTATGTAATCTATTGTGATCACATATCCATCTTAAGAACCTCGTAAACAACATACTATGGAAACATGCTTTTCTTCATTGTCTTGCATTTGCTATCATAAAACATTACAGATCTAATAATTATACAATAATGTTTTTTTTCTTTCAACTTGAATGGATTATTACAATCACATAAAATCTTAGTCAATCACCAATTCACACATCTAACTTAACTCTTAAAGTTAACATCAATATCACATCCTCCATCTTTTTAAATAATTAAACAAAGACATTTAAACAGAATATTTTGATATAATAATAATCCATCAAAACTAACTCTCCCATCTTTTTCCCTCTTTCATTAAATTTATGATGTATATGTTATGCGTTAATTCTACGTCCTAAAACTCTTAAGTATTTCTCCAAAAATTTAGTTTGCTATCAATTCCTTGTGTCTCATCTATCAAAACACTATCGCCAGCAAATCATTCACCATGATATGTCATCTTATATTTTCAAATATAACTAATACAAAAAAGATAAAACTTATTACAGATCCGATGTAAGTCTATTAAAATATAACAATCACGTGTTTCTCCTTAAATTGTACAAACATTAGAGGTTACATCATCATACATGTTTGTTAATTATAAACCTAATAGGCATCACCTTTCACTCCCACATCCATCATCCATCACAAAACATCCCTTCAAACTCTATCATAAGTCTTTTCCAGGTAAACGAACATCATTTATAAATATTTCTTCGTATCTTAATATTTCTAATGAGATTGATAAGATATAAATTCAAATTGAATGGCTAAAATATTTGAAATACCAGTAAGCGTTGTTCTATAACTCAATCTCACATTTTCATAGTATGACTCGTAACTATGTCTCATAAGCCTAATACCTTTATAATTTGAGTAATCTTGAGTATCTCAATTTTTTAAATAGGTACTATAATGTTCTTTATCCATCCATACTATATATGCCTAAATATTAAAATTATATTAAAAAGTTGAGTTAACCATTCCACTACTAACTCTTCCCAACATTTTCATACTTTAATAGAGACCCCCAGGCCGACCCGGTCGCGACCCCATTTTTTAAATTTTTTTTTAAAATTCAAAAAAATAAGAAAAATGCGAAAAAAATCTGAAAAATTACAGAAAAATAGAAAAAATAAATGACATGATTTAAATAAATAATACATCAATTTTATTCCAACGTGATGTGTTTTACACTTTAAAGGTAGTTGATGTACTCTCCCCATGTAATTTGGTTGAGTACAAAGCTTGATACATGTACACATGACGATCATATTCGTCAGTCCCTCGGGAAACTATCCTAAGACTAGATCCAAACGAGTCACCATAATTATAGGTCGATTGGATCGAAGTATCCGATGACTCCACATAATTCATTCCACAATACTCTTGATCGTATATAAGGAACCAAGAGCCTTGGAATGAATCATACACATAGTCGGAGGCATCGTGGTATTCTGCTCCAACTCCATGGCTACGATGACCTCCTCTACCTTATGGCCTTCTACCATGATCGGTATCTTGGGTCGCATGAGTATATTGCTCCTCGCCGGTAAAACGTAACGACGTTGTAGGAGATATGGGAGGATCTGAGGTCCCTTGTACTTGTAAAGTGTTCGCGCCACCGTATCCAGCACCATCATCGCTGCTATTCTTTGACGACGAATCCTCGGACATCTGGTACTGCACTCGGATGTTCGGCTCCAGCGTATCTTCTCGATCGTCTTCGACCGTATCAGCATCTGCAATATCAAAAGGATCAGTCATAACTTGTTTACCTTTTCGCCTACTTTGCGTACCTTGACTAGTTCCTTCTCCGGTCCTCTGGCGCTTTTCGTCGGATGACGCTCTTCACGTCATCTAATAGCTCGTTCGTTGCCTTGAAATGTGGACTATAGCAGTATCTTGGGTTGAAAAAGTAACCTACGAACCAAATAGTATTAGTAAACAACTTATACATAACTTTGATTAATAAAAAGATTAGTAAATGTTTAATAAAATATACCTGCTGCATCTATGGGTTGATGTAATGTACGTTCCCAGCAACGATCTATAATATCCCACCACTTGGCGAAGTCGGACACGGTCTTGGAGATTTCTTCTTTCGCTCTCTTAATCGCATCATATAAATACCCCATGTCTGCTTTTCTATCTCCGTCAACTATCCTTAGTACCTTCACTATGGGTTGGACGATGTCTAACGTCTTCTTTACACCTTTCCAAAAATCTCCGCTCTCTATTGTCGCTTCTACTTTTCTCCCCTTTCTCTTATCCGATGGATTACATCTAGCCATCCAACTACCCCAACCCGGTGAAATGACCATTTGAGTTAGAGCTCTCCTTTGACTCAATAAACTTTCTAAGGAAATATAGTGGGAGGCGAACCGGGTTGCACCGGGTCGTAACAACTCTCGCCCCTTGGTGTGTTCCCTCATAAGTGCAAAGACAAAGTTGTGCTTATAAATAAATGAATAAATAAACTGGGCTAACTTAACTACCATGTCTATTTGAGGATCCTTGCATATATCCTCCAACATCAAGTCTAAAGAGTGGGCGGAACAAGGTGTCCAATACAACTTTGGTCTTTTGACCATAAGCATCTGACCGGCCGCTTTGTATGCGGCCGCATTGTCTGTGACTACTTGAACTACCCGGCTCTCTCCTATTTCTTCTATCACTCCATCTATCAATTGATAAAGATACTCCGCATTCTTTACCTGTCCTGATGCGTCGACCGACTTCCAAAAGACCGTGCCGGCTTGACTGTACACTAAGAAATTGATCATTGTCTTCCTAGTTATACCTGTTAAGTATAAGATATTAACTAAGTTATACCAAAAAGAATTTTATACATTTAATATAAATGAGTAAAAGAAAATTTAATTACCGGTCCATCCGTCGGTCATTAACGTGCAACCTCGTTCCTGCCATATTCGTTCAAATGATGCCACGTACTTCTTTGTTTCTTGCACCACTATAGGAAGATATACATTGTATATCTACTTTGGGTTTGGACCAGGCACTCCCCTCCCGACGTCTGCGATCGTGTCGATCATGTTCTCGTAGTATGGTCCCTTCGCGGCATTTACCGAATGCCGCGATGAAAGAACCACCTCGACGTTGCCCGGCCAATCCTCTCCTTACATAATTTGAGGTTCTTCATCGCCGTCGTGATTGTCGTTTGACGTTGTCGTGGTCCGGTGATTACGGGATTCACGGGACCTACCGCCGGTCGTCGTCTTGTGTGAGATCATGAACCTCATCTTGCGGTTGGTTGTTGGATCCTCTTCCACTTCCTCGACCACTCCCACTTCCAGACCCTTGACCCATCATTCAGCCGGTGCGTCTATGGAACTCTTCGTCGGCGAATGATCATCGACTTGCTTTCATTCCCCGTAAGAGGTCATCTATTTAAGAAATATTTAAGTATTTAACTACTTAATTATCTTTTAAAATAGAAGAATGAACTACGTTTATGAGTAACACCTCCCATACCTTCGTACTCTTCGTCTCCAAAAATATCCGGCCTCTCTTGTCCGGTCCCGTAAATGTGTACGGAACGTCTCCCCGGTTGTTGCAATTCTTCTCGGACGGTCTCCTTATGCCGTTTGCTACTTCCCTTCGTTCGCTCCATCGCTTGTGGGTGCCTACGAAATTGAGCTCGACCTCCGGCGGAGTCCGTGTGCGGAAGAACGTTTCTCTTCACGCCGCAAGATGAAATTTTAAATGATAAATACCACCGAATATTACTTTGTCGCAATATTTACATTGCACTTTTCTCTCCGCCATGGAGATCAAATTGCAATGTAACCAAGCCGGATCACTCCGGGTCGCCCCGGTAGTTTGGGTTGTTTGGATTGGAGAAGACATTTTTTAAGTAAATAATTACTTAAGTAAGTAATTAATTATTTAAAAAGCTAATGACGTTAATTAGTGACTACTAATGTAAGTATACTTTTAATTATGTAAAATGAATGACTAACTAATTATATGATTAAGTAATTAATTAACTATACCTTCCAACTAATGATGTGTTAAGTAACTACTAAACTAAATATCTAAATAATCTTCTAGCTAACTAACTATGTAAGTAAGTAAATAAATATTAAAAAGAAGAAACTACTTAACTAACTAATCAATGAAACAAATATTAAATAAATATACTAAATGAACTAATGAAATGCTTAATGAAATAATTAAGTAAATGAAGAACAAAATGAGAGTAATGAGAGCAATGAGAGCTTGGGAGTGAGAGTGGGGGGGTGGGAGTAAGGGGCTATTTAAAGCCCCCAAGGGGGTGAATGGGGGCTGCGCGACACGGTCGCTGGGTCGCGCGACTCGCGCGACCCCCGTGCGACCCCGCGACCCGGCCGGAAGAGTCGGCCCCGCCGGGTCGCAACCGGGCCGGTCGGGACCAAACCCGACCAGGTCGGGGCCGGGTCGCGACCCGGCGAACACTGGTCTCGATTACTAGTTACATAAGTTACAACTACCTACCAATTTTAGGAAAAGAATGAAAAAATTTCACTTGTCTTGATTAGTTACAGTTAGCGGAGTAACATGCCATCAAAGATCCAAGCATTAAAGGATCTACTTCCTCATCTCTATTAGAGACTACAAAAAACTACTTATATATGAAAACCGAGGCTCCATATTTTCCACTTTTCTTAGCGTCTACGTAATGGCAATACCACACCAAAAGGCGAACCATTATTATAGAGCTCTACCCACAAAATAATAGATAGAGAAATTGAAAAAGAGAAGAGACAAACTTCAAAACAAGGAACATCTGATAGGAATATCATCTAAACAACACCAACTTAGTAAAAAATTGCATATAGAATAGTATTTTGGCGTAGGAAGATTTTGTTAATAGGCAAAGATGATATATATTGATTACTTCTCGTATAAATTGACAATTTATTTAACATTTTTATCATTGTGTTAACATACAACATATAGTTGTTCATTTTTCAAAGATATTGACATAAATCTTAAACTCGAAAGTGTAGCAAACAAGGATCGTGGAATCAAAATCGGAACCCGGATTAAGGGATCCCAATTGCAATCCAATCCAGATCGGATCGGCCAAATTAGCCAATTTTTTGAGAGATAAATTGATATGAAATTGGTTCTTCAAAAAAAACACTAAAAATAAAAAAATCACAAAATAAAAGGCTTGTAAAACCTCTTTTTTTGCAAATTTGAAAATTCATCTTATTTCCATTTATTTAAGAAAAAATATTTTTATTATCTTTGACTAACATAAACTACTATGAAAACATATGATATCTACCAGGAGTATTAACCAAAATACATGGTATGCATAAAAATATGTAAATCAAGGTTTTGGGTTCGTTAAATATGTTTTTGGATTTCTATCCATCGAAAGGTACAAATTTCTGATGTTAATTACATTGATACACTCGAATACCCTCTATTAACCATCATAGCAACTCATAACATGGAAAACATACATCCGCAATACATATATGTGAGCTATAGCCCCATAAACTCAATGAAATGTAAACTTAATATGTTAAATTTTATTTGAGTCTCATTTGTGTTTTTTATAAAGGTGCATTTTAAGATTCTAGCATCATAAGAATATGTTCCTTAGTTGATTCTTAACATCTTAAATTTAAGAAGGTATGAGATCAACATCGGTCATTAGGTTCCATGAAAGGCACATTTGATACGTGGATTTGGACCCATGATCTTAACATTAGACATGTTTGGAATTATAAAGTTCATTTGGACCCACAGTTAGGGGTGTCAATGGGCCGGGCCCGGCCCGGCCCGCAGCCGGCCCAACAGAGCCCGCTCCAATATATAATGGGCCGGCCCGGCCCGGCCCGTATTACATTTCGGCCCGACCCGACCCAGCCCAAAAAAAATATAAGTTTGGCCCGGCCCGACCCGGCCCGGCTCGTTCTTTTTAACATATTATAAGATATATTTCATATTCTAACAAAATGATTTAATCATAATCTAGTGGTGATACATTCTAACAAAATGATTTAATGAGAATTAAAATAAAAAATTGTCAACCAGTATATTAACATAAGGAAAATAAATATATCACAAATGTTATATTTTAAATTTTATTTTTATAGATTTTTATAATATTAAATATATTAATCAAACATTATCCAAGTTATTATCTAATTTGTATCAAACTATAATAATAAATAATATATGTTAAATACTTTGACGCTGAACAGGAAACGTGAATGGCAAGCCGTGTTAGGTACGCCAGGAAATTGAACATAGTACGTTTTACATATTTTTTTCATTACGTAGAAAGTTCAACGTGACTAGCAAGCATGATTTGGACGGGCTTTGCCGCCGGCCCGAACAGCAACCTTGTTAAGCCCGCAGGTCAATTATGCTGGCCCGAAAACAGGTCCAAGTAGGGGTGTAAACGGTTCGGTTCGGTTCGGTTCGGTTTGGTCACTTTTTTTCCAAACCGAAACCGAACCGATAAGGTGAACCGAACCGAACCAAACCGGTTCAGTGAGCCCTGAACCGATTGTGGTTCGGTTTGGTTCGGTTCGGTTCGATTCATCGGTTTAATGTATATTTAAATAAATATAAATAAAATAAAATAAAATAACATATACATTATAATAATTATTTAAGATTAATATAAAGACTAATACTTTATTTATAATATATAATTTTATCTTTATACTAATTAACTTACATTTATAATAAAACATATTTAAAATTGATATAATATATATTTAAATGTAATATAATATGTAAATAAAGTGGGTCAAACTTTATCAAAATTGATAAGAAATTATCGGTTCGGTTCGATTCAAAAAACCGAATGCATAGCCTCTCAAACCGAACCGAATCGAACGGTTCGGTTCGGTTCGGTTCGGTTTACCGGTTTACTGGTTTTACGCCTGAACACCTAGATCAGGCAGCGGCCCGAGAGTCCATGAAGCCGGCCAGCCCATTATGAGCCTAGTTTTGATGGGTTTTTATTTTTTTTGAGGGAAAGATTTTAATTGTAATGGAACCGAATTCAATAAAAATCAAAATCAAAATTAGAAAATTTTGTTTTTATTTTTAAATTTAAAATAAAATAAAATATAAGTATAAAAAAATAAATATAATAAGAAAATAAAAATAGACAAATCATGAAATTTATGACATATGGAATGAGAAAATAAAAAGAAATAAAATTCTAAATTTATTAGATTAACTATGTATATTTTTTACGTATAATTTAACATATATATAATATGTAATGAATATTTAAAAACTATCTATTTTGTTTGTCTAAATAAAAGTTAAAATAAAATTATAAAATTATATATTTTATTTAATCGTAATCAACGCTACGTCATTCGGAAGAAAAAAGACTTAATGAGAATCAAAATTAAAATTTGTCAACTCTTTACATAAATATACTAACGTAAGAAAAATAAATATATCATAATTTTGATATTTTAAATTTTATTTTTATATAATTTTATAATACTAAATATATTAATCAAAATTGTCTACGACAGGATATGAAATACTAAAAGTTTCGCTCCAAAAAGTCACCAAACAACAGAATATCCAACAAATCATGTCTCATATATTTTTACCTTCATTTATTGCAGTCAAAGGATTTCAACGGGCCATCGGGCTTCACTGTGAGCCCGAGCGGATAACCATGTTAGGCCCGCGGGCCAGTTTTTGTAGCCCGAAAGTTAATCCAAGGCTGGCCCGGCCCGAGGGCCCGCGGGCCAGCCCGACCCACTGACGCCCCTACCCACAGTTTAGAATAGATATGATTCAGATCAATTTTAATGGTAGAACTGTGTTTCAATCATGAGATCTTATTCCAATTCTATTATTTTATTATTTTTATATATATCTAAGTCTTGACATATTAGACTTATAAAAAACAGTTCCTTTAATAATATCCAATCATTCATATCATGGATTTAACTCATTTAATTCAATGTTTAAACATAAAACATTTTAAATTATAGAGTTTAATCATTCCAAAGTCTATTAAAGACATGTTTCGGATTTAATTCAAGTTGGAGTAATGTATTTTGATTAGATGATGCTCATCTAATTTCAGTTCCATTTTTTTATCCAGGTCTTCTCATTTTAAACTCAGTGAAATTCGCTTAACCAGGTTTTGATGGTATCAGATTAAACATGTTCATTGTCGTTTTTATGGACCATGGGGGCTGTCAAGCTCAGGTTCATAGGCATGCTCAAATCAGGTCATCTCAGACCTGACTTCAATAGAAATATAGGCCATGTGAGGCGTATCAGAGGCAGATTTAAATCAAGGTAAGGCAGGCCATGAATGATGCTTCATATAGGCATGGCATCAAGGCTATCCAAGTATCTCTTTATCTCGAAATATTGAGCCTTAGAGGGCCAGGTATGGCCTCGTTTCTATAGCTCTAAGTGTATGATCATGAGCATTTATCATGGGCCATAATAATAGACCATCATTTGGCCATGAAAGATAGGCTGGGAAGGGTTGTATAGGTTGTCATATGGCCATGAAAGAGAGGCCAGACAAGGGGTTGTGTATGAACTGAGCATGGGCTGCACAAGGGGGTTGTGCATGGGTGGCTTGGCATATAGCCAGGGCTGTGTATAATGGCATATGGCTCGGCAAATGGTGTACACATAAGCTAGTATTAGCATGGTGTGGTATGGCAGCAACAGGAGGGTCATCTCCCTCCCTCGGCTCCAGCAGGTGCGTCAAGGGGCTCCTTGGCCCGTTTCTCCTCCATCTTCTTGCATGGGTGCAACAAGCACCATGGCCAGGAAGGAAAACAATAGCATTTGGCAGTAGCACAAGGTGCTGGAAGGGGATTCACTGACATTGGAAATAGCAGTAGTTGGGCTACCTAGAAGAGCCTCCGCCAACATAGGCAGCACCAAAAGGACCCCTCAGCCCCTTCACCTTCTATGTGCACCGGAGAAAGAAAAGTAGGAAAAGAGGACACCGGCCTCTCTTCTTGGTGCGCAGCAGGCATCAACTACATCATGAATATCCCTCAGCTCCATCTTCGTTGTCTTTCATGGGAGGTGCAGGCATCTGGAGCATCAAGAAGAGTCATCGGCTTCTTCTTCATCATTCACCGTAAAAAATAGGCAGCTATCAGGGCCTGGAGGAGTCTTTGCTGGCATCGGAAGTGACAGTAGGACCATCAAGGGCTTCACCAGCCTCGACAGTAAAAGCAGGGCCCATTGGCAACATCAGGAGGCTCATCCTCCATCTCCTTCATCTCCCATGTACATCCATAACAAGGTTTGACAGTGACGGCAGCACCTAGAAAGGTCAATGGCTCCATCTTCCATGTATGCAGTCATTGGAAAGGCAGGAGGGTGGAGACATCAGCGGCGGTGGCATCAGGAGAACCAGGCAACAGTAAGGGTATCCGAAGGAGCCTTCGACATCATAGGCCATATCGAAAGGTCCCCCTCAGCCCTTCTTCTCTATCTTATATGTGCACTGGAGCCCTCGGGGCCTAGGGGCATCCACCTGCATCGGCGGTAGCAGCAGAAGCCTTGAGAGCATCCATCGGTGACAATATAGGCGTCTCCTGCCTTCATCGGTTCCCTCCTCTTCATCCCCATGTCATAGGGACTGACTGAGTAGGAAGGGGAGGATGACAGTGGCTGCAGCCCAAAGAGAAGGCACCGTGGGGAGGGGAAGGACTCTATGCTGTCTCCCAGACCCCTTTTTTTATTGGGATCCTATATGTCCTCTATCTGAACCCTCCTGGCGTCTCCACAGGGTCTGTCATATATAGAGTTTGATGAAGAGGTAGTTTCGGTTGTGAAAGGAGTGCCACGGTGGTGTCCTGATTTCCAGGGACATCAGATGGAGTGGTGCCCCCCTTGGCTGGCTCAGTCAAAGCCCTCATCGTGGAGAGCATCCTCCACCAGAAGAAGCCATGTCTTCCAATCTTTTATGCCACTCCGATGGGAGTGTTTAGACTTGGTTGCTATCTGTGGTCAGAGCCTACTTCTTAGGCATTACTGTGCCTGCTAAGTTGACATGGTAAACAGGCCAGCGCGTGGCCAATAAGTCTATTTTAGGGATGATAATGGCTGCGGAAGGGGGCATTAAATTGGACACTTCTGGTGATCTGATATGGACCTGATCTGAACCAGAAATATGATCCATTAACCATATAAAAAGTGGGCTATGCAAAAACAAAGAATGGGCCATTACTAATGCTGAAAATGGCGCGTCTCTGAATAAGAATATAGCCCACTAAGTCAGGCACAAATAAGCTGCGAAATTGACAAAAGAAAAAAACATATTTCTCATTGGATTATGACCAAGAGTGGGCCTATTTTTGGATTAAAATACAGCCCATTGACATCATGACATGTGGGCTGCACAATTGACATTTAAAATGGGGTTGTTTCTCCATAAATTGACATTGAACATGAGCTCCAATTGATGGGTTATATCTAAGAATTAAGTATTGTGGCCCAATGGGGATTGCATCCGATTTAATGACAGCCCAATAACATTGAAGTTTTTTTGTGCCAACAAGGCTAGATCAGATTCTTTGGGGTCAAAATCGGCCCCAGAGTGGGCTGGAAACGGCTGCCAGGGCAGTGTTGTGCTTCCGTGGCATCTTTGCCATCCGATAAGCTTACCTGGTTTAACGGACCTGGTAAGCCTATCTTCCTTGCCGATAGGATGAGGAAGATGCCCTGGTGGCTTATTGCCACCATGGCTGCCGTTTCCGTCAATTCTGGTGAAGAGTCCGATTGGAATCAGTACTTCAAACCAAAATCAGATCAGAGGGGACCGATCCAATCCGGGAATTAGCCAATTTCGTGAACAATGCTTGCCAAACAACATCATATTTAAAAAAAAAATCGACTTGCTTTTGCCGAACATAGTACATATTTCTCTAATTTTGAAAATAATAATAAGTTGCAACATGATATTTATTTTAAAAAGAAGAATATTTAAATCAAAAAATAGCAAACAAACACCCTATAAGACATCAAAATTCCATCAATGAAAAACTTAGAGAATCCCATGAATCCCCGCAGCAAAAGAACACCAAGTCCAGATATCGAGAAAGATAAAGAGTTTTTTCCAAGTTTGAACCATACTGCTTTGTTGTAGGCAACTGACGCCTCCGTTGTGGCTTCTAGAAGATATTCCCTGAACATACAATGATACAAGACTTCTCTGACATTCACGAAAGTTGGCAGAATATAAAGTTGACAAAAATAGCACATCTACTTTCTTACCGTACTCTACGAAGAGCTGGTACAGAATCCTTAGTGTAAGTGCTACCCAAAAGAAGGTATTCCAGGCACCTGTTACGAGGACAATATACATTTATTTACACATATATATAGCATTAGATATTTTAAAGAAAGTATGCAACCCCACACAACTAAGTGAATGTCAAGCTTAGACATGACAGAAAATGCATGCATATCAGTCTGTGTCAACAAAGTTCACCAAACTCCCGCTTCATTAATAACAAAAAAACACAGTGGAAAATCCAATTAAATGCAACACTCCGAGACACTAATATCCGAAGGTACCAACACTTGTTGACAATGACTTGTGCTTTAGTCGGATGGCACTGAAAACTGATGTTGACGCGATGATAGGTAATCATCGCATGCATAGGGCATCAGAGAGGATAAGCTGATAAAATAATTATTTTCAACTAGTATAGCATGTTTAAATTTTGTTTTCATCAGGATGAATATAATGAATTTTGGAATGAATGGCTCTGGTAAAAACCTTGTCACCTGATCTCCAAGATAGCATCACGTTGCTGTATAAAATACAACCATATCAGCTTCAGTAGAATTGTGCAAAACATAAGCTACCCTATCCCTCTTGAACCAATTGGTACTCGCAGAAACATATGGCCACTCAAGTACACAACGGGTTTTCTAAAACTCCAACGCACATACAAGCAAGAGAAGACAGGTTTCGGCTTCTGCACAAAAACATAGTCATAGAGATATCAAGCTATGGCATTGTCAACGAGGACATCTTTTAGGTCTTTAAAACTCTTTGTTTCCCACAATATTTAAGTCCATTAGACCAAAGTCATTTCAATATCATGTCTGCTAATTGGCAAAATTTTGTAGATCACAATTGACAGCTTCAATAAAAAGACCAATGGTCCATTTCAATTAGGTCCTTCTGATGTATGGAGGTCTCTCCCGTTTGGTCTCTGGAGTGTGGATGGAAATAGTTCACCTTGCTTACCGTTGGTTTTTTCTTGTGCACTTGTACTAAGTGTATCTCTTGAGATCTAAAGAGAAGTACCTACTGCAAGGATGGTGGGTTCGGGATTGGTGGATCCCAATACAATCCAGATAAGAATTGGAACAGTGGATTGGCTGATTTTTCAAGAATATTTCCGACCCAAAATCGGTCCAAATCAAATTTTTTATTTTTTCATTGTAAAAAAATATAGAAAATCGATAAAAATTTAAAAAAAATAGAAAACCTTATAGAAATATAAAAAATAAAAATCTAACACCTAACCACACTTTCATATGGTTTTGAGCCAACTGATGCTTTTGTTGCTAACTTGTATCCACCACTCAACTAAGATACCACAATATTACTATACGTATCTCCCTTTGTCGTTAAAATAATTATTATATAATCAATTATATATACATACTAGGAGAAACTTTGCCATATGATTATCTTAGATCTTTATGACTATAAACACCAACCGTCATCTTATAGGAAGGTATCCGAAATGTCATATGAAATCGAAATAAGTATTTAACAAAAAGAGAGATAAAACTCAATGTGCTTTACTCAAGCTTGTTACTTCAAGCTCCATTTCTATTATATCTCGTTGACTTCTAACTAGACATTATATCACTGACAATGAACCACACAAAGATTACCATCTTAAATCTTGACTTCGTCTCAGAAGTGTGAAAGAGAAGAAATCTCGCGATATTTTCTAGAAAATCTCGGGAGATCAAATTGCGGATTTTATTTACGTAGGATATACATTACTTAACAATATAAATAAAAAATAAAAAAATAAGTCCATAGATAGGTTTTCATGGAGTTTATGTGCCGATTTGACCTAGATGCCAAGGAGGTGCCACAACCATAGCAGGTTCGTGTCATGCTTCCCCGCCCAATAGGGTAAGGAAGAGATGCAGCGGAGCCGCCATAGCGACTACACCATCTCGCAACCAACGCCAACCCCTGAATCTCTGAAACAACCAATTTTCATTATTTCAGATCTTGCGGGGTTGGCGAGACCGGGATTCTCACATGATCTTGCAAGAATTACATGAGATGACATTCCAAGGTACCACACAAAACCACTACATCATTTCATATTTGTCAACCATATAGCATTATTAGGTTTAAGAAATTCTCAACAACAATGGAATTCAACAATTAACACATTACTATAAATTTAAATAAAATATAAACATAGAAAAATACCTACAACATGAGTATCGTGGTGAGATGTCTTTTCTCATCTGTTGTCTATAATCTTTCACAATTCTAATAACCCTTTGGATGCTTCTGATTTATTTTCAACTTTGCTTTGTCCAATGCATCATACAACTATCCTATGTATTTTTTTCTGTTTGAATTCACCAACCTCAACACTTGTACGAAGGGTTCTATTACAAACAAGTAGTATTAATGATTCTCTCCAACTACCTATTATCCTCAATAACATGTTCCATTTAATCTATATTCACAAATTGGTCAATTCTACCGTGTAAATCAGCATGTACAGAATGTATTCATAAGTATGAATAATTTTTTTAAATCATGCTGATATCTATGCAAACTCTCTAATACAATGAAGTGTATGACAAATATGGTTGGACTAGCTCATAGTAGATTACGGTTATTTGTATGTTCTCTCATAATATAAAACAACCAAATATGGCCATCAATGAAAGAGGTTATCAATTATACTTGATCTACTAACATGCTGACAGATGGACTTCCCAATGTCCTTCAAAATTATATCAATGGAATATGCCTCATAAGAAACCCAAAATACATGTTATCTGGCATCCAACATTTTGCCTACAATTTTATACGAAGACTCATTGTCAGTCTAAAACTGAATAATGTTCTCCCCCCTAATTTCTTCTACAAAATTGTTTATGAGAGAAAACAGATACTTTACATTCTTTATCTAGCCAAAAGCGTCAATAGACTTTAAGAAAGTTGATCATACTATTTTGGTGCCCTCAAAATAGTATATAAGAAAGTTGATCATACTTCTCTTCGTAATACATGTCTATTTGTCGCACATAACAATGCAACCCTCTCCTTCCAAACAACACGAAATCCATGAAGATAGTTTCTTAACTTCTACATCTAATCCACCGTCGTAAAGATATTTGGATGTCACGACTTTTAATCCTAGTTCAGACTCACCAATAGTATCAACTATAATTTAGAAATATGGACTAGTAGATGTATGGGCTGGACACCTACATCAAGATAAAATGAGATATAAATATAAATGTCCACTCAAAATCATTTCAAACAAATATAAGAGAAGTTAAGGTTGGATGTAATTGTATGCAAAAACTATTTACGAATATACTTGATAGTGTTCTTGGCAGCCACGATCCTTTCCCTTAATTGCTATTGTGCTACCAAAATATGGATGTGTCTGTAGGTCAAAATGATAGTGACAAACAAAATTCACTATTTCCACCTGAGTGAGGTGTAAGGAAAGTGTCTTCCACATCTGAATGTGTAGCACCCCAGATCCTTTTTTTCCCCTTCTTCTCTCCTTATCTTCACAGGCCAAAACTTACTTGCATGCATTCTTTCTTGACTGTTGCCTATGTAGACATGCAAAATTGACTTAATTTATAACACAAAACTCTTGTTCTGTAGGGCGATATATGTGATTACACCATTTAGAATCATGCCAAGTCGTTTTCTTTGATTCAAAGCTTCACTGAGTGTAGACGGAACAAAATGCTTTCCGGAGATTTTCGAGCGAAACAGTATCCTTCAAGCGAGAGCTGCACAGCTGTATAAAACTAGGTCAATGACCAATGTTTAATATCCTAAAGGTTTTGTTTATACCGAGAGCATTATCAATCATGACACATCTATTACTGCTTGGTTATTCCAAATATCGTCCGATCATGATCGATCCATCTTGTGACTTGACATTCGACATTTTAAGACTATCCCAGAGAAGGTCAAGTCTTTTGAATCTTTGTCATGCCTTTCCGGACATTAGTATACCACTTCAAAGCTTTTCCAAAACTCTCAGAACCATTTTTACAAAAACAAGCCCGCGTGCCCCCCCCCCTTTAAGGGCGCATGACCATGTGCCCCCTGGGTTGGGGGCACATGGTCACATGCCCCTGGTCAAGGACACATGCACCCCCAAGTTCTGACTTTGATTTCCGTTGTTAATTTCGATCAAAACCTAGCCTAAACTAGTTTATTGTCTAAAATTCATGTCCCCCAAGAAGGAGGGCACATGGATTCCTTCGTTTTGGCAACCCGATCAAATTTTCAAATTTTGAAAGTCTTGTGGTCTATTTTCCATGCGTCCCTGGGGAGGGCGCATGGCACTAGGACTTTCTATTTTATGATGATTGAATCATAGTCGAATTAACAGATTTTCTTACTAAGTTCCGAAGGAGGGCGCGTGCGCCCCCCCATGGGCTTGTCTTTCCTATTTTGACATCTTCTCTTCTCTCTATAAATTGGGACGATCTCCGTATGTCCCAGAGGTAAAAAATAGTCCCCTAGGCTCCCTAGCACGTTCTCCTTGTCCAACCTTGAGCCTTGGTGATTTTTAGAGAGAGAATTGAATGAGCTTAATGAAAGAGAGGTTGGCTCGTGCTTATCTAACTGGTATCTCTTCTTCAACTTCCACAGAAGCATGGAAGCGCGTGCTGCCGGAGTTGTCTAAAAAGTTCTTCATCTCTCAATCCTCCTTCATTTGTAACAATTGGGGCTTAATTCCAACATTCGTACTGATCGTAGCAAGCGCCGGTAGTTTGCAATTTTTGACCGGCTTTTTCCTCGACCCCGAGTTGCATCGATTCTTCATCAAATGGGCTCACATTTGCTTTCTTTTTCTTCTAGATTCAGCATTTAGTCATTCTTCATCATATTTTCTACATTTTTACATTGTTTTGCATCATTTTTAATTTGAGAAAAAATAAAAAAATGGTTAAGGATAACCCTGAAATTAGTTAGTTCTACACTAATCGTCATCTGTGTTGTCCTTTTATATTTACTACACTCCACTCAGTTTTAATTTTTGTTTCACTTGTTTTGTCATCTTCTAGTTACACAAATATCATCGAACACAAGTTAGAGACATTTTTTCATCGGCCGGCCAAAGGAGAAGCTAGAATCCGCATCCACTTTCCCGCTAAGATATGTGCACAGTCAATTTTTAATGTAGTTTACTTGCTGCATAAATTGGAGCCTGCAACTCTAGCGACCACAAGTTCTTATTTCCTTTAGTTTCATTTAGTTGTTTATTTCATCTTTATCCTCCCACACGACCTAAACTATCTCTTCGACATTCAACTGATGTCGAGAGCCAAATGTTCATGGATCAAAGTGTATGGGTGGTGAAAGAATTTTTTTCACATTTAAGGTGATGATCCGGACACAACCTCGTTTTCGAAGTCAACAACCTCTTCCTCATCCTCCAAACTTGATCCATCATAGTCAAGGGGGCCTTTGGGGTTCCGAACAAGGGGAGGGGGAATCAGTCACCCTATTGAGATGACTATGAAGAGGGTGGTTTCGAACAAGATGTTAAGGGAAGGGAGATGACAAGGGTAGGAGTAAGGATCACAAGATCAAAATGAGGACACAAATCGATGAGTACTGATTCGATCTGAATCCAATTGGCGCAATTCAAACTAATTCCCAGGAAGGATTCCTAATCTAGAATTAATCTAGATCTAGATTTTTTTTCTTACAAAAAATCATGATAAATCCTAAAAAATGTGAAATCTAACACACATTCATGTGACTACAAGCGATTTTAAGATATATGGATATAATATAACACCAATATTCGTTCCAATAAAGAAAAACAATAGTACAATTCATATGCAATACAAACAATAACTTTCTATCACCAATATCTACAAAATTGACATTTAAGGTCCTCGTTCTCCTCATTCTACAGACCAAGATGTTATATTGAGATATGTCAGTCATGATTGGCACATATCCATATGAAAATAATATTTCGGCTATTTGACTAAAATCATACACATTATCAAATGTTGGAGATTCGGGTAGATAACATGGCTGTAAGTCTGAAACGGGTTCTACATAATTTCTCATTGAGTACTTATCAAACAAACCCATCTAATTCGAACAGAGACTTCTTCCATCTGAATGTTTCCTCTGACCCAAATTATCAACCCCTACTCCACTCATACGTGCACTGTTGGATCTGAAACAACCTCTTCCACCACCACCATCTCCATCTCCACATGAACCACCTATATCTTGTTGTTGGGTATGTGCAATGAACTTTTCTTCATCGTCATCTAAAAACGGTGCTTGGGTACTATCTATAGGACTCATAGATCTTTGTCTAACAATTAACTTCTCCACTTCCTAACTTCCTCGTGCACCTTGCCAATATTTTGTTGATATACCTTTTTCAATAATTTAAACCCTACCAATATTCCACTTAGTTAGGAACTCTTTTTAGTGGTAGGACCTGCACCTAAAACAACATGAAAAGTTGAAGTTGAAGTTGTGGCTGGAGCTGAAGTCTGAGGTGGATCCAAAACTGAATCTATATAAGGAACAACAATATCTTCTTCTTCTTGCATCTCTTCATCATCATTAATTACACTGTCAAGCTCACCTTCGGCTAATATTCGGTCATTTAGGTCAAACTCTAGCACTAGCTCAGCATCATTTTTCATCCATCCATATTGAAAATGAATGTTTTCCTTATAAAAAGTGTTCCAAGTTACCATTATTCTGTGATGAGCTTTAACTTGCTTCAGCTCTTTACTCATACATAACACTTACAAATCGGGTAATTCTTTCTTTAGATAATTTTTGACATTTCATGATGTTCTTTATTCTCAATCGTATATTATAATGGCAAAACACTAGTTTTTCCAATCTTTCACTCTTCAACATGTTCCTTCTTTTTTAGTATAAAAGGCTATAGGTGGTCCAATTCCAATTCCTCTCACATCGGGAGGAATTGGTGTTGTGACTCAATACTCAAATTACACTAGCGACGAGTAAATTCCATTAATTTTTTGTGTTCACTTGACTCCACCACTCAACCACAAAAAATAAGTAATATAATAAGTGTGTATTCTTTTTATAAAAATATTTAACATGTACTAAATGTTATAGCAGATACCAAGAAAAATCTTGTCATATGAATATAGTAGATATGGATCTTCGTACACTCCAATTCAGTACTTTTATGTTTGCATATAAAATGTGATATGAAATACGAATAGGTCAACTGATCCTCAAAACTTAATAAGTGAACAACTCATTTCAATTCCTACTTCTATTATATCATGTGGAATCCTACATAAGCGTTGTATCACTGACAATGTACCATGCACAACCTCTGTATCATTGTATACTTGTTCGCCATATTGCATCATTGGATTCTAGAAATATCTTGTCAAAGTAGAATCTGACCATTAACATATTACTATAGAAAGGAAATAAAATATACAATAAATAAATACATGCTATATGGATATCGCAGTGAAGTGTCTTATCCTATCAATTATCTATAATTTTCTATCATTTCTTATAATATTTTGAATGTTTCTCTTTTAATTTTCATCTTTGCTCTGTATATTGTATCACAAAGTACCCCTTTGATTTTTGTCATTGAAATCAACAAATCTCAACACTTATACAATAAGCAAGAGGTTGTATCACTAACAAGTAGTATTGCACTCTTTCTCATCACATATTAACCTCAATAATATGCTCCATCTTAGCTACGATCTCAAATTGGTTCATTCTACCACACTGTTTTCAAGGCGTCGCCTAGGCGACAAGGCACCCCCAGAGGGGGCAAGGCGATAGACGCCTAGGCGCCCATTGCCTTAAATAACTATTTTATATATTTTAATAATAAATAATGCTAATTGAGTGTCAATATCACATAATTAAATTGTTTTAGAGTAAAAATAACTAGTTTTAATAGTTAATTTGACTATAAATTAACATTTTGATGAAATAATAGCTAGGCTTAAATGATTTCTTAAGTGTTTACAAATAGTTGATATAATTTAAATAGTAAAATTAACTAATTTGTCAAGTTATTTAGTCTATGTAACTATGCACTTCCCACATTATTGATTGATTTACATGGTGTTAAAGTTATTTTGCATCATTTTTTACATTATTTTATCCATTTTACTATATAAAACAAGGTGTCGCCTAACACATCGCCTTATCGCCAAGGCGCCAAGGTGGTACCATGTCGCTTTATATGCTGATGAAAACATGAATCTCTTAAAGTCATGTCGATGCCTGTGTAGGCTTTCTAAAAGCAATGAAATCATGGCAAATCTCGTGGTACTAAGTCTCATTAAATCATGATTGTGGATATGCTCTCTCATAATGTGCAACAACCTATGATATCCGGCCATGTAATCAATGTATGCTGATGAAAATATGAATCTCTTCAAGCCATGTTGATGTCTATGTAGGCTCTCTAACGCAATGAAGTTGTGGCAAATCTCGTGATACTAGGTCTCATTAGATCATGACTATGGATATGCTCTCTCATAATGTATAGTAACCTATGATATACATATATAAAGGATGTAATCATCTGACCTTGACTCACCAAGGACCTCACAGATGGCTCCTTCCTAATATCCTCTAAACATTGAATCTATAAAGTGTGCCATACATGGCATACAAAACAAGTGTGACTTAACCTCTATCAGCTTTTACCTTACAACCTTATAAAATGCTTCATTGTCAGTCACAAATTCTACATTGTTGTCTTCGCCACTATTCACTACAACACCATTCATAAGACCAAGCAAGTACTTCGCATTCCTAATCTAGTATGTTGTATCAATAGATTTCAAAAAAATGTGGTGTCATTAAAATAATAGACAAGAAAGTTGATCATAGATCTCCTTATAATTCTTGTCCATCCATCACATAGTACAGTGCAACCCATTTCTTATCATATCTTTTTGAATCCATCTATCCATAGTGTCAACTCATTAACCCTTGCATTCAACCCACCCTTATATATGTATTTAAACATCAGAACTTTTAATCTCGGTCTAACATCACCAATAGCATCAATCATCGTCTAAAAATATAGACGGGGGCTGCATCAACTAGGACATCTACAATAAGAAAAAATAAAATATACTTATTAATCTTTGCTTCAAAAACAAGTAAGACACATTTAAAAGCTAAGCTTTTATAATACCTACATATAAAAACCATTCGCAAATGTACTTGACTGCTATCTTTGCACTCCCTGTCATAGCTTTAGCCCCATTCAAAGCCTGCTTGATCATCATTTGACCTTTGTCACTCTATTTATACATGGTCATGTCCGTCGGCTGAACTAAATGTGACTAATGGACTCGGCCTAATTGATGTGTAGGCCGAGTGTCGTCCACATCTAAACATATAGTAGTAGATCCTCTAGCCCCCCCTTCTTCTATCTTCATCTTCTCGGGCATGAGTCTTACTTTCATGCATTGTTCTCCTAACTTGTGCCTCCATTTTATCATTTGAACTTGATGAATCAACCTCAACGTGAGCATATAATTTACCATTTTTACAACTTTCGGACATGAGATTTGTGTCTCTTCATGTAAGTAACTCATCATGCAAGTCGACTCTCTGCTCAATATGTATCTCCCTCTATGATGTTCTCCGGGTTAAATATGTCATTATTTCTCCTCTGAGTTCCGCCAGTACCTTCTCACACTTTTTCATATTCCCATCGATCGCACCTATGTGGTGTTTGAGATGGTAAGCATCTTCATTCGTTTCTTTACCACACCACCTACATTTCACTCTTTTCTTCTTAACATCTAGCATGTATCAATGTTGCTATCCAATATCATGATGTGTATGGATACTTTGCTCCTCATAGAACATTTTCCCTACACAGAAGAAATAAAACAAAAAATTAGAGCTCATATTAAATAAAGATTTACAAACATTGGGTGACAACCAGAAAAGGATCCAATCTAAGCTCCCAAGGAATGGATCTAAGGAGAGAAGAAATAGATCACCCCTCTATTTTAGTCATCCCTAAAGGGGTGGACTCTTCCCCCAATCGGCCTTAGGGCATTAGGGGATGGAGGGAGAGAAGGAGAAGATGGGAGTGGGGTGCTCCTCACTGGAGGGTACGCCAAAACAGGGGTGACATAGATCGGGAAGAAAAGAGTTGGCAGGGGTGTTCATTGATCGGGCTGACCCGATGACCCGAACTGAACCAATCCAAACTAGTTGGGTTTGTTCGGGTCATGCTCCAAGATCGGTTCATTCGGGTTTAAAATGATAAACTGAACAAACCCGATAACCAGAGCGCCCCACAGCACTGCCAGTTGAATCCATTTGCTTTCGACAGTTTTGCTAATATGATCTTGAGGAGAATATAAGTAATAGTAGTTCCTTTAATCCAGGCGATGTGGAACTAAAAGGTTGCACTTGTCCACCAGCTGTCCGCAACTATGCACCGGCTGTCTTGTCCAGGCACCAGTGCGCTGCCCCTGCCCATGCTCTTCCTTAATCCCACATCACTTATCACAATGGGAAGCATAGTTGTTAAGGCGGCCAAGGCGATCAAGGCGACATAGTACTGCCTTGGCGCCTTGGCGATAAGACGAGGCGTTAGGCGACGCCTTATTTTATATAGTAAAATAGATAAAATAATAAAGATATATGTAAAAAATGATGCAAAATAACTTTGACACCATGCAAATCAATCAATAATGTGGGAATTGCATAGTTACATAGACTAAATAACTTGACAAAATAGTTAAAATTACTATTTAAATTATATCATCTATTAGTAAACACTTAAAAAATCATTTAACCCTAGCTATTATTCATCAAAATGTTAATTTATAGTCAAATTAACTATTAAAACTAGTTGTTTTTACTCTAAAACAACTTAATTATATGATATTGACACTTAATTAGCATTATTTATTATTAAAATAAGTAAAATAGTTATTTAAGGCAATGGGCGCCTAGGCGCCCATCGCCTTGCCCCCCTCTGGGGCGCCTTGTCGCCTAGGCGACGCCTTGAAAACAGGGATGGGAAGTGAGTTGGAAAATGCTATAAATAGCGGCTAAAGCATGCTGCATTCGATCGATTCCAGGCTGAGATTCCATGTTAATTTGAACATGGTATTTGAGGTCCTAATAGAATTAAGGTAAAAAATGTTTACTTTTATTGATTATTGATAAGTTAAACTTATCTTTAAATTAATTAATGAAATTAAAATTTCGGTTCAACCCGAACCAACCCGATTTATTTTGGTTCGGTTTGGATGTTTTCATCGGGCGGTTTGGGTTCATGAAAAATTTCTTCAAACCAGACCAACCAGACCCGTGAACACCCCTAAGAGTTGGGGGTGGAATTAGGTTGAGTGGGGGGATCAACCGATTCTAGGATCGGACTAGGTAATTGGGTCCGAAATTAGGCATGATTCCGATCTTTCTAGATTCCCAATCCAATCCTACAAAATATGTCGATCCATGCTGGTTATACTGATTCCTCCGAGAATCGATTTTGGATCAATTGTTTAAGGGAAAAATCGAATCGTCAAGTGCTAATATGATCCAAGAATCGACAGATCTGGGGATCAGCTAATTCCGCGAACTATGAATAAAGAAGAGAGTTTTAATATGCAAAGGAGCTTTTAAATAGCATCGATATTTGAGAACGATGCTTCAAACACTCCTTCATGCCTTCCAAGAAGATAGGCTGGAAAAAATTGAGAAAAGTCTTTGGACTAGGTTTAATCATCAATTCTCAGTAGTTAAACTCTTATGGGATGTTTGATTGCATTTTACTTTTATAGTTCTTGACAAAAAATTATATTATAAGTACAAACATGACAATTTTTAAAAGTGAAAACATAACAATTATCATGTTTGATAAAAACTTTTTAATTTTTAAAAATGATAATAAGCAGTTTGGTAACATTTAAAATTAAAATTTTTATCAATTTTTAAAACAAGAATTTCATGCCACACAAAATCATAAATCTACAGAATCAAACAAAAGACAAAATAATATCAAGGAATTTGCATCTGCTACAACACCAAGGAGAAGACAATATCCTTGAAACTCTCCTTGATAAAGAGATACCAAGATAAACAGCTAGAAAAAATGGTAAAATGTTATCCATTTTAGAGATAGGGACTTGCACAGCAGGAAAAATATAACTGTCACTTCTAATTCGGTGTCTTTGTAAACAATATGATATTATGACCATTTAAAAAGAAATAGAGTCAGAAAATCAGATATCAGGTTACCATTTACACCCTTACGTCTTAGTAGAAATGGGCATGCTAACAAGGTGCTGATATAAAATGGAGATGCTAACAAGACTGTTTTCCCGTATGTCTAGGAGATCAGCCAAACAACATTGCCAAGAACACTTTCAGTAAAAACAAAAAACAGAAATCAGATTTCATTTTAAAAGTAAAGGAGGTGCAGACTGCTTGGCCCTATCCTTCGAAAATCTGCAAGAACATTGACGTTTTAACTAACAAGAAATTGTAGCTTCTACACAACATCAAAAAAATAGTGAAGCAATCAAAAGTTAGAAATAAATTAAATTGCATGTAAATGTTAGCTCTACACTGTCAGAGACAGTTGATGCAGCTATCTAGGCAATGGAATAAACTCCTTGAGGCCATCACTTTAGCCTTTTATAACTTTTATTACCACATTCAATGCAATAAAAACAGATGAATTTGAGCCCATTGGTAGTGTAGGAAAAGCAAAAAGTAGAGATTTTTATTCGCTGCCCAAGATCTGTTCTTCCCTAGAAGTGGGAACCCAAAAAGTCAAGAAATCATCATGTTGGCAACAATCTTCAAAGTGATGTTAATAACATTAACAGTTAGTATATTTGTACTAATGTCGTGTCAGGAAGGAAACTTGAAGGATGACTAAACAAGCTTAGAGGACGCACAATTTTGCAGGCATCCCCAAGTGCCGCTACCTTACCTCCAATGGCTGCTCTTGCCAACAGAATCCTCACTTTTATGTATAGGACGATTACAGGATAGGAAATCAAGAAACTGTATTTGGTAATGAACATCAATCAGACACTCGAAACGAACACGGATCTCAAAATTTTCCAGGTGATTAACACATACCATATGCCTGAACAAGATCAACAGCAGAATGAGGTAAAGAGTGAGTGAGAGAGAGAGGGGGGTCAAAGAACCACCAAGATGTGCCGCCACTGGGGATGTGCTGCCGTAGAGAGAGCTCGCAGAGAAGAGGGCCAGAAGGAGGCCTCCGACCAGGATGCGCTGCCATGGAGAGAGCCCCACTGCAGAGAAAGCTCTCGCAGAGGAGGGCCAGGAGGAGGCCGCCGACCAGGATGTGCTGCCATGAAGAGAGCTCCACTGCAGAGAAAGCTCATGAAGAAGGGGGCCAAGAGGATACTACTGTCGATGATATGCCACCACAGAGAGAGAGCTCAAAAAGAAAGGGACCAAGAGGTTGAAAGTTTGTCGGGTGTTAATGGGTGTTGGGGATGGGGGTGTTGGGGGCAGGAGGTCAAGGGTTTGTTGGGTGTCTTACATTTCGCCATGATATTAATGTAGCATATATTAATTTAATGTTATATTTCATTCAAATGTTGTAGTAATATGTTAATGTCTAGATTTCATTCGAACATGATATTTCTTAAACTTAAGAATGTAATATGGCAAGTAAGTACATTGTCAGTGATACAATGTTTAGTTAGGACTTTATAAGACAGAATGGAAACAAAAATTAAAGTGAGTTGTTATTTGCTTATTAAGTCTTGAGGGCCAATTGACTTGTTCATGTTTCATATCGCACTTCATATACAAGCATATAAGTACCGAATTGGAGTGTAGGAGATCCAAATCTATATTTGGATATTCATATGAAAAGATTTCTCCTAGTATTTGTGATAACATTTGGTACGTGTTAAACATTCATACAAGAAAAATACACACTACTCTATTGATTTGTTTGCAACTGAATGGTGGATTCAAGTGAACATCATAAGTGAATGGAATCCACTCATCACTATTGTAGATTGAGTATTGAGTTAAAACAGTAGTTAATCCTAGTGTGAGAGGAATTGGAGCACGTTCAACGTTACACACATAAAAAAAGAACAAGCTAAAGAGTAAAGGATTGGAAAACTAGTGCTCTACCATTCTAATGTGGTTAAGAATAAAGAACATCAAAAAATGCCAAAAATTATCTGAAGAAATATTTACATGTAGTTTGTATAAGCAAAGAGCAGAAGTAAGTCGAGAATTATCAAATAATAATGTTGACTTACTTTTTCCAAGAAGATCATTCATTTTCAACATGGATGAAAGGAAGGGATGATGAACTAGAGCCAGAGTTTGACCAAAATGATCGAACATGACCTGAAAGTGAACTTGATAGTGCAATTATTGAGGATGAAGAAATGCAAGACAGACAAGATACTAAGGTTCCTTCATCCTTGTACAGTACTAGCTCCAAACCTAGCTCAAATACAGCGCAAGAGCCATCACCTCTAAAACCTTCAACTTCTCATATTGCTTCAGGTGCAAGTCCTTATACTACTCAGAAGGGTTCGTAAGAGATAGAAAGATTTACAGACTTCAAATCATTGAAAAAGGTACAACAACATAATATTGGACATAGTATGCAAGAAGAAGAAATTAGGAAGAAAAGGAAGCTAATTGTCAGGTGAAGACCTTTGAGTCTCACAAATAGTATTCAAGCATCTTCCTCAAACAATGATAAGAAAAGAGTTCATTTCACCTACGCAACAATATAGATGGTTCAAGTGGAGGAGCTGGAGATGGAGGAGGAGGTGGTTCCGGATCCAACAATGTATGTACGAGTGAAGAGCGGTCTGAAGGTTTGGGTCAAAGACAACATTCAAGTGCAAAAAGTCCCCATCTAAATCATGAGTTGTTTTATGAGTATGCAACGACAAACTATCTAGAACTCGTTTTATACTTAGAGCCATGTTATCCATCCCCACCTCTAGTTTTTAATAGTGCATGATTTTAGTCAAATAACATAATCATTATTTTTATATAGATATAAGTCAATCGTGATTGACATGTCTCAATTGAGCAACTAGAAGAATGAGGAGAACGAGAACCATAAAGGCCAATTTTGAAGATATTGCGTTACATACAAATTGTACTATTTTTTCCAAATTTGAATGAATAATGGTGTTATTTCATATTCATGTCTTAAAATCTCTCATAGTCACATACAAGTGTGTTAGATGGCACATTTATATTTTAACATTTTTTTGAGGTCTCCAAACTTTTATGATTTTATTATGATGTTTACGAATTTTTTTGTAAGCAACAAAATTGAAAAAGCCCCGATCCAAACCAAATCCAGTTCAAGAATCTTTCCGGAGAATCGGCCAGGATTGGGACCCACCGATCCAGGTCCTAACTCCAATCTCGCAATCCTTATCTATATTGCTAGCATCATCTTGCTTTTCTATTTTTTGAAAACAATGGAAATCTTCTCTGTGGAAATAAAATAGTAGAAAGATGGAGATATTAATATTTAAGAATAGTCCACCGGATCCAGTTGATCTATCTGCAAGGAGGAAATTCATTGGCTCAAAGTGCATCTATACCATAAAATTCAAGTATGATGGCACTGTGAACAGGTACAAGGCCAAATAAGTAGCAAAAAAGTTACATAAAAGTACGGCATAAACTACCAAGAAACTTTTGCTCTAGTGACCAAAGGAGGGATCATTTAGATGACTAAATATTGGATGATTGTGTTATTTACACTCAAAACACTAGAAACTTTTGCTCTAGTGACCAGAAACTAAATCCGAGAGAAAAGGTGTCAAAGCCATCAAAGCCAACATTGATGTCGAACACCAAAGGAGGGATCCTGTGAAGGGGCGAGAAAGGGAAAGATAAGAGTGAGGATTGAGAAACAACAAGAAGAGAGAAGGGGAAAATGAAGGTGGCCCTTCCGGCTTAGGTTGGAAAATCAAGAAGGGGAAGAGAGAAACAGAGTTATGTGCCTTGCAGATGTGCGATGCACAAAAACTCTAAAAATTCTATTCAACTCTTCACTATCATTTCAATGGAAGTACATGCTCCTTTTATAAAGTAAGCTCTATTTACAAAATGATATCTGAACATTGGCTATTTACATATTTACCCTTCTAATGGTAGAAACGTAAAATGAATAATCAGTCCTCTAAATTGGTCCTCATCATTCTCCCCAACGAGGAGAAAACTGTCCACGAGTTTTTATTGTTCCTAATATCCCAAGAGTCAACTAGTAAGAACGAGTCGATTAGAGTTTTGATACCATTTGACGCGGACTAAAAAGCTAAAACTGAAACTAAAGAACTACAATCAAAATTAAAATATTGAAAACAAATTTAAAATGTGTAAAATCTGATTTATTCAAATGAGTTAGGCTGTCACAGAGGGGAGCTAACGGTCTACCAAGATGCCTCCGACATAGTATCGTGGTGTGCTCTAGGCAATCCAAATGAATGGAAGCGTAGTTGTCTAATGCACATCATTGTGCACATGCGAAGACGGGGTTGCCCACACGACCAAGCTGTGGAGGGGGGTCATGGCTAGGACGTCCGAATGGGGTGTCGTGGCAATATGCAAAAGTGCCCAATGATGCATGTAAATGGGGCCACAATTTTAGGTTGTGGATACCCTAGGACGCATTCAAATGAGTAGAAAGCCTCATGGGATCCAGTCATGTGCAAGGCAGTCGTAGAAACTTTCTGAATGCCTACACACAAAGCCCACACACATGCAAAGAAGCAACAACTCCATCAAGATCATCTAGATAAGGAAGGATATGCGGGGAAGAGCTACATCCTCAAGGATACAAAAGTGGAAAAAGGTGATGATAAAGGTCCTATTGGAGAGAAGTCCAGGAAAACAAAGTTCAAAGAAAAGAATGACACACAAAGTTGGATCTGACAACTCCGAGGATCACCGAACACTGTCGAAATCACTATTGTCAAACACTGCCGAAGGACTTTGACCTTCATACATTGATCACCGATGATCTATCATTGACAGCATGATCAGAGGAAGAAGGAGACAGATCCGATGATGATGAATTGAGCTATGTTGACAACATGTCAAATCCTCCAGGGATCACCAGACTGCCTGATAGAACTCCTCCAGTCGACTAGATCCAAGAGGAAAGAAGTGTTGGAGCTACTGAAGAAGATGGTGAAGCTATTGTTGACATTAAATGCCAGAGGAAGGATAATAGGGGAGGGGGAAGAGGAGAGGGAGGACTAAGAAACATAGGAAGAGGAAGAGGAAGGCGGCCCTCCTGGCCGAGATTGGGAGATTAGGAAGGGAAGAGAGAAATGGGGTTGCACCCCTCGTAGACATGATGCATAAAAGCGTTCCAAAAATTATATTCAACTCTTCACTACCATTTCAATGTAAGTACATACTGCCTTTATAAAGCAAGCTCTATTTACAAAATGAAATTTGAATATTAGCTAATTAAAGATTTAACCTTCTAATGATAGAAATCTAAAATGAATTCAAAACAAAAAACTAATTGAATCAATCATCTTAAATGTGTCCCCATTAGAAATTTTTTTCTAAAATGGAAAAAGTAGACATCCAAGTCGTCGAAGAGTGTCAAATCTACTTAGGTGACAAAGCAGCTGCTTAGACATCACATAGGCAGTCAAAGCAATAACATTAGATATATATATATATGTATATATGTATATTAGGATCCAAATGGGTTGGTTGAAATGGAGGCAGACGACAAAGATTCTATGAAATTGTAAAATCCTCATAAAATTGAAAGAAAAATTCTATCGCAAAGTTATAAAACCTATTATGATCTACAGTAGTGAGTGTTGGACAACTAAGAAAAAACATTATGTTATATTGAGTGTAGCTAAAATACAGATATTATGCTGGATGTGTGTAACTAAAAAACCTACTTAAACTTTTATTTAGCCTCACTTCTCAATACAAGTTGCAGAACAAAAACACTAACTATATTAATTACTTCTTCTATCATTAATTTTACAAAGATAGTCTTATCTTATACTCCTTTAGTTACATCATTATATATTTTAATGTTTTATCGATAATAACACATACCGCATTCTTATCTCTCACATTTCTTGTGTATCATAGTTTATAACATGTACTTTTGTACTTTGTTACATGTCTCTCCAATTCATATGATTTCTTGAATACAAACAATATTATATTGTCTTCTTTATGTCTTGTTTGGTTAGAGTATCAAAAGTCATACTTTTATCAAATTTGATATTGATATTTTTAAAGGATAGATTATTAATAAGAAAAGTAATTTTATTAAATCTTTTTTGGTGTTTGTTTATACTATATCAATATTAAAATTGATTTTACATGTTGCATGACATTATACCAATATTAAAATCAATGTTAAGTGCTTGATTGATTCTTTAGTCAAAATTAATACTACACTAATGTTAAAATATACTATTAAAATATTATTATTATTATTATTATTTTACAAAAATAAAAAATACGTTTAAATTTTTAATTTGAAATAATAAAATTAAAAAATTGATAAATTTTATCCTTATTTTTTACAAATAAAGACAATTGTATATAAAAGATGGTGCATTTAAATATAGATACTCAAAATCAATACCTTAGTTCCAAATGACTATGGTCGGCTATATGGATCCATCTTTTCCATTCTCCACAATCTTCTGCTAACTCCTCCTGTATGCCTAATTCGTCCAAGTCGTACTAGATACGCCTACGCCAAGTTAACTTGGGCCCATCTCTCTACTCTTCTGCGGTGGCAATATCAGGGTCTCGACTCGTATGACAAGCGCCTCAAGAGAGTGTCGCCTAATATGTCCAAGCCAACAGAGTATCCACTCCTTTACAATATTCTTGATTCTCGCAACTCTCACTTTATCCCTTATGCACTCATTGCGGAATCTATCTACTCGTGTGTGGTCACACATACACTATAGCATCTACATTTCAGTTACACTCAATTTGATAGTACACTTCTTCTTAGTACACTCTCAAAGCCTTCTCTCCATAACTTTCTCTTACAACTTCATAGTCTGACACATGACCTTGATACCTTTGTAGTTCTCAGTTCTCACAATTTTGGACATCTACTTTCCCCTTAAATATTGATATGATAATGCTCTTTCTCCACTCATTTAACATCCTTCCGGAGGTAACTATTTTATTAAAATGCAGAGTTAGCCACTACTTCTCTCTCACCCAAACACATCCAGATTTTCATCAGGATGTTATCAGGACCACACGTCTTTGAGGTCCCCATTATCCCCAACGCAAGTCACACTTCTAGAGGTTTTTTTTTTGAATAACTTCATACCTTGCCTCCAGTCCCCTTCCAACTTTGTTGTGCTTTCCAAAATAGGATCATTGAAGAGCATTTTAAAATGACATTTCCACCATTCTTGGACATCCTCGTCCCGAGTCAACACCCTCCCCTATCTATCTTTAATACACCAAGCATTTCCTAAGTCCCAAGATATCCTCTCCCTCAACTTAGCCAGACAGTAAATATTCTCAACTTCTTTTGTACCCAATTTGTCATATGATCTACTACATATTGACTCCCTAGCTCATTTAATTGTCCTTTTTGCCTCGCTCTTAACTCTCTTATAATGTCCAAAGGTCTCCCATGGACTGTAGAATCGGCCGATCCAAAACAGGATCAACCAATTCTTAGATCAGATCAGCCCTAGCCAATTTGATTGTGGGCAGAACCAACAATTCAAACCCAAGTTCTGGCTGGATTGAACCGTGGATCAATCCACCGAACTTTGAAAACGTCCAGAATCAGGTCGATCTAGGACCTAATTCTTGGATCGATCCTCCCTAATAAGGGAGAGATCGACCTCATTCTCTCCCCCCACCTCTGATTCTCATCTCCCCCCTCTCCTTTAAGCCCTTGCGGTCTCACCCACCCCCCTCGGCAATCCTCCTTAATGACCACCGATCCCCCCTTTCAAGCAATGATCCCCCCTTAAATAGGTGGGGTTTCGCCCTCCCCCCCCCATCCTTGCTTTGGGCCCCTTCCCCTCCTTCAACCTTTCCAGCTCCCTTGATATCAACATAAAAAAAAATTAGGCGTTGCCCCCTTAACCCCTACGGCCTAACCATGTAAGTGGATCCGCAATTCCCATGTTCTAGTTTATGATAATGTAAACATATTAACATATTTCACTATCACTTATACTATCACATATTTAAATAAGATTCATAATCATAAAATATGTTATATACTTAACTTTTTTAAAAATCTATTTTAACTCTCTTCGCTCTATTAAAAGATAGTTTATACTTATATGACATTTTCTTGAAATGAACTTACTTTGTATGGCATTGTTTGGCAGAACGTCATCCACATTGGTTTTTATTTTTTATTTTTTTACTCATTCCTATAATTTTTCTATTTTTTCTGATTTTTTGAAAACTTTTATGATTTAAAAAAATAAAAATTTTGGTCGATCTAGACCAATCCGAGATCGTCCTTTCGTCCGGAGGATCGACCGATCTAGATCCGATCCAATCGGATCGGTGGTCACTGATCCCAATCCCGTTCATGCGATCCTTGGTCTCGCCAGTGTTACAGTTAGACAACTTGTTAAACCACTCTCTCTTACTGACTTACTCTCAACTACTCTTTGCACTTTATCATTCCACCACCACAATTCTTTCATAGGTGGACCTCGCACAGCAAACTTGCCAAAAATACTTTTACCTATCACCTAAAATTTCAATGTCATGTTAACCCATATTGACTTGGTCTCTCCGTTTAGATCTCATTCTTTAAGCTTGGAGACCTCATTCCTAAATATCTCCTATTTACTTTCCCTCATTTTATGACATTTGATCTTAGGGGCACTTTTTTGCCACATTATTGGCAACTTCCCTAGGACCTTAAAATCCAATGCCAAAAGTTAATGCTGGGTTCTGAACACTTCGTTAGGTATGACTTTGCAATCCTTACATAAAGTGCGGCTCATTTCTCTAATAAAGAAAAAAACGATCTGGCTCATACTCCCTCCATTCTTAAACATTACAAGGTAGGAGTCTCTCTTGTTCAAGTGGATATTTGTTAAGATCAGACCGTAAAACATCGTAAACACCAAGATGTTTTTCTCCTCTTCATTCTACTCCTCGTACCAAAAATCCCCATAGACGCTCTCAAATCCACTTCCTTGGGAGCTTACATGACCGTTGAGATCACCACCAATCAAAATGTTCTCTTCACTCGGTATCTTTTGCATGATACCATCCATGTCCACCCAAAATTGAACTCTCAGCTCGCTACTGACCCCTACTTGGGGTGTATAAACGCTAAATACATTGATTACCTCTTAATGAGTAATCACCTTAACTAAGATGATCCTATCCCTCACTCAGACCACAGACACCACCGTGTCTTTAAGGGTACTATCCAAAATGATTATAACTTCATTGATGTTTGTCTTGTGTATCAAAGTTTAAAACCAGACCTTTTCAATTTGAACCAAATCAAGCATTTAAATATAAATAGAATTAAATAAAAAATACAATATCATTCTACATAAACCACATCAACTTGCAACATTCTAACCTTGACAAAATATGTATGCTCTAAC
Source organism: Cryptocoryne crispatula var. balansae (assembly GCA_036172225.1). NCBI lineage: Eukaryota > Viridiplantae > Streptophyta > Magnoliopsida > Alismatales > Araceae > Cryptocoryne > Cryptocoryne crispatula. The sequence goes on from CM069927.1 coordinate 30,451,401, forward strand.
TCATTAGGGTTGTTTGCAATTCACTGGACACATCAAACAGCTCCTTAGAGAAATGTGAATTTACTTATTTGTCAACATCTCAACCTTAAAAGAAATGTAGCCATTTTAGAGTGGATACTCTCCCTCATCTCCTTAAGGTATGAGTCTTTTTAAAGTGAATGGTTTCTTGTCCATTCTAAGTAGGGATGCTAACGAGCCGAGTCAAGATGAAAAGTATGTTGTTCAAGTGTAGCTCATTTATTTTAGTCCAGTTCGAGTTTGAACTTAAGCTCTTACAAACAAACATGACCCTTGTTCAAACTTGACTCGTTACTTAATCGAGCCATTGGGCTTGCCCTTTGTTTAAACTTTAATTTTAAAACTTTCTACCCTTTTGAACAGAAAATCATTTTGGTTTAGCTTTGACCACAATGGCTATGAAAAAAGCAAGTAGCCCACAGGAGTACTAGCTAATTTGTTGTGATATTGGTAAATAAAAAGTCACAAAGCAGGTTTCGAGAATTTTTTAAGTATTGACATGAAGATTATCCTATCACTTAAAAGACTTAAACTGACATTTTTATTTGTTGATGTTATTTGAATTATTTTAAAATTTTGACCCCTCCCCACAAAACTTCCAATTTTTCGATGTTAATTACATCGAGTAAACACTCGAATACTCTTGATTATCTACTGTAGAAATTCTTGCATAGAAGTCACTCATCCACAAAACAAATAGGAGACAAAGCTTTGTGGCCCTGTTGGAATGCAAACATTTTATGTTTTAATTTTGGTTTGGGTTTCTATGGCATTTGAATTTGTATGACTTGTCTAAATTGTTCTAGATTTAAAAATGATGTCTTTTTGTTTTGGAATTTTATTTCTGTATTCCACGTGTTGTCTTCTTGAGTTTGGGACTTTTGAGAAAATTTCAACTTGGGCTAAAACTAATGGACTTTCACGTTTATGATTTCATGTTTGAATTATTTTGAGCTTTAGGGTGCTTAATGCATTTTGAGATCCAGTTTTTTTATTATTGGAGAGTTTAACCTTAAGATTTGAATTTCTCCAAAACCTTTTTGCTGGCTTTGTTTTGAGTTTCAACTTTGGGATATAAAGATTTGGGGTTTCGATTTCAAATGCTTGTTTGAACTTGGAATTTGAGAGCTATGAGATTGGGCTGTTTTGACTAGCCGATTTTTTAATTGAGCCATTTAAGACTTAAAGTTATTTTGTTTTAGAGTTTGTTTTTGTTCTACCCTGTTTCAGGTTAATTTGGCTTTTGGGTTCATCTAGACTCGTAATCTGAATTGAGATTTTATTATTTTTCAATTTCAACTGGGGACTCCCAGGTTTCAAATTTAAGGTTGGATTTAGAGAATTCTTGACTTTGAATATGGAAATTCAGATTTGAGATTCCAGTTTGCTTCACCAGGAATCTTCAGCTTTGGATGTTATGGGATTTGTGTATTTTGGGAGACGTAGAAACTCCAAACTTAAGTTTCTGGGATTTAAAAGTTTCTGCCTTGTAAAATTCAGGGATTTTGATCTCGTGGGGCTTCGAGATTCTGCAAGTCTTCAGATTTTTCCATACTATGAGATCTCAGATCTTCAGACTTTGTGAAATTCTGATTTTCAAAGTTTTTGCTGAATGTCAAAATTTTGAAATTAATTTATTTCCTTCCATCTTTCAGGTTTGCTGAATTTTGAATTTTCAGGTTAGGAGCTCCTTTTTGTTTTGTTTTTTTACTCACTCATTTCTTCTTTGTTTGGTTTTGACTTTCAGATTTGAGTTTTTCCAAACTTTGTCTGTTTTATTTTGAGTATCAGCTCTGGAGCTTTGGGACTTGAGATTAGGTTTTGGATGAATTTGAGCACTTCCTGATTGGTGCAAGGTTTTGGATTTCAACTTTAGGCTTTTCAAATTCTGATTGTTTTTTAGATTTCAGGTTTTAAATTTTAACAACTCCGGATTTTTTTCCCCTCTCTGGATTCCTGAACCTTCCAGGCCTCCCTATTTCATGCAACTTTCAGGTCTCCTTATATTTCAGTCTTTTGCAACCTCTGTTTTTTTACTGTTTTCAGCCAATCCGGACTTTTCTCAATTTTTTTCTGAGATTTCCAGATCGCCTGATCTCTCTCTCTCTCTCTCTCTCTCTCTCTCTCTCTCTCTCTCTCTCTCTCTCTCTCTCTCTCTGAATTTTTACAGTTTTCATATTCTCAGATTTCTGGTTTTCTGTGATCTACAGACAGCTACAATTTACTGATTTTCCCAGGTTTCTGTTAGACTGCTACAGTTTACTGGTTTTCCAGGCTTCTTATTTACAGGTTTACCTGAATTCTCAGTTGTTTAGCTTTCTGAATTCTAATTTGCGGTTTCCTGATTTCCAGGCTTACTGAATCTTTCAGATTTTTGGTTTTACTGAGTTTCTGGTTTTCAGATCTCCTAACTTTATGAACTTTTGCAGTTTTCTGGTTTACTGTATTTTTGCAGTTTTCAGATTCATTGCAGTTTCGGTTTCACAGCTTTCTGATCTCTTCAATTTCTGAACCAAGGTTTTATGATCTTAACCTTAATTTTTTAGTTGCATATTTTATGATTTCTCAACGTTCAGCTTTCAAAATTTTTTGTTATCTTTTGATTTTGAGTTTCTTTCATTTGAACTTTGTGTGTGTTGAGATGTATCCCTTTTACGATTAGGGAACCTTCAGATTACAGCCCTTTTAACTTCCCGAGACATCTGAAATTCTTAGATTTTAAGATTGGTTGAGTTTTCAAAATTTGGAGCTTGAGGGTTGTAGTATCTTAAAAACAACAACAACAACAACAACAATATAAATAATAATAATAATAAATATATAAGTGAAGCCTATCTTGTGGGCAGGTGAGAGGAAGAAGTTTAATAAAAATAGGTTGAAGGAAGTCTGTCTCGGATAGACTCCTAGTCCCAACCAGATCAGGTCAAATAATAATAATAATAATAATAATAATAATAATAATAATAATAATAATAATCTTATAAAGCTCTTCTAATGCTTGTACGGCAAGTATCCTTCCCTTGATCTGCCTCTGAGTCTATGAAGCTGCGCCGCATCTTCTTTTTTCTCCTCTATTTCGTGCCACCCCCGCCTTCCTCTCTCCCTCCGTGCAGTTTCTTCTCCACCCACATGTGCCACTGCCTTTTCCTTTCCCGCACAGCGCGTGCCCAAAGCCGCCTGCGCCACCCTTCTCTTCTCCTGCGAGCCAGCCATTGCAGTGGTGCCTGTCATTGCAGTGTTGACCACCCACACGTGCGCCGTCATCCTGTTCAGTTTCCTTCTATCGGCTCAGCTGAGTTGGCCAATCCAATCCCAATCCTAACCCAATTCTCAACCCAGAATACTTTGCCATGGTAGCTCTAGTCAAATTGCTTCAACTTCCATCTTCCTTGGTTTCTCCACCCTCTACTTACAACCACCCCCTACTTACAACCTGCAGCCACAGTGAGTCTTCTCCAGCCCCCACCACTGTCCCCATATCACTCTTCCTCACATCCTTGCTCTCCCAACCTTCATACTACTAGATTCAATATACAATGTAATGTCAGCACACAATGCCAAAATGAATCTGGAAAAGCAACAAATTCCAGTACCAATTTTTGCTCTTAGTTTTTCAAGTAACCTGAAATAAATATGATTCCATCCTTATTCCTACGAACATCCTGATTCCTGAAGATATTTCCTTAATTATCCTCCATACAGCTAGGTTTAACTATGAAAATTGTACATTTCATTAGTTGAGTGTTAACCATGCGAGACTCTGGAAAAAACTAAAAGCAAAGCATCAAAAGATTGTGATACTCACGTAAAAGCATCTAAGGAACCTCAGGTCTAGAAACTAATTATAGGGCCGAGTACAAAGAAACAACATTATTGGTTTGGCAAGTATTCAAGAGTTCCAGACAAATTACTTAAACAAACTCAGTCTCAAATAGAATTCATGAAAATGGATTGGTAGCAAGATTGTCCCACCATACCCATTAAAAATCAGCCAACATCAGTCGTAGAGGAGTGCTAACAGGCTTAGATCAATCCTGTACAAGACACTGGACAAACTAACCCTGCTAAAGATCAGCCAGGTGACCCAAGATCAACAAGAATGGAAAACAGAGTAAAACTTGTCTAGCCAGAGTTTCTAAAGTGTTGATTCAGTAAATATCATTTCATTACAGCAATGTGTTCCGATAAACATTTACAGGAAGAGCTACGTCATCATAAAATAAGGTGTGGCACATACTAATTTAACCACCTATTTTTGCCCCAATATCTATCAACTGAGAATAGTTAGGACTACAACTGGACAGCATATACTAGTCTAACAAGACTTCAGCAAAATCCACCTTGATTAACGAGCAGTGCAAGTGAAAAGCGTATGTACTGAGCATTCAACACAAAGCATTTTGCTTGTTGCCTTTTCTTGAGGATTTCATTCTATAGCAATTAGAAAGCATATAGTAGCATGGCATCTATCACCAAACATAGTTGTTCAAGAAAATAATTGATGAAGCCCATCTTTTAATTCTTATCTAACACCAGGAAATTCAAAACAAGGGGTAGAAAAAAGAGCTAAATCAGGCAAAGAAACTAGAAAAACAAACCTCAATTTGGCGCTTAGCGTTTGACATCTTTTGCACAGCCAATCTTTTCTAAGTTCGTCCTACACCATAGAACAAGGATATATATTGATCAAGAGCTCAAGAAAGCAAAAAATTAATGATTCTAAAGATAAACACAAAAAAAATGTGGATCAGACTCATCAAATGCATCCATAGTCACACATCTCTCAGCATCCATGAGTAAGCACTTCTGTAAAATATCCAGAACTCAGACATGCTGAGAGCTTACAAATTTGTGCTGATGCTGCAGCTTCAAATCTCTAACAAATTTGATAAGCACACTCAGTATTTGCTCCAGAACCTTGACAAACAGAACAATATGGCTCACAAAATGTACAAGTAAAAAAAAATTAAAAAAAAGACTGGGGAACAATGGAGATTGATGAGCTAAATTCAGAAGCATACACCATAATGTTCTGCAAACTTTCTGTCCATTGAATACAGATCTTGTAGCAGAAGTGCCTCTTCCCTTTCAATCTCCTCAATGATCAACTTTACTCTGGCCAACAAATCAAGTTTAGAAAATGAGAACAGGTAAAACCCATAAGATGTTTCATTGACAGTGTCACCATAGATTCAGTAAATAGAGACAACTCAATGTTTATAAGAATAGTAGTCCACTACAAACATCTTTCCCTACGAGAAGCTAAGTCTCAAACTAATCCCTAAAACGATTTGTTAGAGATAAGCCCAAAACTGCATATATCATGCATATGTTATAATATGTGTAAATCTCTCTCCGCTAATCAACTGTATCACCAAAAGCTCTGGGTAGGACGGGTGGCAGTTTCTTGATGTCCTCATGTGGTTCAAACCTCATTTCACACTTCTCTTCCTGTTTGTTTCTCTGTAAGTAATTCAGATGGCCTAATAATTTTAGCATGGTATTCATAGTTGTCAAGAGGACAACACTCCCAAGACATTCAAAGGTGACAATTCCGCTTAGGCAACAAGGCGGCCGCTTAGAAATCGTCTAGGCGATAGCATTAGATATTTACATATATGCATGTGTGTATATATAATTAGATGTTAATTCAATTATATGTGTATACATACAAACATACATACATAAATGCAGTTACATTTGTATGTTATAATTGAATGTGTTTGTGTGTGCATATATGCAAATGTGATTTTCTTTTATGTAACTATGTATGTGTGGGTATCTACTTTTAAAAAAGAGCTAATCTTGATAAAGTAAGTGACAGTGAAAGAGAAAAGAGGGTTAAGAGATAGCTTTATAATCAACCTACACGATCAGGTTGCAGGGAGTCAAGGGGGCAGCATCCCTTGGGGAGAAGACCTAGGGCACCTTGCCCAAACAACTTGGGTACTAAGGTGGCCTTAGGAGCCCTCCTTGATAACTATGATGGTATTAGATACCTGTTGAGACCACATTTCTTTCAAATTTACACCAAATAATTGTCTTCCTTTCTTTTGTTTGTATGTTTATGTGACAAGAGGAGGTTAGGTTGTGGGTTCCTGAAAAGTTGAAAGTCAGACCCCCCCCCAATTGGTTCACAAGTAGATCGATGTTAATACACCTAGCAGCAGCTCAGCAACCCTTCATTATCTGCCACTCCAATATAACATAAAGCAACACTTAAGATCCAGAACAACACACTCTTATTCATTCATTCATTCATCATTTTTTCTTGCAAGATTCAAAGTTTTCAAGACAACCAAGACGACATAGTTTGATAAAATAACAAAGATATGAATAACAAATAATGCATAAAAATAATAAATAACTATGACAACATGTAAATCAATTAATAATATGCAAATGCATAATTCACTAAACTAAATAACATGAATACCTAATTATAACTGCTAAATTAAACTAATTTTAAAACTTAATTTGTTAAATCAATAGTAAATATCTATGAAATCACTTGATTTTAATTAGTATTCTATCAAAATATATATTTATAATTAAAATTAACTATTAGAACTAGTTATTCTTACTTCAAAACCACTCATTAAATGATATTGATACTTAATTAACATTATTTATTCTTAAATTAGACAAAATAGGGAAATAATGTGTTGCTCGTTGAGCCCCTCCCCCCCTCACCTTGACAGGTGAGAGGGCGCCTTGCCACTTGGGCAACACTTTGAAAACAATGACACTATTGATTTTTGAACACTAAACCACATGATGAAGACAACTGCATAGCACATGTAACAACATATACACATTTAAAAATAAAAAAAAATAATTATCCACAAAAGTGAGAAAGACAAAACACGAATGGAATTAAGGGGGTGGCATCATAGAGTTGTGCTTCCATGCCGTCTCATTCGAGTCGATGTTGTTTGACCTACATCGGATGCAAGGATCGGACTTGGGACATCAGATGCAAGGATTGGACTTGGGACGTTGAAGACATGTTGAGGAATATTAAGGGTCATTACTACCCTTCATACCCAGCGGCTAAGCCAACTGATCTTCCAATACAAGACAACTTGAGGACAAGTCAGGAACGTGTTGAGGGGAATTTAAGGGTGTACACTCCTTTAACTTCCATGGCTTAACTCAATGAACCTTTTGTCTAAAGATTTTCAACACATCTGGCATTCAACCTTCATCTGTCAATCTCTAAGTTGGATGCTTGATTGGCTTGACTCAAGTCAACTTATGTTTTGCCACTTATTTGTTTCTCAACTCTTTGTAACCAGTCAGCTTCCGAAGGTCAGCACTTCTCCTCTTTGTAACCAATCAGCCAAACTCTTTGTAAGGGGCTTGGGGTCCTTTTTTCTTCTCCTTCGGCTCTTCTCCTCTTTTCCCAGCTGCATACAAAGGCACTGGCCTACCCACATCGAAGGCATAATTGACTGATTCCAGATTGGGATCTGTCTATGCTGACCCAATCTAAGGGTGTCTCATCCTCCCTCGGAAGCCTGCCAAAATCAACCATTGATTCGGGCCAATCTGAATCGGAACTGCTTGAATCGGGCAATTTCGATATCAAAATAAATCAGTTTGGATCCAAAGATCCAAAGACAGAGATTAGATCGAGACTTAGGAGCAGGAGAAGAGAATTCCCCCTCCCGACTTCACTCAACAAGGACACCGATGCTGTGAAAGATGTCACTGCCAAGGTAGGCACCGCCTGTTTGAACTGCCCTACCGCTGAAGAATGCTTTCGCCGCTGTGTGACTGGATAGCCGCTCGTGGTGGCGGGTATTCAGTGAACCGCTAGCGCCGTTTGAAGTGCAGGCTTCGGATCTGTCCCCGGATGACCAGATTCGGACCATTCGGTAGATCCAACATGTAGAAAATTTGATGCCACTGTCCCGGGATGATCACCAACAAACAGGCATCAAATTCCGTTGTCTGACAGTCAGCATCTACGTACAGGAGTCAGATTTCACTCCCAACAGTCAGAATCCTCATACATGAGTCAGACAGCGCTTTAGAACAGTCAGAATCTACATACAGGCATTGGATTCTGCTGTCCAAGAGTTGGAATCCTGCAAATCAGTCCGATTGCACTGTTCAATGGTTGGAATTCGTGCACAACATCAGATTCCGCTGCCTAATGGTCAGAATCCTTGTTCAGTCATCAGATTTCGCTGTCACAACAGTCAGAATCCACATACAGTTGTCGAATTTTACCATTCAATGGTTTGAATTAACATACAGACAAATTTTCCAAGTCTGATTTATAAGTTTTAGCAGTGTATTTCCAAGACTATTTGTAATTAATAATTTACGAATATGTTCGGTTAAAAAATGACTATCCAAGAATAAGACAGCGTTGGATATAGTGATATCAGTTAGAACCACGGATAATGGTAGATATGGCTAATAAAAATGATGAATGCAAGTGATGTCAAAAACAAATAAATAAAGATACTCTTTTGCCTCAAATAACAAATTATTAGGATTAGCGAGAATGTCAAGAAAAGTGATAAAATCCTAACTAAATTAAAAAAAGAGATGAAAGAATATGTGAAAGCATGGTTTACAGAATAGGTCGAATCGAAATGGAATCAGTCAATTCCCAAATAGGATCGGAATCGACCAATGCACAAATAGGATCTACCGGTCTCGATTTGATTGCAGCTTGGAGGACTAATCAAGCATCGATTTCCGGTGAAATTGGTCTAGATCAGTAGAATCAGTTGAGAATTGGCCGATTCACACAAATCGAATTGTAATCAATCGATTCTATTGGGAGACATAAGTCCCGGGCCTGGATCAATTTTGGATCTGATTCAAACCCGATATTGATCCGATAACAAGCCAATAAGGTGGTAATCAGCCTGATTCCCTAATCTCACCTCAAAACCATTAGGGCATCGGCAACAGTAGCAATCTCTGATGATTCTAAAGCCATTCTTCAATGATTCTGCGGGGATCTAGTGATCCTCCAATGATTTATCATTGATCTAGAAATCATTGGTCAATCCTCTAGTGATTCGAGGATTTAGTAGAGATCCTCCATTGACTCTGATGTTTGGTCAATGATTTTCCAGCAATTATGAGTTTTCCACCGGCAATTTAGTGCGATCTAATAAGATTTATCCCATTCCCCATACTTCCTCCCCCCCCCATTTCCTCTGCTCAAGTGATTGTTTGTTGAAACAACCACTGTTTTAAAACAGTCACCGTACCTTCAACAGCCCCTTGAGGGCGTGCTCTTTCTTCCCGGTACCTCCCAAATTAGTCCTCTTTAAGTAATGTGATTAACTGTGAGAATCTCGTTTTTTCTTTTTCTTTCAAAAATGATTTTTCGTATCTCCTTTGGACTACTTAGGAAAATAGGTGATAGCCTATAAATGTATTAAATAATCCGACGATACATTTGAAAGTATTAGAACCGAGGTTCGGGTTCTGTGAAAATTTAAATTTGACCTCGCTCCGTCGGATGGGGCGAATATCCGACGTTAACTTACATCGAGCAACTACTCGAATGTCCTTGATTAACCGCCATAGCAAACTAGTTTGAGAGAACGTGCACATCCACTGCCTTCTGGTAAACTCTCTACATCTCACATAGCTTGTTTTGTTTATTTCCGGTGAAATGACAACCAACTCCAGAGTTATCTTCTGTGAATCACTCCGGAGCCAAGCCATCGGCACCGAGCCCATCATGGTCTCCTTCGGCACATACCGGGGGATCAAGTCAACTCCTCAACAGTTGAACGCACCGATGGCGGTCCTAGCCGTCAAAGAGACGAAGCAATCGGCTCCTCAGCAGACGGCCCTCGCCGTCAACCAAATTTCAGCCTGCCCTGGATCGATATCTTGGCAGACTAAACTAGAAAGGCCTCGATTTACTGTTTTGCCCCTCACCAACCAGTTCGCCGTTTTGGGGCAGTTAGACAAACACGGTATGCCGACCCATTCTCATTCAAATGGATTTTTACCCTCCGACATGTCAAGTCTTTCGACTAGCCACATTGGGGGAAGGGTCCGTCTGCACTGGGAGCGTGTCCCATGCCTATGCCCGGGTCGACATACCGGAAACTGGTCTGGACTAGCCGCCCAATTGTGGAGCGCCCACGGTATGGTACTAACTCCTTAGATTTTTCTTTATTTCATGTTCAGATTTGATTTAAAATTTATTTTATGTCCGATGGGCGCAATGGGCTGGTACTTGTCTTTCTTGGCCCGGTTGGCCGGCTTCGAGCTTTCATGGGCCCGGTGGGCCTGCCTCAAGTCTTCGTGGCCCGGTTGGCCCATTTTCAGCATATTGGACCTTGGCAGCCTGTTTTGCACCACATCGGGGTCTGTTTGCCATGATCGAACCAGCAGCTGTTTGCCGACCGAACCAGCACCTGCTTTGACACCGAACTGGCACCTGCTTCACCGACCAAGCCAGCACTTGCTTTGGCACGAAATCGGCACCCGTTTTGACATCAATCCAGGACCTGTTTTGGGACAGGACCAGCACCTGTTTTGGGGCGTTTCAAAGACTGATAATAGGCAAAAACGGGGTGACTTGGGGTGGTTTGGAAACTGGTTTCGGGGGCTGCAGCGGGAGACCAGTTTAGGGTTTGAATTGAGCCACTCAGAGGCTGTTGTGGGGGCTGTTTTTAGGCTCTGATTAGGGGACTGTTGAAGGGGTCTTTGATAGGAGGAAATTAGGGCCACTCGGCTTAACTCTTGGCCCGTCCGGCGGATTCCAAGAGGCCCGAGCTGTCACCCTTATTCCCTTTCATCAAAGAGGCTAACCGGTTTACTTTGAGGTGATGTAAGAGATGTTTGGAGGGGCCTGAACAGGGGGCTGTTGAAGAGGTCTTTGATAGATGGAGATCGGGCCACCCGGCTTAACTCTTAGCCCGTCCGGCGGATTCCAAGAGGCCCGGGCTGTCACAATTACTCCCACAAATCAAAGAGAGTAACCGGTTCAGCTTGAGATGTTGAAGAAGGTGGGGAATGGCAGGTTAAGAGGAGGCCAAAAGGTAGCTTTAAGGTGGTCCGCAAGGGGCTTTTCAAGATGGCCTGTTTTCAGACTGGTTTAAGTGCTGCACGGGGGACAGGACAGGAAGACTTTAGGATCTGAATAGAGGGTCGCATAGGGGACTTTTAGGGACCTGTTTGGGGGCCTGAGCATTTGTGCGAACAGGGGCCTTGACTGACCTGCGTGAAAGACCAAACAAAGGGATTTTCTGGGGCCTTTTCTGGTTTGCGCAGAGGGGCCGAAGGGGCTGGTTGGATGGCTGAAAAGAAGTTGGTTCAGTGTCTGCATAGGAGTCGTTGGAAGGAGATGAGAGTAGCCGTAAGATTAGGACCGGGGCCTGCCAAAACAACCCCAGTGGGGGGCTGTTTGACAGTCCCGACCAGCAAGTGTTGGTCCCTTTGGGTGCTGGAGAGAAGAGAATAGTGGAGGAGAGGAAGAACGTGGCGGGTAGAGGAGATGAATATGGGTATATATATATATATATATATATATATATATTACCTTGAGTCTTCTCTCCCTCCTATGGTGACTGCAGGACGTGGAGATGGAGGGGAGCAGGATCTCCCTCTCTTTGGTGGACGTTGGCTGCTACTGGCTGGGCCTCCAACAGATGCTGCTGCAGGCTGCCTTTTTTGCTGCAGCTGCCTTGAGTCTTCTCTCCCTCCTATGGTGACTGCAGGACGTGGAGATGGAGGGGAGCAGGATCTCCCTCTCTTTGGTGGACGTTGGCTGCTACTGGCTGGGCCTCCAACAGATGCTGCTGCAGGCTGCCTTTTTTGCTGCAGCTGCTGTGCCTTGGCTGATGCAGACGGTGGAATCGGACCTCTTCCCTTGCTCTCCTGTTGATGACTGGATTTTTTTGCGAATACGGAAGACTGACCGTCGGGAGATGGAGAATGAGAGAATGAAGACCCTCCCAATGGCCGCTCCGCTCTCCCTTTTCTGTTCACCGGCCGCTCCCCCCCTTCTTCAACATCTCAAGCTGAACCGGTTACTCTCTTTGATGTGTGGAAGTAAGGGTGACAGCCCGGGCCTCATGGAATTCGCCGGACGGGCCAAGAGTTAAGCCGGGTGGCCCGATCTCCATCTATCAAAGACCTCTTCAACAGCCCCCTGTTCAGGCCCCTCCAAACATCTCTTACATCACCTCAAAGTAAACCGGTTAGCCTCTTTGATGAAAGGGAATAAGGGTGACAGCTCGGGCCTCTTGGAATCCGCCGGACGGGCCAAGAGTTAAGCCGGGTGGCCCTAATTTCCTCCTATCAAAGACCCCTTCAACAGTCCCCTAATCAGAGCCTAAAAACAGCCCCCACAACAGCCTCTGAGTGGCTCAATTCAGACCCTAAACTGGTCTCCCGCTGCAGCCCCCGAAACCAGTTTCCAAACCAACCCAAGTCACCCCGTTTTTGCCTACTATCAGTCCTTGAAACGCTCCAAAACAGGTGCTGGTCCTGTCCCAAAATAGGTCCTGGATTGATGTCAAAACAAGTGCCGATTTCGTGCCAAAGCAAGTGCTGGCTTGGTCGGTGAAGCAGGTGCCAATTCGGTGTCAAAGCAGGTGCTGGTTCGGTCGGCAAACAGCTGCTGGTTCGATCATGGCAAACAGACCCCGATGTGGTGCAAAACAGGCTGCCAAGGTCCAATATGCTGAAAATGGGCCAACCGGGCCACGAAGACTTGAGGCAGGCCCACCGGGCCCATGAAAGCTCGAAGCCGGCCAACCGGGCCAAGAAAGACAAGTACCGGCCCATTGGGCCCATCGGACATAAAATAAAATTTAAATCAAATCTGAACATGAAATAAAGAAAAATCTAAGGAGTTAGCACCACACCGTGGGCGCTCCACAATTGGGCGGCTAGTCCGGACCAGCTTCCGGTATGTCGACCCGGGCGTAGGCATGGGACACGCTCCCAGTGCAGACGGACCCTTCCCCCAATGTGGCTAGTCGAAAGACTTGACATGTCAGAGGGTAAGAATCCATTTGAATGAGAATGGGTCGGCATACCGTCGTAATGCCAAATTCATCTCTCGATCTTATGGAAAATTATCCCGGGGGAAGAGAGATGACTATTTTCAGATTTTACTTGTACTCCGATGTGAACCGCCATGATGTACCCCGACATGGGATTAAATGAAATGACATTCAAGTGCCAATGTCGGACTGTTTGCAAACCGGGCACCGATGCTAGCCCAACGGACCGAATGAGATGCGGACCAAACATAAATAAAGAGATGAAACAAATCTGAAAATACCTCAATACAGGTCACTAAATCTGAAAAATGAAAGAAAAATCAGATTTATAATAATCTGGAAATTTCAATTAAAATCATTTAATTTAATAAAAATTCATTCCTTAATCAATTAAAAATTAAATAATTTAAAAGAATAAAACAAATCACATCAAAAATACTTTAAAACACTAAAAATCAGTCATAAAACAAAAAATAGATAATTTATAATCTGAAATTTAAAATTAATTAAATCAAATCAAAACTTCAAAACACCTAAAACACGCTGAACATATTCAAACCGATACCAAAATATCAACTTACATAAGAAATAAAAAAAAACATAATTCAAATGCCAACTAAACTAAACAGATGAAATCGTTTAACCCATCAAATTCCAAACTCAAATAATAAAAAATAACTTCAACCAATTAAAATAAAAGCAACCGAAACCAATTCAAACCTAAATCAAAAATCAAACAATTCAAAATCAACATAAAAATCAAATCTAAAATTTCACAATTTAAACCACATAAAACCAACTTCAAAATTAAACCAAAAATCAATTCCAAAACAAATAAAAATCAACATACAACAAATTTAGAATAACTTGTTCGCATCTTATCAGGTCCAAAAGGTTAGGCCCCTATTGAGTTATCTTTTATTATGTGGATGTGCACGTTCTCTCAAACTAGTTTGCTATGGCGGTTAATCAAGGGCATTCGGGTAGTTGCTCGATGTAAGTTAACGTCGGATATTCGCACCATCAGACGGAGAGAGGTCAAATTAAATTTTCACAGAACCCGAACCCCGGTTCTATTAATTTTAAATGTATCGTCGGACTATTTAATACATTTATAGGCTATCACCTATTTTCCTAAGTAGTCCAAGGGAGATACGAAAATCATTTTGATGAAGAATAAAAAAAACGAGGTTCTTACAAATCATTCTGGGGCCTTTTCTGGTTTGCGCAGAGGGGCCGAAGGGGCTGGTTGGAGGGCTGAAAAGAAGTTGGTTCAGTGTCTGCATAGGAGTCGTTGGAAGGAGATGAGAGGAGCCATAAGATTAGGACCGGCGCCTGCCAAAACAACCCCAGTGGGGGGCTGTTTGACAGTCCCGACCAGCAAGTGTTGGTCCCTTTGGGTGCTGGAGAGGAGAATAGTGGAGGAGGAGAGGAAGAACGTGGCGGGTAGAGGAGATGAATATGGGTATATATATATATATTGGTCGAAACCCAACCTCGGCCCCTGGCATGGACCGAGGTTGGGGTTTCGACCCGGCAGGAGGCGTCTGCCATGAAGAAAACTCTGACGCTGAGCCAAGCTGCCGACTCACTGCTTCGGCGCCCAACACCGCCGATTGGGGGCAGGCTGCGCACCCAAGCTGCACCTCTCCGAGAGTCCCGGACAGCGGACTCTCGTATCGACCGGGGGCAAGAAGCCAAACCCTCTACCCCAGTCATGAAACAAATGTGGCGACCGAAGACAAATATTCCCTCAGCGGAACCTCTTCCTTCAATGCTCGATCCTCCACAGCCCACTAACGTAGGCCTTGCCGGGTCGAAACCCCAACCTCGGCCCATGCCAGGGGCCGTCTGCGAATTGTTGCCTAAGCGTCGTTCGACTGTCTAAGGCTCATTTTCGCTCGCTCACCGACGCAATTCTCCCACCATTTTCGACAACGTGTCGAAGCTATGGTTCCATGGGAGCTACCTCGCCGAAAGGGTTCAGCCTTCAACCGACCGGTCTTCCCCGACAACGCTCCCATAAGACAAGTGACAAGGACGTCTGGTAGCAGATCGCAAATATTCACCTGCTATACTTTAGGGACCAGTCATCCTGGGAACATCCCCGAGACATCTGAAGCTCGTCCAAGACCATGGACTCGTAGTCAAGGTGACCGCCAACCTATTGCCGCGGCCGAGTCTACGTTACACAATGATGGGGAGGAAGCCGTGCGAGAAGATAACAACATGCAGGAGGTCCCTCCTCTTAGTTTGACATCGAAGACTCGCACGAGAACCAACGCCTTCGGCCCTCCTCACAACGCAGCTTGCTTCAATCTCCGCCGGTCCAAAAACTCCGACGCTCGTGAAATCCCGGATGAACCTCGTGCCACTCAAGTCGAGCCACCTCGCGGCAAACCCACCTCGTACTACCGCCTATCATCAACAAAGCGCCGAGGATCTTGTCTCGACGATGACATTTTCGTCCAACCCGGTATCAACCACCCCTCCGCCGCCGCAGACTTTCTGTGAGCCCACCAACGGCCGTACCGAACAAATAATTTCTACACTATTGGCTCAGCACGACGAGGGGTACAACATGTTGGGCCTCTACCAAGTTCTCTTACCACCACATCATCAATTCGTCAAGTTACCCCCAGATGTCCAAAAGGTGCCGAAGTGGTCGAAATTTGATAGGCATGGTTCCCCACGAGAGCACTTGGCCATGTATTTCACTCACATGGGCGAGTTGGTGCGTAGCGAGTCATGCTTACTCAAGTTCTTCGCTACCACCCTGACCGGTACGGCTTTTGAGTGGTACTCCAAACTCAAGCCAAACTCAGTGGCCGATTGGGCGAACATGCAACGCAAATTCGTTGAAAGATTCAACTTCTCTGAGCGGCCGCATACCTTAATTGAGCTAACCACCATGTTCCAGGGGCAGAATGAGTCAGCGGTCGATTATATTCGCCGCTGGAGAAATCTTTGTATGAAATGCGCCAATCCCCCGTCGAGCGAGGAAGCAATCGCGTTGTGCAAAAGGGGCTTACGAGCAAAAATTCAAGAAAAAGTGTTGGGGACAAGGATCCAGACCTTTGATGACTTAAATGTCACCGTTGCTGACATAGAACATTTCTATGTCAACAACCCTCTAATGATTACATCAAAGCTGAGGCAGATGAAAGACAAGCAGCCAGCTTCCCAACACGTCAATACAGTGGATATCTCCTCCTCCTCAAAGAATAACAATGTCGGGGGCAAAAACGTCACTGTGACCCTCCCACAGAGGACAACTAATAACACTGGACAGAGGCCCACATGGGAGGAACGTATGTTGAAACCATACTCCTTCACGCGGGATTACACAGGAAGGTTGTTCGATACTTGCCTGAAGAATGACCTGATCAGTTTACCTGCAGTTCGGCGCCCGGGCGATGCCGCAAGGAGCCAAGAAGCAAACTTCTGCCCGTATCACAGAATGGTCGGGCACATCATCGAAGACTGTTACAATTTCAAAGACATTGTAGAGACTATGATTCGGGACAAGATCCTAGATCTGGGGAAACGGCTAGTGCAGCCCCCTCAACCGCATAGTTTGCCCCCACGGCCAACGAACTTCGCTGTCAATGCGGTACAGTACCGATCGGCTCCTCCAGTCGTCAAGCCTCCTCCGCCTCCTCTCCAACAACCTCAACCACAGGAGGAACGGGTCCCTCATCCGACAGTTTATCAGATGGCTTCCCGGGTCTACTCTATCCTCGAGGGATTCCGTGTCAGGTGTGCGCACTTGGAGATTGATATCATGGCCACTATGGCCAGCGTCGTGGAGTTGTTAACAGGTGATATGACTCCGGACGAGATTTGTCCGCCTCGGCCGAAAATCCCGGAGCATCTTTTTTCGCTCACGCCCACCACCGGCAACCGTAACCGCCGATGACCTTCGGGACAGCCTTTCGAGAAGTATAAGTCAGAGCACGAGGCATCGACTGCGTGCTCCCTAGCGGACCATGCCAGAGCACCCTTCGAGGAGCGGCCGAGAAAGCGCCGACGGTACCACGTTTATACGCGGTACTCTTTTCCCCAAGCCATGACGCGTTTCCTCGCGAGAAAGTCGCAAGCAGAAGGCTCGATGGAGCCCCATCCCGAATACGGACACCATATCATATCCTTTCCCGAGGCGGATGCTGGGTACCATCACTCGCGCTTTCATAGCATCGAAGACCGGTAGTGACGGTTAAAAGATGCCCCGAAGATTCGATTGACATGAGCGAAGTTTTAAAAATTGACATTACCTCGTTCAATCGCCACGGCCCCACATCGACACGGGTTCCACCAACTCCTCCTAAAGTTGTCCACGCCACCTGTGGCAACAAGAGAAAAGTTAGAGACCAGGGGCAATTCAAGTGAACTCCGCCGGCCCTCGAGTTTTCGCCCACCCTAAGCTCCCCCAAAGTTATCCAAGGATAAAATAGCTTCGGTCCCGAGCCCTCGATAACGACCGTGCATTAGTCATCGAAACATCCCTTGCGTTTTCGCGAGTTGAAAATCACACTCGACAAAGCACTCACCAAGTTGTCTTTCGACACCGAGCCAAAACATACGAGCCATCGCGTCGTTACGTCTAAGACTTGACACGACTCTCTCTTTTGTTCGCACGCGGAGGAAGCCCCAAATTCCCTGCAAAAAAAACAAAAAAAATTGAGTGTTGAAAAAAAAACAAGCAAAAAAAATATAAGAGACAAAAAAAGAAGGCAAAAAAAGAGAAAAGAAAACAAGAAAAGAGAATCAAGAATGGAGGAACATGATGCAACCATGAGCTTGCATCAACTTCATGCAGCTCATTAAAAAATTCTTGTCCCACCGGCAAAGAGAAAACCAAATGTGGTCTGTGTTAGGAACTACGAGCAGGACAACAAACCAAATGAAAAAAAAGGGGAGCATATGTCTGAGGAGATAAATGGCCAGGCTCGAGATAATCAAGACTGGTCACCCCCAAGCATTGTTTACGGAATCGGTGGAATCGGACCGATTCCGACCGATTCCGGAATCGGATCGATGGATTCCGATCCGATTCCATGCGGAAGGACCGATTCCGGCATGAATTCCGTGGAATTGGTCGGAATCGGTAGGAATCGGTCGGAATCGGTCCGGAATCGGTTTGAATCGGTCCGGAATCGGAATCGGAATCGGAATCGGATCGTTTTTTTTCTTTTTTTGCTATTCCAGTCAGATCGGCCAGAATCTGTCCAAATCGGTCCGAATCGGCCGGAATCGGTCCGGAATCAGATCGGAATCGGATCGGTTTTTTTTTTTTTGCTTTTTTTTCTTACCGATTCTGGATCGATTTTCTTCCATTGAATCGGTCGGAATCGGTCCGATCCGATCCGATCCGGATCGGATCGGTACCCACCGATCCCGATTCCGATTCCGATCCCGCGATCCTTGCCCCCAAGGGCCCAAGCCCTTCTTGATCCAAGCACATTCAAGTTGAGAAACCAGCTGGAACAGAAGAAAGAGAAGGCAGAGGACCAATTGACACGGGCGGTCCCTTCTTGACTCCCGTCTCCAAAAACACCGGCCGTGAGGGGCAGTTGTTGGCACCTAAAAACGTCATGACACCCAAGAATGACAAGTTTCGGACAAAATACATAAAAGAAAACCGAATAGACAAGTTCGATCCAATTTTCATTGCATTTAGGGTCAATGGCCCGAACAAGCCCAATAAGTCTTATTGGGCCCGGCCGATCAGATGTCGGCCCAATGACGATCGGACACCACCAGAAAGTCCACTTGACTTCCAGATGAATAATGCCAGAGTCGGATCGGAAATCCGACCTATATTTGAGAAGTTATGAGAAAAAAAATGAAAGTTGATTTTCAAGTGACCTTATTGGGGGCATATTGGGCCCAAAAGACAAAACAAGTGAGTTCATGGGACTGTACCAGTCGAGACCTTCGCAACGGTACCCCAATTGTCAGAATCCGATTTCGATAGGACCCTGAACGGTAAAATGGTGTCTTATACCCATGTTAGGTTTGGACAATTCGGGGCAGATCCGATAACATGTTGGCGTATCACTAGGTCCGCCTAACTCCATATAGAGTAACATTGAAGTCGGATCAAAAATCCGACTCATATCCAGACAGATATGGGCAAAAATAGTGAAAGCAAACTTTTGAACAATTTTTGTGGGGCTTAATGGGCCCAAATGACCAAGCCAGTGGGACCGCGGTGTTGTCTCAGTCACAAGCTTCGCAACGGTACTTTGAATGTCAGAATCCGACTCTGGGCGGAAAAATGACTGTTTTGCCCCTATTAGGCCTAGACAAATCCAAGCAGGCCCATTAACAACCGACGCCACCAGAATGTCCGCCCGACATCCAGAAGAGCAATGTTGAAGTCGGATCATCAATCCGACCAATATTCAAGAGGTTATGATCAAATTTCAAAAATCAAGGAGTCGACACGCATTCCAAGATCGGGCAAATCTGTCCAAAAAGTCCTTGGGCAGGTTATTTTTGCGTGAAGACCAAAGTTTTGGTGCATTTTTATTTGATTGCATTTTAGGTGCAATTTTCGGAATTTTTGAAGGCCGAGATCGTACCGATAGAAAATTTCATCAAATCAGTGATCTCTGGACAATTGGAGTGGTCTTGGTCGTAGATTCGATGGCACACAAGATCGACAGTTATTAAGACATCTTCTGGATTATGTTGGTTAATTTTGGAGTTAATTTAACTAATTCCGCCCGAAATTAATAGTGACCGTTGGATCGGAGTCATCTTGATCAAAGTTAGGTCGAACTTGACCTAAATAAGGTCAGCCGCCAGCATCCTCTCACCTGCCAACGTACGACACTCCCATCCCTCACTTAGCTCCTATAATCCAGAAGATGATAATGAGCATTTATCTCCCGTGATCTCCATTCAAAAGAAAATGAAAGAAATAAAAAAAACGAGGTTCTCACATTAACTTATTAAATTTGTATTGATGTGTTAATGTTGAAGACCAATGACAAGGAGCTATGGCCAAGCAAAGAGGCAATCATGCTACCTATGATATCGGGTGGGAACACCGCTTTTTAGTGGATTTTAACAACAAGATGGTACAGTGTAAGTGGTGTGGAAAACATATAAATGAAGGAACATTTAGCTTGAAACAACACATAGGTGAGGTAAGTGGAAATGTCAAGAAATGTGACAAGAAGTTTATGAAGAGTAGCGAAGCTATGAGGATATACTTAACTAGAAGAGCCTCACAAAGAAGGATTCATGCCGAACAAAGAGAAGAGTTACATGATGAGCTTCTAGGAAAAAAAAAGATAATAATGGAACCCAAAAAGGCAAAGACAATAAAAGAGTTAAAGCTAAATTATCCACAAATTCCGAGAAAGTACATTAATTCTTTATAAGAGCAAGGCATACTGGCAAGAAATCACTAATAAAAGATGAAGAGAGAAGAATGGGAGTAGTAGGCTCTGGAGTCAGGGAGTTACCATATCGTCGATCACAATCCACCCAACTCACACCAATTGAGGATGTGGGAGCTAAAGATGGGCAAGGTTCATTCCGTCAATATGCTTCGACATGACCCCAGAGGATACCCATATGTTTAGGCGACAAAACAATTCGCAGATAACAATAAGATAAATATTTAAACGGGTTAAGACAACATCTTCTTCTACAAAGCAAGTAATTAAGCATATCTACAAGTGATTTTTTCATGTAGGTAATAAATTTAAAATGGTCAGCTCCTATATATGCATTCTATATATTTCTTCAGTGGACCACTAACAATTTTTTTCATCTTAATTTAATGTAGGCAATCCAGCACATGTCGCCACCAATCCCTACTTCTAGACAATGGTTGATACAATTGAGGAGGCTAGACTTGGACTACAAGTTCCAACCAGCCGATAAATTTACGTTACAGGCTTGGATAAAGAGGTAGAAGAGTTGAAATCCTACATTGATGGATTCAAGTTTGTATGAAGGGAGAGATGTTACACAGTCATGTGTGATGGCCAGATAAGAATAACCAAGAGAAGTTTGAACTTCCTTATCCAACATTGGAGAGTAGAATATTGTCCAATTTGTGATACATAACGAACCATCCTACAAGGTAGCGAGAAGAAAATTGATAGAAAAGATGACACATCTTTTGGGTTTCATGTGCAAAACACTATTGATTTGATGTTGGAGACATGGAATGCTAGGTCGAGACCCAGGTTGAGACCCAAATCGTGACTTAGGCCCAACATGGTCATTTTAGGCCGACCGGTCCGATTGGGATCTGGTTGGCTAGACAATTGGTCAGTTGACCGTCAGGGTCACGCGACCCATATTCAGATCGCTTGACCAGGTGAACTAGTCCCAACCAGGTCCTTGAATGGTCATATAACTGTGGGGGGGCTTTAGAACCCCCCCTCCATGAAAGGTCTCCCCTCCCCTCACATCTCTACTCACTTAAAAATCAATTCTTGTTCCTAAAATGCTTGAGATTAGTTTGTTTTGTCATTAGTTAAAAATTCATTTATTTTGCAATTAGTTTACCTTTGTTTTGAAATTAGTTTATTCTTGTTTAATTAAGTTAGTAAGTTATTTAGCAATTAATCTTAACTTTCTTTTACATTCAGTTAAGTGCTCTTTGTTTTTTAATTATAATTATAAATAATTTTATTTAATAATTAGTTTCAAACCTTTTTAAAACATCATTACATGTCAATTTTGCTTCATTCAATGTCTTCTCCAAGCCATCACTTAAACTTCTAAGACGACCCAAAACGATTCAACTTGGTTACATTACAACTTAATCTCCATAACAGGGAGAAAAATACAATGTAAACATTGTGAAAAAGTCATGTACTATTTTCCGGTTAAAGCATCATCTCCCTCAAATGAAGAGCAATGTGTTCTCATGCACATGAACTTCACTTAAAGTAAGAGCTAAATTTAGCTGGCACTTACAAGAGATATAACATGTGAAAGAAGCTTCGATGTGGCATAAGCAGACCATTCAGGAAAAAAATTTCAAACATGTCGGGTATTCAGTCCACATATACGGGACCAGTCAAGAGTGCTAAAATCTTCCTTGAGACGAAGACTTCGATAACATTACGTTGTCGTTACTCATAAAATCAGTCCATATCAATGTCATACGTACATCAATACTTAACAATTATTGTTAAAAATAAATGACTTGTTTCAAGCAATGGAGGCAAGTCAAAAGTCACTCACTGACGATAATGTGCATCAACGCACCGGTCGATACATAGGTCGAGGTTCGAGAAGTGGGAGCGGATGAGGAAGTGGGAAAGGGTCCAACAACCGAGAAGAGGCAGATGATATCCATGATCTCACGCGAGATGATAATCTGACAGTAGGACCCATAAATCCTGTGATCATCCACCCACAACAACGACAAACGACAATCACAATGACAATGAATAACTTGAACCTTTGAAAGAAGAAGGTCGGGCAAGCAATGTGATGCGGGACGGAATCGATTTAAAATGGAAATATGACGACTAGACGCTCAAACCGACTTTTAAGCTAATTAGCGCCATTTAAAAACCTAAATCGGCTATCAAAATGACCAAACAAGAATTAAAACTACCGGCTAGTGTAAAATTGAAATCTAAATGCCTAAATCAATTTATTCTATCCAACCGCGACCAGCCGTTGTTGTTTGGGCCCTTAGCGCACTTTGGGTCTGCATTGCGCTTCCGCTTGGATCCAACTCCAAGAGTCATGGCGATTCGGGAGGCCTTGGAGGTGGCCGGCGTGGGCCGCCGCAACGAACCGCCGCTCACGCTCTGTCGCGAGCGGTGCGGAAGCTCCCGAGAGAGGTCATGGCGATGCAAGAGAGATCCACCGCGGGCGGAGTCGTGGCCACGCCAGTCTGGCGACACATACCCCCGCCAGAGGGTGTCTTCGATCGGGAGCGAGCTTGCGAGGGTTTCGCCCGAGCGCTTTCGAGCACGGCTTCGACACAGCACCGCCGTCTTCGTTCGGGAGGAGGGGGATGGGGTTCGTCGTCATCCAGGTGGGAAGAAGAAGTCCGCCGCATTGAAGGAAGCTTCCAGAACAAGGAAGAGGTCCGAGGATCGCCGGGTCTCCACCTTTCCATAGCGTCATCGCCTTCTTCTTCCTTTTTCTCTTCCCTCATTGTCCGTCGTGACCAGATCGGAGGAAGACGGAGGAGGCGTTGTGGTTTTACTGTAATCGTTCTCCGGTGGACAGAACCTTCGGATCGGAGGTTTGTGTACATTAGGGTGCAGGGCCGTGTAAAGCCAGATCTGGTTCCAGCGGACATCGTTGTCGTGGATGATGAAGGCAACACCGGGGTTCGTCGGATGCTGATGTCGATTGATTTGTGGGAGAGATGCGATGGCAAAATGTCAAAGGCATCAAGACGTCTATCTGCTGTACACGAGGACATGTGAAAGTGAAAGAAAGAGGAATGGCGCAGAGGCCAGAGGGTGAGGAGGAGAAGGAGACGGTGACCTCGCTGGATCTAGAAGGTGGGAAAAGAAGGCGTGCAGCCAATCAGAGGGAGATGAGGAGGAAGAAGTCTGGGCCGCAGCCCCTACGTGCGGGAGAAACCCCGAATAGGCTCCAAAAATTCTGATATCACTTGTTCTGTGCATACATGACTCCCTCTTATATAAAGAGGAGAGTCCCACCGAATTACAAAAAAGGGCCACATGTTTTGACTATTTACAGAAATGGTAAACCGATAAAAGCCTGATAAGCTATTTACATACTTGGACTCAACATAAAAAAAAATCTAAATTGTTTTAAAACTCTAAAAAATGTCCCCATCATTCTCTCCGACCGGAAGAAAACTCTACCTCGAGTTTTAACTTCACAATTTATTTATTTACGATCGGGAACACTCAAGACTCGACTCGTAAGAACAAGCCAAACCCTAAGCTCTGATACCAAATTGATGCGGGAAAAGAAGGCGCGCAGCCGATCGGAGGGAGACGAGGAGGAAGAAGACTGGGCCGCAGCCCCTACACGCGGGAGAAACCCTGAATAGGCCCCAAAAATTCTGATATCACTTGTTCTGTGCGTACATGACTCCCTCTTATATAAAGAGGAGAGTCCCACCGAATTACAAAAAAGGGCCTCCTATTTTGACTATTTACAAAAATGGTAAACTGATAAAAACCTGATAAAAGAGCTATTTACAGACTTGGACTCAACGTAAAAAAATTCTAAATTATTTTAAAACTTTAAAAAATGTCCCCATCACAATGTCTCCACCATAACATACCAACGAATGTTGTAAAGGAACAGTAGTACAAGAGCATGATTGACGTAATCACCAGCGTCGGGAGGAGAGTTCCGAGATCGAACCTGAAAGAGATATACGTTTATCTTTCAGTCGAAGTAAAAGATATCAGAAAATATGCTAACTCATTTGACCATATTTAGGTAGAAAGGGGATGCACATTGATGACGAACAGCTGGATTACTTAATACGCTCCATCTAATCTCCATTGTTTTCAGCTTTATGACTTAGAGTTTATGCATTGTCTTTTTTTTAATAGATATAACTAAGAGAATGATGATCAACTTCCTAATATAATGTGAAGTTGATATCATCTTCTAGAAGTTCGTAGATGCATCGAGAAAGATAAAGAACATTGATTATCTTTTTGAATTGATAAATAGAGTTGTCGAAGAGATAGAAGAGAATTGAGTTGTCCAAGTAGTACCAAACAACGCAACCGCATTTAAATCCGTTGGACGGATGTTGATAGCTAAAAAACCACACCTATATTGGTCATCATGCTCCACCCACTCAATAGACATGAAGCCATAAGATATATGTAAAGATCCTCAAATTGATAAGGTAGTTAAGTTGGTCCAATCCATATCATCTTTTATTTAAAACCATAACTTCACTCTCAACCTAATGAGAGAACATACCAAGAGAGTTTAATAGAACAGAGGCATCCCCTAACTCAAATGCTACTCTCACCAGATAGGGTAGTTGGTTGGCTTAGGCTAACCTTTTAGATAAGAGGAAAGGGAGGACAGTAGAGGAGTCATTAAAGAGTGAAGATTTTTCAAGAATTCTAAAGAAGATACTAAACATAGTGCAACCTCTAGTGAAAGTACTTGAGATAGTTGATAGGAATAGGAAGGCAAATATAAGGTACTTACATGATACACTTGAGCATGTGAAAGATGAGATTTCCAAAAAAGTACCCGACTTCAACAAGAGGTGGGACACCATCGACCATCGGTGGGAGCAAACATTGTATCAATCAATATATGCAACGAGTAATTTCTTTGTTATTAAGTGAATATATGTAAATTTCACATACTTATATGCTCTCTACTAAAATCTATATGTTGTCAAGTCATTTTTTTCAACCTTGGATAATGCTATAGTCCCTTGTTCAGGCCAACCAATGAGCTTTTGGAAGATGTGAAGTTGGTCATGCATACAATATGTAGTGATGACAACCGTTCAATCGTAACATGCAACAAAATGAACAATTACAAAATGAGAATATTCCATTTTGGAACATCAAGGGTCCAACGAGCTTTAATACTCCTAAGGTCGGGTACATATCATCCAATACTTAATTACAATTCAAACTGATCGGGTTGGGGCTGCAACTACAACTAGGGTTAAAGCTGGGAATAGAAGTAGAGTAATACAGACTTCCTTTTGCATATGCTCAGCTTCGACCAAAATATCATCAAGTTCCCCTTTAGCCCATATATGATCCTCATTATCAAACTCTAGTGGTGCTCTGCTTGCCTTCTCTACCCATGTAGCAAGTGGATACTCTTCCTAGAAAAGATAATCAACATCAACATTGACTGGAAGTGATTTATGTGCTTCTACCTCAACTCCTTGTTCATATGGTCCACATACAAATCGAGTAAATTTTTGTTCTATAATTTTTTTGAAGTTATTAATGTTCTTTATCTTCAGCCACATATTGTAGTGGTAAAACACAAGTTTCTTCAATCTGTCAAATGTTAGCATATTCCTTTCATCAAGAGAAGGGAAGGGCATTCACCTAAGAAGGTCGTAATGTGGAGGAATCACCATGGGATTGCTGCTAGATTGAAGAAATCGTCGGAATTGCCACCGAAATCGCCGGAATGTGGAGGAATCAGCCCCAAAATCGCCTCAAGAAGAGGAATCAACATTGGATCTATACAAATGTTCTCTCTCCAGAATCGCCACCAGAATCATCAGAATTGCTAGTGCCCTAGCAGATTCAGGAGGAAGAAGTGCGGAAAGGACGCTTTCAGGCCAATATCACTTATATAAAAGTGATATTGGATCGATATCAGGCACAAATCAGGTCCGATATTGATAACAGATTGAGACTTACGTTGTCCTAGCTAAATCGGTGGAATCACCCAATTCCACACCGATTCAAAAGAATCGACCAATTTATAACTGATTCAAACTGATTCAAAAGAATTCCACCAATTCCACTAGGAGTCGTGTCTAAATTCAACATCGACTAATCCAATTCAAGAATCGGCCAATTTCTACCCGATTCGACCAATTCTACAATCCATGGTTTATTCCCCCTACCCAACAGCAAAATATAGGGAGTTCAAGTGAAAGTGGTGGTGGAGGTGGTGGATCTTCTAGTAATGCACGCACCAGTTGGACAAATGCCAATGATTTGGGTAGAGACAACATTCGAGTGGGTAACGTCAGCACTAGACTCACTAGTGCGCAACAATAAATTATCAAGAACCCCCTCAGGACTTCCAGCCTTATATTTCAGCTGCATCTCTAACACATGACATAGTCTATGATTCTTCTCAGATGACCGCTTCGTTATTTTCATATACAAAAGAGTCAATCATGACAGACAACTCTTAATGGAGGATACAAAATAATCAAAGAAACGATACATGTGAAAGTCAATTCTATAGATATTAGTGATAGAAAAGTATAACATTTTATTGCATGTTTTAATAAAATGATCATTGTTAAAAGTATATCAACTTGTCTTAAACTCTACTGTAATGGCATGAAACTATGTTAGATAGGTGATTTTTTTAACATTTTTTAAATGTATTGCTAACTTTTTAGGACTTTTAATTATTTTTCCAAATTTTTACAATAAAAAATAAAAAAATTACCGATTCGAATCGGTTTTCTTCCCAAGAAATCAGCCGATTCCAATTCTACCATTCTTGCGTGACAGGAAGGGCTTCACAAAAGAAGATAAGAGTTGTACAAAAAAGGGACATTGATTTTATGACAGATAAGACTAAAAGAGAAAGATGAGTTAAAGTTGATGATTGGTCATCTAATTCACACGAAGACGGAGTAGAAATGAAGGTTGCTAGATAAAACAAAAACATCATGAAGAGAAGATGAAGAGAGAAAGAAGAGAGCATGAACATCATGTACAAGAGATTCATTTGTTGACTCATCTCAACCCAATCAACATGTGCCTAGGACTTCCACACTTAGTCATCCCTAATCAACTTGACCTATAGATCATTATATGTTTAAAAGGAAAAATTCATCAAAGAGAACAATCAACCAAGACTTTAAAAGAGCTAAAGCAACATGATGTAAAGGTGGTAAAACACATGCAAGCAGTTTTTACATGTATACTGACAAATAAAAATTTAACCACTCATCTCAATATTGTCATTTATGTTGTCATTGAAACTGATACTTGGTTAATATGTCACAATCATTTAAGTGTCCAACCACATGCGATGTCACGTCCATATTTCCATAAACTGTTGGCGCCATTGGAATGGCAAGACCAGGTTTAAGTACTAATGCTGAAATTTATTTATAGATCCCTACTTGATGAGGAGGTTTCCGAAATACAAACCTATAAAAAATGGGTTTCACCTAGTCCGAAAAGAAAAGAGTTGTTCTATTATGCATAATAGATAGACAAAATCTACAAGATCGACAATGATTAATTTTCTTGTGTATTATTCTAAGGTGACATCATTTTTGAAGTCTATCATGCTTCTTACCCAGTGAAAATTGTTGATTACTTGTGTAGTCTAATGGATTAAGTGGTGGAAGAGATTAAACAAAAAAGTGTTCTATAAGTTGTGATTGATAGCAAAGTCTTCCTATAAAACTACAAGAAAGTTAATAGAGAAGAGACATGTTTTGGGTATCAGCTCATTCTATTGGCTAATTAGAGGATATGGACAAAGTTCTATCTATGAAAACAATTGTTAGTGAAGGTCAACCAACAACTTCTGTCAAATATGGGCCATAGATCGCGGAATCGGCCGATCCGGATCGGAATCGGCCAATTCCTGGATCGGATCGGAATCGGTCAATTCTTGGCTGAAGGACCGATCCGGAAAAAAGTTCCGGCAGAATCGGTCGGGATCGGTCGGGATCAGATTGGAATCGGATCGGAATCGGAATCGGATCGGCCGAATCGGTCAGGATCGGAATCGGAATCGGAATCGAATCATTTTTTTTCATTTTTTGCTATTCCAGTCGGATCGGCCAGGATCGGCCAGAATCGGTCCGGATCGGTATCGGATTGGATCGGAATCGGATCTTTTTTTTTTTTTTTTGCTTACCGATTCTGGATCGATTTTCTTCCATTGGATCGGTCGGAATCGGTCGGATCCGATCCGATCCGGATCGGATCGGTACCCACCGATCCCAATTCCAATTCCGATCCCGCGATCCTTGATATAGGCATCCTATTTGTTGCATGTTATGAGACTACATACTGATGGACATAATTTGATTAGACTTAGTACCAAGTACAGACATCCATTAACCTAGTTTCCACGTACAACAGATTCTATGGATTACATGTGAGATTTGCAATACAGATATAACTAGTTTGACGCATTAGCTAAGATGAAACATTTGATTCATGACATCCATTTTTGGGACAGAACAGAGATTATCGAGTATCATCGAACCCCTTATACAGATATTGAGATTAGTAGACAGCAGTGAAAAGAATTGTATGGTGGTATTTAAGGATTGTCATCTCGTACCTCGGTTTAATCCCAAGATGTTGAGAGGAGATCTCGGAGAGATCTTGAGAGATTGGATATCGGCATATTAGTGTAAAATGGCGTAATAATCTTTTCAAAATGGGACATGACGCTTAAGGACCAACACTAAATAAATTGAAAAGAGAAATCAAAACAAATATAAGAAGGAAGATCATTGTTGATAAAAAATACAACAATAGGTTCCAACATTGATCTAGACACTGTCTCAAGCAATATCAAGATAAGTGACCTTGAAAATTAAGAGTTTTGACAATTTGAATCACTTTTACATTTAGTGATATCGAAATCTTAATTCATAAATAATAGTAGGAATGAATCGGCAACACCTATTTAACACGTTGGATAGATGTAACAACAAAGTTGTTAACATGTGAAAACTTCATAAATTCATCTAATTAAATTAATAATAATAAAATTGAGATATAATATAAATGATATAGATAATTTACATTAATACAAAGCATTAAGATTAAAGTCATCAACATATAGTAGAAAATAAAAAATCGATATTTATATAGATCTTGTATTGATGATCTCAATTATCAATAACATAGAGAGAGAGAGAGAGACTGAGAGAGATCAGGCTTCATGGATGTATAGGATACTTAAACAGTGCGCTTATCAAGGCTAAGATGAAAAATCAACGAGAGACATCCAAAGAGGTGCAAAAAATGAAAGATAATCAACAGAAGTCGGGACTAAAGGTGTAAATGGGTCGAATCTTGCAGGATCCAAATTTGATAAGCCAAGGATTCAACTAGACCCAATAAATTATTATCTGGATCTGAATTTGCATCCAATATTAAATAATCATCGGATCCAGATTAGCCCAAATCCGAAATTTCATATGGGGCATGCTCTGCCCTAGCCAGCAAAGGTCGCTATTGTACATCGTGGTGTTGTATAAAACATGGTAGCTACCGTCGAGGGAGAGATGGAGGTGCAAGCAAATGGTGAAC
The DNA here is from genome assembly GCA_036172225.1 of Cryptocoryne crispatula var. balansae. Classification (NCBI taxonomy): domain Eukaryota; kingdom Viridiplantae; phylum Streptophyta; class Magnoliopsida; order Alismatales; family Araceae; genus Cryptocoryne; species Cryptocoryne crispatula. Next base: position 30,481,390 of record CM069927.1, read on the forward strand.
CTGCAGCCCGGTGCGTGATCGCTGTGTACCACTACCGTTGTTGTTGCCTCTAGGCCAAACCAAGGATTGCCATCTCGGATCTCGGCTTCGTCTCGGGGGGGTGAAAGAGAAGAGATCTCGGAGAGATCTCGAAAAAATCTCGGGAGATCGTATCTCGGATTCTGATATCAAAATGTATATATGTATGAAACATAACATAATATCTTATAAAAATAGGAGTACATAAATGAATTTACATGAAAATATATAACACATTTTGTACATCAACTATGTGAATGAACAATTACAAGCACTTTCAATACCAAAAAGATAATTTTTGTGCTTCTAAAAGATTTAAACTTGTATGTAATCTTATTTAAATACTAATATGGTATTAAACTTGTAACACATTTTTATGTGATAGTATAAGTGAGTGAAATATATTAAATGTGTTTACACTATCATAAATGGGGCGCAGAGTAGTCGCGGATCGACCTTGTTTCTCGGCCTCCTTGGCGCAGAGTAGTCGCAGATGGACCAGTCTACATGGGACGAGATCTCGGTGATCTCGTTTCTCGGCCTCCTTGGCGAGACCGAGATCTCGCGAGATCTCGGCGAGATCTCGCGAGATGGCATTCCATGGACCAAACCAACGAAAAGGAATGGCAAAGACCAAGATCAGCACATGACCCAGCACCTCATCATGACTAGGGCCACCAATGCAGTCCTCAACGGAAATCGTCAACCAGTCCTCGAAGGGCTCCATCACCACGAACATGACTATATGAGGTCCTTGTTCCACACAGCGTTAGTGAACTCCAATTCAGAAACTCTAGTTTCCAATCTGAAAACTGGCAAAGAGCTTGAGCCAATGCCCCATGTCAATGCCGCCGCTTTCTCTCTAGAAAGTAGATCCCGCACCTCAAGCACGGATGCACATAGATGCCACAGCTTGGGGGAGAGATACGGCTTGGATTTAATCGAGGAAAGGACGTTGCCCAGCACTCTGGCGATAGTGGACTGTGATGCATCAGAGAAGCACTCGTCGACACGTGTTCCAAAACTACATGAACAGCATCAGCTCGCCGACGAAGAGCTTCTCTCCTCTATAGTTGTCAAAACTATACCCCCACAGGTGAGAGGGTTGTCATCTGTAGGGGGTGCCCATGAACAACGATGCGTTAATATTGAGCACCCAACAGATATTTTTTGACCCATAAACATATTTTTTAGGGTTTTGCCGAAGCCCAAACCCAATACTGCTTTGTCAAGTTCGCCGAAATACACTCCAAACTCGGTAATATATGTGGACTCGGGTCATGTTAAACAACCTCAGAATCTATTTACACCTCTAGTCAGGACACAACACTACACCTTGATATACATGGAGCAAGTAACCAAGTATTTGTAATTATTGTCTTGTATTTATAAAAAAATGAAATAATTAAGCATGGCATAAGATTTAGAACAAACTTTAAAATAAATAGAAAGAAATCTAAAAAAATATTAAAAATGGATGAGATTAGATACTTGAACTATTGGGTCCCTTATAAGAAAACTTGTAAAATTTGTTGGTAGTATAAAGAGAAGAAAGAGCAATGTTTTTTGTCTTCAACAAACCAAATAGATAGGAGAGATGAAAAGAAGTAGGAAATAAAAGCAATAAGCTTTGGTACACGAGAAAAAAAAAGAAATAAAAATAGGGTAGACACCATTGTTGATAAAACATTAAAAGACAAAGTGATGTCAATGAAAAGAGAAGATACGATTATTCTAGTAAAAATGATTATAAAAAATAAGTAATCATTGTAATTAATGTTTATGTTCCATAAATAGGATTAAAAAGTGAGATTAAAAAAATTATGAGAGGATATAGATGACCTAATACAAATTATACAAAATGAAAATAATACATTTATTGAAGAAGATCTTAATAGACAAGTTGAAAATTTCATAAAAAATTTTGAAATGTCTAGGTGGGAGGGGAGCATCCAACACAAGCTCCTTCTCACCATGCTTACAAGCAAACTTCTTCAAAAATAGCGGTGTGGCCTGTTTTTTTAGAAAAATCCTAGTGGGGTCATGTCCTAATCCAAGCCTCAAATTTCAATCTAATTAGGATCCAAATCATAATCAAACTAACATCCTAATCTAAGTAGGATTCAAATCCTACCAGAACTAGGATCCAGCTCCTAATAAGATTCAAATTCTACTAAAACTAGTATTCAAAACTCAACTCCACTAGTATCAAAATCCTAGTAGGAACTGGAAGATTCAAACCCTAATACAAGTAGAATTCCAAACTAGGATCTTAATCCGAGTAGGATTCAAATCCTATTTCAAGTAGGATTCAATTTCTTATCAAACTAGGATCCAAATCAGAATAGGATTCACATCCTAATTCAATTATTAGTCCTAGTGGGATCCAAGTCCTGTTAAGAATCTAATTTCAATTCTAATTCCAACCCCACAGAAAATCCAATTCCTAATCAGAATTGAAAACCCAATCCTAATCCTAAGGGAATTCAAACTCCAATCCTACTTGGATTCATATTCAAATGTCACTCCTATTTGGATTCAAATTCAAATCCAACTTCCAATATTATTGTGATTTAAATTTCAAATTTACTTATATGAGACGCAAAATGAAATTATCCACTCAAAATTCAAAAATTGAGGATTTGTTATAAATTCAAAATATTATCACAAAAATTCATAACAAATCCATCAGATTTTATTTCTTAAAATTAATAATTTTTTCAAAAAATAATTTCTCTAATTTCTATAAAATTGATATTTTCTCTGTTAAAACAATTACGAATAAAAATAAATAATCATAATCATTTAATTATGACTAAAATTACTTTTATTGACCATTGGAATTTCTCTAAAAATTCCATTTTTTAGGACTCCAAAACTCTACGTTTTTATATATTTATATTTTTCGTTAAAAATTATAAAATAAAAAATAAATCCTGAAACTTTCTTGAAAACTAAGAAAGGCTAAAAAATTTCTTAAAATTCCGTGGGCCTATCCATTCTCACAGAAATTCATTAGGGGCACGTCCCACGCCAAAAAATAAAAAATATATATTATTGAAAATCCAAAAAAATAAGAAATTGACCCTATTTAACCTACAACAGATCTGATCTTCTGTTAGAGATCAGATTCAACCTCTGCAGGTTGCTAAGCCAAAACTCTTAGCCCTCTTTTCCTCTATAAAAAAGACATCACAGCTGTGAAACTAAAAATTTTAAAAATCTTCTCTTCCTTTTTCGAAAGAAATGCTTTTGTTTGCTTTGGCTATTATTGTTGCGAAAATAGATGATAGAAATAGAACCATAGAAGTAAAGCCATTTAGGCATGGCATGAATATATAGGAACTCACCAAGTAGGCTCCGCAAACCTTTTAAATGTTGATATATAAATTACCTATCATTTAGAAGATTTGAACCACAATTGAAGTTGTTTTAAGTTCTTTGAAATTTTGACATCTCCCCACCTGATATTTTGACATTAATTATATCAAACAACCACTTGAACACCCTCGATTATGCATCATAGAACCACGTACACAATTCATTCATCCACGAAACATCGAAGACATCCCCATGACCTTACTAGAATGCAAGTTTTCTATTGTGTTTTTCAATTGATTTGATTTCTTTGGAGATTTTGGCTTTAACTGGCTGTTGTTTAAACTTGATGTCTTAAATTGAAGGATTAGTAAATTTTAGCTGTGACTGCATTTTTTGAAGTGAATTTCATTTCTGTTTTGGGTTTATTTTGGACTTTAGGGACTGTTTGTTTCGGCCTCAGTTTTGATTAATTGTTTTTTAATTTGAAATATTTCAAGGAAACTTTGGTTTGGATTGAATTTCAAGTTTAGGATTTCATGTCTCAACAATTTTGCAGTTTAGGGTGCATTGTGCGAGCTGCAATTTTTACAGACTTTTTTTTTTGGATTTCAATTTTTAGATCTTAGTTTCAGATTTTGATTATCTCCAAACTTTTTGTTCGCTTTGTCTTCAATGTTGAAGATTTGGACTTTAGGCCTTAGAAGAATTTTGAATTTTAGATTTTGTTAATTTATAGTGAAGTCTGCTTCAGTTCAGTCCAAAGATGGTCCGATTGGAATTGGGGCTGGCCGGCTAGTGCTGATCCGATCAGGATTGGACTGATCAGAACTGATTCTCTAAGAGGAATTCCAATCCAGAAGCGGTCCAAATAAGAGTTTTTTCCAAAAAAATAAAAAATTTCATGATAAATCCAAAAAAATAGAAGAGTACCTGGAAAAAATTTAAAAATTTGAAGTAACATTTAACTCACTTTCACTTGACTATCACTCTTTGGGAGACATATTAAAATAGATAGATATAAAATAATACTAATATTCATTCTAATAAAGAAATAAAATGGTACAATTCATATGCAACAAAAATAATATCTTCTCATCTTCATCATCAACGGTATTGGCCCTCATTGTCGTCATTCTCCTTATTTTCTTGAATACTCATTGAGAGTGGTCACTCACGATTGGCCTCTATCCACATGAAAATAATGACTCAGCCATCTGACTAAAATCATACACATTGTCTGATGCTAGAATTGGAGGTGAGAAAGGATAACATGGCTCAAAATATGAAGCAGGTTCTAAATAATTTGCCGCCTCATACAAATCAAAAACAAACCCCATCTAATTCGAATGGGGACTTTTTCTACCTAAATGTTGTCGCTTACCCAAATCATCAAGTCATGCTCAAATCATAGATGCACTGTTAGATACTAAACCACCTTCTCTTCCTTCTCCTCCACCTAAACCACTTTGATTTTGATGTTATATATGTGAAATAAACTCTTCTTCATCATCATCTGAAGAGAATGTCTGGGTATCGATGGGATCCAGTTCAGTCTATTTTAAGTTTATTTTCACTACCATCTTATTGGACTGATTTGTAAATATTTACATTTTCTTTTGGGTCATTTTCTTAAATTTGTTATCTCTCATAACATGTATGTACATAGAGCTTTTTATTAGATCTTTTGTAATTAAAACTCCTTATATAAGGAAGTCCATTGTTGAAATGAAAGAGAGAGTCAAACATTTGAAATTTTTGGAGCCTTAAGATCTGATCCTATGCACAAGGGGCTTGGCCCTGGATTATCCTCCTAACCCCCTCCATGATGGAAGTCGTCTTCTTCGTCTTTGGCATCGGCTGGCTCTTTTCCGCCACCGATAGGTGATCAACCTCAACGTCTCCCTCCCTTATCTTTGATCAACCTCCATGCCATTCCTGTTCACCTTCTCCTTCACCAATTTGACTCGGTTTACATCACCGTTCGTCAATGTCCTCATTCCCTTCAACACCGACACCTTTCGGCTACGCCGATGATGCCTTCCGATGATGCTCCATTTGCGTTCATCGTTCGTCCACCGGCTTCGCCTCCACAACCATTATTAACCACCTCCATCTCAGACGATCCCCAAAGTACCTCCACCCCCTACCTGGTGCTCCCGACCCCTTCCCCTTCCTTGTTTTGACCCCCATTGTCAGGCGCCACACCTCCAAGCCCCTTCCTCCTTCCCCCTGATAGGTGACAACGAAAAGAAAAGGAGAGGAAGAGGAGGTCGAAGAAGACACATAGGCCCTGATTCCTTCGGTCTCCCTCCTCCCGCCACCACGACGACGACAGCCCAGCTGCCCCCCCTCCAGCACCTTCAGTTCCTCTTTCCTAGTGCGGAGATGGTGACACAAAGACCCCACAGCGACAACAGCAACCTCCAGCTCCTTCTTTCTCAGTGCGAAGATCTCATGGCAATGTGAAGGCCCCAACGAAGCCCTTGTGCAGTCGGGAGCAGGAAAAAGCCCCTTGCCAAGGCTCATGGTACACAGCGAAAAAGGCCACAACCCCACCTTCCCGCTGATCGCACAGCAAAGCCACAACCGGCCGTGTACCCCATGCCAAAGGTGCCTCTTCGGGCATGGTGGCGCACGCATTGGGCGGTCCAAGTGGCCAGTTCAGCCAGCCAACCAATAAAATAATTAATTTTAAGCATATTATCAAGATTTAAGCATATTGGGATCATAGTTCATACTCTAAAATAAATAATTATTAGATAAAATAAAACATTTAGATTCCTCGCTAATTCAAAAATGTGATTATTTTTAATAACTAAATCCAAGAATCTGAGGCATCTTTAATACAAGATGTGACTGTAGCTAATTGGTTGCTTGCTCTAGTTCACTTCCAGCAGTTTGCCCATATGTTACACGTGTTTACACTGTTGGGTGCCCAAAATCAGGTGCTTCGGCATTTGACTGTGGGAATTTCATTGCTCCTAACTTCCTCGTTGATGTAACTACCTGTCATCCAGTGCAGGCTGTTATAATCCTGATCCCTTTTACTCTACGTATCTATATTACACCCTAACCAATATGCCAATATCATAACAATGCCATACTGCCAACACTCTGCCAATTGCACCACCTTGAATATAGAAACATATGGTGTAAAGAATTGCCACTAGAACTATAGAATTATAAACATAAAAAAGATTTCCATTATATGAAAATCTGTGTTAAAGAGGAAAAAGATGTAATGGCATTATCTTATTAAATGGATACGAAAGATGACGTAGAAGAATTATATATCAACTAGAAGTGATGGCATACCTTTCTGGAAGCCGAGTGCTTGGAATATGACTAATAGGAGACTCTAAAGAACAGAAGGATCTAACACTAATCAGATTGCAAGAAGGAGAAAGAAAAAAGAACAAAACAACAATCAGTAAACTTCAAGCTTACCTACTTCAACCAACTCAAATGCATCAACCAGCTTATCGCATTTAGCCTCCAGTCGTGCCTCTATCTCATGAGAAATGGGCATTTGATACTGTGGTTCATCCTACAATAAGACATTCAAGGATCAGAAGAATTTAGTTTCCAAATGTAGATCAAGGATAAAAAAAATAAAAAGTGCGTCTTTATGCATGAAATCATTCAGTTTACAATTTTTCACTTTATTTAGGAATTTTGGCATATTTGCTTGAGAACAAGACAACAAATCAACAAACCATAGTGACAGGGAGTTTCTGCAATTGAATGTGCCGCAAGAAATCTGCAGTAACTCCAAGAAAACGATCTCGCACCCCACCAACTCCAGATTCCAGGGGATCAGAAGTACTGAATTACAGATTTAGTGATATTAGGCAACATGTCCCTCAGAACTGTCAACAATATTCCAGTTTGCTGAGTAAACCTTGAGCTGACAGCAACACCAGTGCTCGTATCATCAAAAATGCCTCGTGATCCTATTCTCCATTTCTCTATTTCTTCATCATTTATTTCTCCATCCTTAGAAAGAAGAGGGAGTCTTAGGCGTTGAGCAGCCTCAGCAACAACCAACTGGTGCTCAAGGGTTTCATAGACCTACATCAACCAAAAGGGTCATACTATGTAATCGTAAATTATTCTGCAATGAAGAAACAAGTGATGTTAGTAAAAGAAAAATGAAATAAAAAATTGGACTGCATAATTTTCCTGAAAAAGTTCCACCGCCATATAATGCAAAAATGCAATACGAAAAGCATACAATATATAGCAAGGATGGCTATGATAACAGAGTTGAAAACTTCATTTAAATGTAAATTACATTTCTTCTAAAAGTTCGGCATTGTCAAGAAGCACTTTATCTTATACCGTTCATTTGACTATTACATTTCCTCAACATAGTCATTTAGGTAACATTTGCATGCTTCAAGGAAATCAATCACTTGCCAAGTTGATTTAAACATCCTCAGAGCTGCTATGCCTATACATCAAGACACCAAATTAAATAAGGGCCAAACACCAATTGCCTTGTTGCTATACAATAATCTCATTTGAGAACACGTGTTGGAAACCAGAACAACATATAACAGGATCCAAAAGCTTAACTTCCAAATTTTCAAATTTCAACCACATCACCAAGTGACGCTTTGACCATATGCAAGGTACACTACCTAATATGCTAAATGTTAGATTACCAAATGTATACTCATATAAATGTTTCACATATGAACTTTGATTAATTTTCCTGTCCAAAGAGAATATATTTATTAGAGGAAATATAAATAAATATGTGGGAAGCAAACATCAAGATATGAGAAAATTCACAGAAGTTTTGGTTTTGGATTAGAAATGAAGAGGCAGAAAGTATCCTCAATTTTGCTATAGCCTATGACTTTATACCTAAAATATTCATTTCACAAAAATATAATCACATTTAATAATTTAATAATATTCAGAATGGGTAAAGTAAAAGCCAATTGGAGTTATTCTTATAAGGAAGACAAACAATGTCTTGCTCAATAATTGTAGCGTTACCTCTAGTAAGGTTCTAACAAGTCAATAAATATTAAACCAAGACATCGACAAATATATTTAAGAAAATGTTTCCAGCAAAAATAAGATCGGTAAAAATCAAATGAGATGAATTAGAAGACATTTAATAATCAACTTTTCAAGAAGAGAAATCATAAGTAGGACTAGATGCCAATGCTACATGGATGAACATAGACTTAGAGATTAAAAAGGTTGCTAAAAAAAGAGACGAGATAATTTAAAAGACCAAAAATGCCCACTTGAAGGTCCCTCCATCTCTCCTTGACCAAATAGGCCAAAACGTGTATGAAGAATCATCATGCAGATAGCTTTGTCATTCTTCTTCATTTTGCAAGCAACAGTGAAGTAATCCAGATCTCAGTTTAAAAAAGACCATAGCAAGTGAACCTTGAGCAAAAAAATGCTATCCAAATGGCATGGGATATGGTACACAAAATACGTGACCAGCTTTCTCATCCTCTGGAAAACACAATCAAATTGCAGATAATAACAAGAACAAAAATTTTAAGCTAAGACTTCCACCTCAATGCTAAAACCATCACCTTAATAGTGGCCAATGATCGCTGAATCAGAATCGGTACCCAGATTGGTGGGTACGATCTTAGTTGATCCACTGGGAGGAATCCCAATCTAGAAGCAAAATTTAAAAAGAAAATTCTGATCCCGATTCCGGCCGATTCTTTTTATAAAAAAATCAGGAGTTTTGATTCCCATTCAAATCCAATCCCGGCCCATTCCACCAGAATTTTATCTCAGATCGCCATAGGCAGATCTGGCCAATTCTGCAATCTATTATAGGGAGTCTTGGTCCTCCACGTGACAATGTAAGGCAAGCAATTAATACTCTGGTAAACCTGTAGAAGTACAAACCTTTGTTATATCATCTCTACACCTTAAAATCCTAGATGTGAAGAGTCAATTGCCACTGTTGATAGATTTTTTTAACACTTCTAGACAGGTGGGAAGATAGTTCAGGTCATAATTATCTCCTTTTGTGCGCGTAAGTCCCAGACAGTCAAGCCAAAAAACTCTCCAGAAAGGATTCTTCCAGTGTGCAGTAATCAACACATCAATTGGATAAAAAGTCCAGACTTCTCTTGCATCCTTTTTTTTCTCCTTTCAGCTTCTTCTCCATACACTTGTTGCATGCATGTTTGCTCCTTGCTTCATGTTGTAGTTGTCCTAAATACCTCGCACAGGAGAAGCATTCATTGGCCTCCATTATTCAGCCAGTGAGACCCTTCCCTTGCTAATGGCCATCATGCGCATCGGGTACCATCTGCTATCCCACTAGGCCACATCATCCAGATAAGTATTGCCGGATGGGAATTGCTACTCAGATCAGTGGGTGCCAATTCGATCCAAATCGGATCAATTGGAATCAGCCGATTTATCAAAAAAACTGATCAGAAATAGTTTTTAATTTTTTGGCATAAAAAATCATAAAAATCACTAAAGATCCTAAAAATTAGAAATACCGGCATGGAATGCCATCTCGCGAGATCTCGCAAAATCTTGGTCTCGCCAAGGGGGTCGAGAAACGAGATCGCCGAGATCTCACCCCATGTAGACTGATCCAAAAAAAATTTCTTCGGGGGGCTTTGCCCCCATGATACCCCCCACAAGGGGCGTTGCCCCCATGACCTGACCGCGCAGGTCGATCCACGACTACTCTGCGTCCCGTTTATGATAGTGTAAACACATTTAATATATTTCACTATCACTTATACTATCACATAAAAATGTGTTACAAGTTTAATACCATATTAGTATTTAAATAAGATTACATACAAGTTTAAATCTTTTAGAAGCACAAAGATCATCTTTTGGGGTACTGAAAGTGCTTGTAATTGTTCATTCACATAGTTGTTGTACAAAATGTGTTATATATTTTCATGTAAATTCATTAATGTACTCCTATTTTTATAAGATATTATGTTATATTTCATACATAAATACATTTTGATTCGAGAATCCGAGATCCGATCTCTCGAGATTTTTTCGAGATCTCTCCAAGATCTCTTCTATTTCACCCCCTCGAGATGAAGCCGAGATCCGAGATGGCAATCCTTGAACACCGGTAAAAATTTTAAAAATAAAAATGTAGCCTCTAAGTCTCAAACACTTATCATGTAATTAAAACACACAAGTATATATAAGTTTCTGCCAATGATCATTCAAATAAACAAAATAAGATGGCACAAATGATGTATGGATAAGAGAATACAATTTAACAATACTATACTTTCCTCTCACCAATATTTTTTGAATTGACTTTCATATTCCTCATGCTCTACATTCTCCTATATGCTCCATGAAAAGTTGCTTGTAATGATTTCCGTATCTATGAGAAAATAAAGAATCAACCATCTAAGTAAAATCATAGATAGTATAATGCGCTGAATATGTGGATAGAATGTATAGCTAAAAGTCCGAAGTCCCCATACATAGGAGATAATGAATAATTGGTTGTTGCACACTCATCATAAAACCCCATCTACTTTCCACGTTGACTTTTAGCCACTTGAATGTTGGCTTTTCTCAAAATTGACTCATACACCATTGGTACATGCACTATTAGAGGAACCTCCATCTCCTTCTCCTCCTCCACCTCCACTTCCACCTACACCTAAAGGTCATCTAATTTGTTGTTTTGTAGGTGAAATTAATTCCTCATCATCATCATCATCATTATCATCTAAGGATGGTGCTTATGTACTATATGTTGGACTTACATATCATCACCTGATTTCTAAGGGTCCGTTTGGAAATTTTTGAGAAGTGCTTCACTTAGAAGTACCTTCTATGTGAAGGTATTCCACAATGAAGTACTTCTTTATTACAGAAGTGAAGGTTGTTTGGTATCAATTTTTTGCAACAAAAGTACTTCTAAAATGAAAAGAGAGTTGGATCTATAATATTTTTGAACCACTTGTATCAACATAGGCAAGGGTAACTGAGGGATAAATCTACCAGAAAGTATTAACATCATTGGATGGACTAATCTTACATCAAACATGTCATTGAGAAGTAAAGGATGTAATAGTGGATACATAAAATAGTATTATGTCACAACAGTATATACATGATTATAAATCAAAATAAATGTGCACCAGTATCACTGTTCCGGACAGAATGCATCAGATTCTACTAATTTCATTAGCATTACTAAAGATGTATAAAAAAGACCAACATCAAACATCCTGTTTCGACAGGATGAGAAATCAAGCACATTCCGTGTAAATATCAGCACATTCCTGGAATTAACGTGCGACTCAAGCAAATATAAAAATAAAAAACAACATGTGTGGAAGGAGCTTCCTGTGCAGAAGGGGTGGCCGCGCGGGAGCTTCAACGGAAGGGGTTCCATGCGGTGAGCTTCCAAAGGCTTATGCCTCTTCCATGTGTGACGTGGCGTTGAGGATTCCCGCCCAAGAGGATTAGCGTGTTAAGGGAGGTGTACGCAAAAGAGGAATGTGGAAGGGGCGAGGCATTCGGCAGCGATAGGAGGCATCACGTAAGAGGAGGCTTCAAAGGAGCAAGAGTCATCCACGTGAAGGCTCCAGCTATGAGCTTTCAGTCTATCTAGAGGGGGGTGTCCGTGCGAAGGTTCCCGCTGCTGTGAGTGGTGGTGGTGGACTCCTGGTACTGCCGGCAAACGAGGATGGGGGGGGACAGAGAGAGAGAAGACGAGAATAGCGGCGAAGGGCCAAAATGGCGGGTGCTACGAGCAGCTGCTGCTTCTCTGCCAATCTGTTGACTCCGATGGCGTGGTTCTGCTGAACAAGCACTTTGCCCCTCTGACAGTGGATTGCGGCGACAACGGTGATGGGGGTTGGGTGGTTATGGATGGGGTGAAGGAAGGGGTGGAGGAGCAGCTGGTGGCGGCAGGGGAGGGGAGGGGGAGGGGTCTGCGCAGTGTCTGTCCGGTGGAGAAGTATGTGCAAAGAGGATAGACGAGGGAGGAAACGATGCGAAGAGGAAACCATACGAGGAAGGTAGCCTCCGCAGGAGGGTCGAGAGCGATTTTTAATTTTGAGAAGAATAAATTTTCTTCTTCTAACTTCCACCTCTGCCAGGGAGCGAAAGTGATCAAAACGTGGTTGCCAAACGTCCTTATGAAATTGAGAAGACCTTCTCAGAGAAGGAGAAGTTTAAAAAAAGTACTTTTAAACTGTTGCCCAACGAACCCTAACTTTCTTTTTTTTTACTTCTTCATCATAAACTTGTGATGCACTCTCAATTCCCATGCTTCGCTAATAGACTTCCTTCAGTGTGCCAAATCAGCCCAACTTGCATGCCACGGACTTCGTCCTATGACCTAAAGAGGTTCTTGCTAGAGTTGGAGCTAGAGGTAGAATTAAAGTTAAAATTGGAGTAACAGGGACTTCTTGTTGCATCTTTTTATCTTCAAGTTGAATGTCATCTTGTTCCCATTCAACCCATATACAACCACCATGATCAAACTCTGGTGGTACACTACTTGCCTTTTCACTGGAGGATCATTAGGGAGAAGAGGATCGCCTGTAGATCACTGGATGATCATCAACTCAATGCCAAATTGTCAAAGAATCACCACTGGATCACCGAAATCACTACTACCACTAGAGCCTTAGGGGATTCAACGAAAGAATGGGGTCGATTCCCCCTTATTGGCTCAATATTAAATCAATATCGGGTCTAAATCGGTCCCAGAATCAATCAAGGCCCGGGACTTAAGTCCTCTCAAAGGGATTGGCAGAATTGACTAATTCAGATCCAATCGTGGAATATGGAATCGGCTGGATCGGATCAAAATTGGTCGATTCCGATCCGATTCAAGGCTGAAGGACCGATTTCTCCTGGAATTTTGGAGGAATCAGTATGAATCGGTGGAGTCAGTCGGGATCAATCCAATTCCACCGATTCTGAGGGTCCTGACCGATTCCACCGGAAGGTTTTAAGTTTCAGTATTGAATCGATACCGAGCCCGATTCAAACCCGGTATTGATCCAATTCCGGCCAATTTAGGGTCAGATCGACCGATTTCAGCCGTCTCTAGCCATAACAGCTCAATTCCATGGCAAAATGCAGCAATCCAGGCGATTCCAGCATCGATTCTGGACAGTACAATGTCCATCCGGTGATTCAAGGTGGAATTGGTTGGTGATTCAAGGTGGAATTGGTTGATTCTGAAGGTGATTCAAGTAATTCCGACGATCCAGAAATCAATTCTACCAATTCAACGCTCGATTCCAGCTCCAGTCAAGCCATTCCTTAATCCTTCGAATCTTCTTGGTAAGATTTCTTCACCGGAATCCCCATATGCTCATTTCTACGTGTTTCTGATGAATCCGTAATCATTTAAACATACTGAACGGCCCGTCTAACGTGTTGTTCTCTTCTCAAACAATTCTGATCAGACCGTTTCTTCAATGGTTTCATCTTCTTGATAAGATTTTAGTGTCGGAATGCCTATACATTCATTGTTATAGGTTTCTCACAACTCTAAAATGGTTTAAACATACCGAAAATCCCGTCTAATAGACTGTTCTCTTCTCGAATAACTCATAAACTAATTTTATGTATGTCTAACAGTTGTGATAAATTGTTTACGTATGCTACAAGTGTAAGCAATGGCCGATCATGATGTAGTGTCGGCACGTCCATCTGACATCGGTTGGGATCACGGACACATGGTAGATGTGTATAAAAAGATGGTTAAATGCAAGTAGTATGAAAAGAAAATAAACAAGGGTGTATTTCAGTTAAAACAGCATCTTTTCAGAGTAAGTGGCAATGTTAAGAAATGTAATAAGGTGTCTAGAGAAATAAGCGAAGAGATGAGAAGCTACCTTACAGGAAGAGCCTCTCAACGCGAGATTAAGATTAAACAAAGGGAAGAATTGTATAATGAGATCATTGAGAGAAAAAAGGAAGAGATGTCAACCCACAAAGGGATAGGGAAAGATAAGGCAAGAGCCAACTTGGAGCCAAAGAGTGAGGACACATCTACAAACTCCGAACTCAGAAGATGCAAGTAACTGTGCAGCAACAATGGAGGAAGAGAGAACTAGAGGAAAAGAGGAGTGGCCCTGCTTTTAGCCGATCAACATGGGTTCAACCTATCCACACTGAGGGAGGAAGACAGGAGCCACTTCGTTGGTCTGGTAGTTCAAGATCTACACCGATAAATGAGTATCTTTTTTAGGAAGTAAAGTATCTCGCAAATAAACATTAAACAAACTATGAAAGTGGTGAAGGTAACATGAACAGCTACAAAGATAGCAGTGCGGTATATTGTAAAGTGACTTTTACATGTAGGTATTAGTCATATAATGTGATATATGTATGTTTTATTTACTTAACATTGTATATGGCTTTTAAATTTTTTTACGTTAATGTAGGCATCCCAGCACATGTAGCCACCAACCCTTACTTCCAGACCATGATTGATGCCAATGTTGAGGCTAGAGCGAGAACACAAGTCCCTATATATGCTGGTGAGCTGATGAGGAGGTTCAGGAGTTAAGGCAATGGATAAAGGGTTTCAAATTGGAATGAAAGAAAAGGGGCTGCACAGTTATATATGATGGATGGATAGGTATCACCAAGAGAAGCATGATAAACTTCTTGGTGTATTGTTCAGAGGGCATAACATTTCTGAAGTTAGTTGATACTTCAGGTCAGATAAAGAACACCAACTATATTTTTTTCATTAATGGATGCCATAGTGGAAAAGATTTGGGAGGACAATGTGGTTCAGTTTACGACTGACAACGAACTATCCTACAAGGTGGTAGGAAAGAAATTGATAGAGAACAGACAGCATCTCTTCTAAATATATTGCGCATCGCACTCCATTGACCTCTTGTTAGAGGATATATGAAAGGAGGCTGCAGTTTTCACACTTGTTAGGCAGGCGCAGGCTATCACTTCTTTCATTTATTCACATCACCATCTACTACACATCATGAGGGAGTACACTAGAAAGTATGATCTTGTCAAGCCAGACCCTAATAGGTATGCCATGAACTTTATTGCACTAAAGAGTTTGCATTGGCACAGGCATGCACTAGTCAGATTCATCCCATCTGAGGAGTACTATCAGTATATGGTGGACCACCTGCATAACAAGGAGGACTAGTTGAAGATTCTTGTCAAGACAGAAAAAAATCATTAACAAGAGATTCTAGAAGAGGATTGTCTAATACTTGACCATCATTGAGCCACTAATAGTTATCTTCAGGTTAGTAGACTCAAATGATAGGAACCAGATAAACACCTTGTATGATGCGATGGATCGCACAAGGTTGAAAATCAAAGAGAAGAATCTCAAAGGGTACAAGAAATAGTGGAAGATTATTGATGACCAATGAAATTGGACATTACATCATCATGTACATGTTGCAAGTTAGTTATTGAATATCCTTATATTTATGCTTATTTACTTTCTACTTAGTCAATATTTAATTTGTTCCTAATGTAAAATGCTTAAATAATTGCAGAATACTTTTTGAACCTCCGCATCTAATATGAATGATAGGTGTACAAGAATAATAAGATGTTACAAGATACATTTACAATTATTCAATATTTATGCCGATCTCAACAACATGAAACAAAAGCTGAGTTAGAAGTAAGACAAAGTTGCATTAATCATGTTTAGTCGATAAATAATTGAAAACAATTAATGATTTTATATTTATCAATTTTCAGATGCAGCACTATAAGATGAGAGTTGGAGTATACTCAGATGTTGATCTGAGATATTCTTGTAACAAAGTCTCTCATGATATGTTTATTTACATTTTAAAAATATACTTGTATTACCTTCTTTTATAACTTATAAGTCCATTAATTGCCTATAAAGGGTTGATTGTTTACTATTTTTTGTTGCTAAATGATAGGCGCCGGTAAATGTGAAGAGTGGATGGAATCCACTAGCTGTAAATGCTATCAAGATATTGAGCCAGAACACTAGTTCCTCTCATTATAATAGAAACTATAATGCATTCAACCTGATGTATACTAAGAGGAGGAACAGGTTGATCTCTGATAGGCAAGAGAAACTTGTCTTCTATCATTATAACATAAGGTTGCACATAAAGAACATTAAAGACCGATAAAAAATCTCAGAGGAAAGATTGGCACGATTTGCAAGTAGTCCATATGAGCAGAGACAGAGAGCACAGACATCACCATCTGAGGAGGTTAACATGAACTAAATCTTTCAGAAGAAATATTCACTTACTTCTTGGAAAAAGAAGAGAGCAACCAAAGATCATTCGGCTAATTTTGATCATGATGATTGTGCATGAGTAGAAGGAGAGTTAAATGAAGTAGAGACTGAAGATGTTTCACCTACTCTTCGTGCTCGTTGTGCCCATCTTCTCGCCCCCAAGAATGACAAAGAATCGTCTCCAACCTTAGTCCCAACCCCAGCCCCAACTACACAGCCCATTCGCAGTCCAAGAAGGACAAAAATAAAAGTGACATCATGAAAAATGGGACGATTTGCGCAATTTAAAAAAACTTTAAGTTTTGGGACATCAGACATAGCAAAAGAAGTTAAGAGAAAAAAACTAGATATTAAGTGACGTCCTTTGAACCCAGATGACAACACACAGGCTCCTTCACACTCCTCAGTTGATGATGACAAGGGGTGCATACCAACAACCCAGCCAGCAGGAGGGGGAGAGGTGCATAGATCATATGCAAGTGCAACAGCTCCAAACTCACCTACTTCATGACGGCCAAAGCCAGATTTCTGCCTAGAGAAGCAGCCACCGCAATATCATTATGTAGAGCCACTTTATCTAAAGTTCGATGATCCCTGACGGCCATGGATTCCTCCTTCTGAGCCTACTTACATGCCACAGTCTGATGTCTATGACTTGACTGACATGACAGATGTATTATTTTTATATGGATATGCGTCCGCATTGACAAGAAAACTAGGGACAACTCAGTTGTGACAAGAGCAGGAGGAAGAAGATGAAGGCCAGTATCATAAATATTGGTGAACATTGAGTCATGAAATGTATATTTTTACTTTCATCTTATCGTGTAATCATATTACATCTTATTATACTTTTTGCATCTTATCATGTTATTAACATATGATCATGTTTATTAGTATATTGCCATGTTATCATGTTACAATCATTAGCATCTTATTCTTGTCATACATAGATAACACTTTATGCATGTTAAATGTTACATTTTATTTTATTACAAAGTTTTCTAGTCCATTTCCTATTTTTCTAAATTTTTTATATTTTTAAAAATTTTCTAAAGAAAGAAATAAAAAAATGATTTCAAATCGGTTTTCCTTCTCGGCCAATTCTGGCCGATCCCATCCAAATTGGATCGGATCGGTATGAACCTATTCCGATTCCGATTCCGGAATCCTTGGATCCGATTCATGTGGATCAGTCCTTCAAGTGGTAATCAAATCGAGACTAACCAATCATATTCTAGAATTAGCAGATTCCGTAATCCATGCATACAGGGTTCCTCCCAACCAATGAAATTTCTTACCCACTGAGGAGGGTTGTTGAGAGAAATCTGCCCTCTTCTCCTTTCCTGTTTTGATATTTTTATTCTGAAAATTTGGATCAAGCAAAACAAACTCCCACTCTGGTGGGGGTCCAACTAGAGGAGGAACCCCAACCTGAATGAAAAAACATGCTTCCAAATGTAGAACTATGAAAATCCTTCCAACATTGCTCAAGCCTCTAAATAACAGAAAAATTAGGCCAATAAATCAGAAACGGCATTGCATTATGCTATATAACCTCCATAAATGCATCTAAAAATATATCAAACAGACGGAAATCACGGAATGCCAACCAAATTGAATATAACCTGAGGAGAGCACATCATTCCGAGCAACCTAGCACTGTGCCCTGTAACGTCCTTATTTGCACCCGATAGTGCCTGTTGGTAGTCTTCCACTATCGCTAGAGCCTCGCTGTAAATAGACTGAACAGAGATCGTACAAAAAGGAGGCCAAAATAAAGGAACAGTGTCACCGTAGGAAATCAACTAATAAAGCAAGAAAACTTAATTTGCGCGAACTTCGAGGCTAAAATAATCCTCCGATTCCATCAGCAGCCCCAATACTGCACCGAAAGAAGTAATAGCACGGTCGAGACGTACCATAGCCTCCAGATAGCGCATCCTTTCCCTGGACATCTCTTCCCTGGCCTGGTCAACGTATAGACAGCAATAATAGCTAGTGATAGTCAGTTACACGGAAGAGAGAATGTCTGGCGACGAAGCATCGGAGGATCAAATTACAAGCAAGAGTTCGGAGTAAGTGGGCTTGGAGACGTAGGAACCATCGGGGGCGAGGCAATGGCGCTCGAGCTGCTCGATAAGCTGACTTAGATCAGCCTCCAGGTGCTGACTCTGCACGCCCCTCGCCATCACCGACGAGGCATTCACGACAGCAGGAAGAAATGCTCTGGCTCCAGGCCTCCGCCCTTGTTTTCTCGCTTTCTTCAGGTTTTCGATTTTTCCAGGTTTTCAAATTTGAAGTCACGTGAACAATTTGAAGCGGCTGGAGACGCAGCCGGACCGTAGAGTGGAGACGAGAGTCGACCGGACACGTCTGTGAAAAAATAATACAGAAAGTCGATCTAATAAAAATTAAATTATATTTATTTATTATGTAAAATAAATTAATTTAAATAAATTTGATAAGTTTAGGAGTAACTAGATTAAATATTAGTTCAAATATTTATTTAAAAACAAAATAATGTTATGTACTAATGATTACATAGTCATTTTAAAAAATAAAATAATTTTATTTTATGTTACATGAAAATACTTTTATGTACTAATAATTACATAGTCATTTTATGTCTTACAAATAATTTTCTATTAATTTTAAGTTTTATAAACAAGTTTATATGAAATTTGAACTTGAGTTGAGTTGTTATTTCAACCCAAGTTCGAGTTCAAGTTTGGTTCAATTAATCAACGAACCAAATTTAAAAAAAGTTTAGTATACTCGTAAAAGTTTGGGCTCAAGCTTGAATTTGTGTAAAATAAATGAGTCCAAGTTGAACAAAATATTACTTGACTCAACTTGTTTACACCTTTAAGTTTGAGTGAATCAAGGGGTGTGAACAAGCCGGGTCAAGCTGTGTATTATATTGTTCAAGCTAAATTTATTTATTTTACAAAAGTTCAAGTTTGAGTTATAGTTTTTACAAGTACATTTAACCCTTATTCAAACTTGCTTCATTAATTAATCAAGTCAAGCCTAATGGTATGTTATTAAAACTTGACTTGTTTATTTTACACTAAAATAAACAAGTCCCTATATATGCTCGTGAGTTGATGAGGAGATTCAGGAGTTAAGGCAATGGATAAAGGGTTTCAAGTTGGAATGAAAGAAAAGGGGCTGCACAGTTATATATGATGGATGGATAGGTATCACCAAGAGAAGCATGATAAACTTCTTGGTGTATTGTTCAGAGGGCACAATATTTCTGAAGTTAGTTGATACTTCAGGTCAGATAAAGAACACCAACTATATATTTTTTCATTAATGGATGCCATGGTGGAAAATATTTGGGAGGACAGGTGGTAGGAAAGAAATTGATAGAGAAGATACAGCATCTCTTCTAAATATCTTGCGCATCGCACTCCATTGACCTCTTGTTAGAGGATATATGAAAGGAGACTGCAGTTTTCACACTTGTTAGGCAGGTGCAGGCTATCACTTCTTTCATTTATTCACATCGCCATCTGCTACACATCATGAGGGAGTATACTAGAAAGTATGATCTTGTCAAGCCAGACCCTAATAGGTTTCCCATGAACTTTATTGCACTAAAGAGTTTGTATTGGCACAGGCATGCACTAGTCAGATTCATCCCATCTGAGGAGTACTATCAGTATATGGTGGACCACCCGCATAACAAGGAGGACTAGTTGAAGATTCTTGTCAAGGCTGAAAAAAATCATTAACAAGAGATTATATAAGAGGATTGTCTAATACTTGACCATCATTGAGCCATTAATAGTTATCTTCAGGTTAGTAGACTCAAATGACAAGAACCAGATAAGCACATTGTATGATGCGATGGATTGCACAAAGTTGAAAATCATAGAGAAGAATCCCAAAGGGTACAAGAAATAGTGGAAGATTATTGATGACCAGTGGAATTGGCATCATCGTGTACATGTTAACAAAGCATGCCACCTTAACAAAGCCCATTCGACAAATAAACCTAGCTATTTATGTGTCACTTGTCCACCGTCCTGTCCACGCTCCTATGCACCCCCTGTAATACCCTGATTATTTAAGTAAATAAATAAAAAAAAGGTTATTATATTTATTATGAGTTTTAACTATATTAATCTACTTCCTCCTTTATCCTTACCATTTTTCTCTCCCTCCGGATAATCCTCACCGCCGCTTCCCCCTCCTAATCAAACTCTATCTCTCCTCTCCCCCGACCCGCCGAACTCTCCCTCCCTCTCTATATACCTATTTTCTCTCCCGCACCCCACCTTCCTCTTCCTTCTTCTCTCTCTTCCCCGCGCGCGCAGCAGCCCCCGACGCCGCCCGCCCTCCTTCCTTCCTCTTCTTCCTTCGCGTGCGTGCGCCCCGCACCCTCGCTCTTCCTCTTCTCCCCGCGAGCGCACCCAAAGAGCCCCGCCCTCCCTTCTTCTTCTCCTCCTCTCCCGCCATGCCGCCGCCATCGCCCGAGCCCCCGCGACGCCGGCCGCCCCCGCCGCCCCCGCCGCAGCCAGCCCGCCCGCCCGCCGCCCGCCACCCACCGAGCCTCCTCTCGCCGCTTGCCCAAAGAGCCCCGTCGCCACGTCGCCAGCGACGCCTCTCTCCTCCCCCTTCGGCCGCCCCGCCGTTGCACCCCCGCGCGAGCCATCGCCGTCCCTCCCCCCTCCCCGTCAACCTGCTCCGTGGCCCCCCGCCACCCGCCGCCGCCTCCCGCCGCCGCCCACCGCCGCCGTGCGCCGCCCAAGTCGCCCCCCCGGCCGACGCCCACCCGGCCGCGCAGCGCCGTGCGCCGCCGCGCGCCGAGCCCCCTCCGCGCGGTACCCTTCTCTCTCTCATATCCCCTCTCTCCTATCGCCTCTCTCTCATATTATATCTATTTGTTCTTGTTAGATCATTTATCCTCTTTGTTTTAGCAGATTATCATGTTACCATTCGATTCCGTTTTTCGTCGCCGTCGTGACTGCGGCATTCTCGTCACCCGGATCGATTCCGTTGGAATTCCATGTGCCGTTGTCGTCGCCGTTAAGGTAGGCATCTCGGCTATTCTTAGCATCTTTATATGATCGATTAAATCGTTAAAATATATTTAGATCACTATGATTAGAATGATTTAATTAGTGGGTTGTTTTTGTTTTATTAGCATGATTAAATAGACTTAGATTAGCTTGTTCAACTATGCATGGTTAGGTTGATTTAATTATCCATGTACATTAGTCGGCATGATAGGTTTTTATATGTTTTAACCTAGTTAGTTTAGATGATTGCATCGCGCTAATCTTTAATATGTATATCCCGATTTGTTAAAAGCCGATGTAGAGTTTAGGCATAGTGATGGTAGAGTTTAGTTTATTTATCTTTTATGAAATAGGTAGTTCGTTTTTAAGGTGTAATTGTCATGTTTAGGTTGTAAATTGCATGATCTCATTTATATGCATTAGTTTGAGATAGACTGTGTGGTATGCAAATACGTGGTGCATAGAACCATGTGTGTTCATCTATGTATTTCATGTTTGATTTGCCAATTAAATGTTCATGTTTACCGTCCGAGTTAATTATATGCTTGCATGGTGTGGAATGTGGTTAGTGCAGAGCCGCATTAGTGATGGAAATGTACTTCACTAGACTATAATTCGGTCCTCGTGCGCAAGTAGATGAATTGTAACAAACCGAGCATCCGTCGATCCCTGATACCGCGGCTTATCCTAAGTACTCCCCCGCCTACGGGGTACTATGGGATTTAGCTTACTATATGTTACTTCCTACTATATGGTAAACCGTGCTAGTTTTGTGATGTGACTATATTTATCGACGGAGCATGATATTTACTCTGCATGTTGTCTAGTAGTTGTGTTTTAGCATAGATGTTAGTGTTCTAGATGTGTCATTGGTTTTATGTCGTTACGTGCATATCTAGAGTAGCCTAATGTGTAGGTTATGTTGGTTTTAATGCATTTGGAGTCATGTCATCATATGGGGTAGTTGAATGACTTGGTAATCAATTAATTGAAGATATATAATTAGCTTAATCTTATGTATGATAATTTGATTTTTAGGCTTAATATGTATTGTATACCACTATAATCATTATTATAGTGGGGTAGTTAGGGTGTAAGTCCTACTGAGTCTGTGGTGACTCACCCCTTCCGTTGTTAATATTTTTCAGGAGTGCAGGTTTAGCGCAGCAGAAGCGTAGTGGTATTTTGGAATTCGAGGAGCTAGTGGTTTTCTCATTCAATGTCGGTATTTAATTTGTTAGATAGATGTTTGATTCTATGTTATTAAGTTGTAAAAGTTTGGAATTATGAATATTGATTATGATTTTAATTTATTTGGTTTCAGACCGATATTCTTCCCCGTTACTTCGCCGGATTATCTTCCGCTGTGCATGTTAAAAATCCGGGTCGTGACACCCCCGCCATCCACAGCACCAACTGCCTACGGCCTGCCCACGCTTCAACAACCCAGCTTTAGTATGACGTTGCTGGTCTTGAGAGAAAAAGAGCAGAGAAATATTACAGGTAACGCTAAATCTCACAATCCTTGATGTTGACGTAGGATCTAATAGTAAGCTACTTATCCCTAAATTAATAAATAAAAAATTTAGATTAAATCTTTGGTTCAACTTGAACCAACCGTATGTAATTTGGTTTGGTTTGAGTGGTCTCATTGTGTCAGTTTATATCAGTGAAAATTCTCTATAAACTAAATCGAACCGGCCGGTGAACACCCCTATCTCCTATAATGTGCAGCCACCTCCCATTTGGTATGTGCCCTCCTCTCCTTTCTTTCTCCACCCCAACGATTCTACCCAGTCAGTTGTTGTTTCTCTCATTTCCCTCGGTCTCTTCCTTTATACGATAAGAGGTCATGCGTGCTGACGGCCGAGCAACGGGCCCAAGTGTCACCCTTGCACCACTTTGACACTACTAGTATCGTCGTCTTTGCTCTCTCTCTCTCTCTCTCTCTCTCTCTCTCCTTCCTTCCTGTGCAAAAGAACCTTCACATGCAAGCACTTCGTCTTGTTGCTGCCAACCTCTCTTGCAGTTGCAGCCGCCTAATGAGGTGTTTGGTTGCATGATAATTTTTTGTACACTTTCATGGTAAAAAATTGTATTAAAATAAAAAGTGAACCAACTCATGACATAAAATTATCGCGTTTGGAGAGATGTGATTACAAAAAAGAGTAACTACCACACATGACCAAACAAAGTGGGAGACCACAAAAAAAAAAGAGATGAGACCCTCTTTTTTTGTTTAAGAAGAAAATCATTTTTAAAACATAAAATTGTCATGATTACCAAACACCTCTTTTAACAAGTTTTCTTACAATTTTTAAAAATTAAAACAAAAACCTTCATTGTCATGTAACCAAACATCCCGTAAGTATTCTTCCCATGTCAGGCACCACCCAGCTATCAACTCCGCTTTTTTGCCCTGGCCACTACCTGCACTGTGACCCTTGTGAGTTGTGATGCCTCCGGAAACCATGATAACAAAATTTCAATTGTCTTGTTTTTTCTTTTCCTCCAGTTGATTCTGTGCTTGCTTTGGTTTTTATATCCACTCGTTCCTTCTGGTTGAAATTGGAAGTTGTGGTAATACTTAATGTTCTTCCGTACGTGGGATTATGTATCAAGAATGAACGCTGATAGTGTTGCACCATAGCATTGGCGTTGATTCCTTGTGTTATTGATTTTGCGTTTCTTTTGGCTTTTGAGAATTACGTGTGATATTGAGTGATTTGAGAAGATTTTTTTTTACTCTCATTAGTTGTTATGAAGTGATTCTCCATTAATGGGGTGTTTGGTTGCATTTTATTTTTTAAAAAGGTTTCATGATAAAAAATTAAAATATAATACCAAACAAGATAATTTTTAAAAATAGAAACGTGATAATAAATGTGTTTGACAAAAATATTTTAATTTTTAAAAATGATAATGAGGTGTTTGGTAGCCCCCTCTTTCTCTCTCAGCCGGAGAAGAGGAGGGCCGTGAGGAACTCCCAACCCCAGCCCCAGATGAATCCCCCCCAGCCCATCTGAAGAACGCAGGAGAAGGTCGAGCACACGGCTGCCGTCTGCCTCTCCCGGCCGGCCCCCATCAGTCCTCGAGCATCTCAGCCTGATCAGCGGCAGAGGAACTCCAGCCCGCCAGCATGGCAGAAAGATAGCTAGCTAGCTAAGCGGAGGGAAGGGGATTTTCTAGCTTCGATTGAACGCTCTCGAGATCTTCTTCTCAGAAGCTTCAGGGATGCGAGAGAGAGAGAGACAGATTGTGAGAGAGAGTGGGGGTGGTGTAACAGCAGAGCTTAGAAGGGAGATTAATATAGAGGAAAGTGGCCGGCCACAAGTGGGGGAGACAGATGGCGGAAAAACAAGACGAAGCTGAAGCTGGGTGGAGATGGAGGGGAAAAAGGGGCGCAGAAGAGAAGCTTCTGCGGGTCTCTTCTGCGGGTGAAGAAGAAGAAGAAGAGGAGCGCAAGAAGAAAACGCGCCTGGATCTCTTTCTCTGGTGGGGACGCTTTCTGGATTCTGTCTTCTCCTCCGACTGCTTCCACGGCGCGGCGCTTTCCCCTTTCGTCTCTTTCACCCACTGCTTCGTCAAAGATCAATCGATCGAAGTCCCCGACTGTCCGAAGGTGGCTGCTGGACGATTGAGGGGAAGAGAGAGGGGGAGCGAGGGAGAGACTAGCGCGACGGTCGCGCGAGAGGAGGGCTGGGCGATGGTGGAGCAGGCGCGCGCGCGGAAGAGAGAAGTCCCGAGAGAGCGCCGCTGGAAAGGGAGCGCCGGGAGGAGGAGAGAGTGCCGCTGGGAAGGAAGCGTCGGGAGGTCGCCGAGGGTTCGCTCGCGAGACGCTGTCTCGCTTTCAAAAAAAAAAGTGGTCTCAACCACTTTTTTTTCTTACGTTGCCCTTCCGATGAAAAGCATTTTTAAAATAAAAAACGAAAATGAGAGCCAAACAAACTTTTCAGG
This sequence comes from Cryptocoryne crispatula var. balansae, assembly GCA_036172225.1. Lineage (NCBI taxonomy): Eukaryota > Viridiplantae > Streptophyta > Magnoliopsida > Alismatales > Araceae > Cryptocoryne > Cryptocoryne crispatula. Next base: position 30,506,965 of record CM069927.1, read on the forward strand.
ACACTTTCACTACAATTTTCAAAAATTAAAAAGAAAATAGTCATTATCACGTAACCAAACACCCCATAATCTTTTATGAGGATTGGAGGAGAGTCTTATAAACACCAATAGAAATCAGATATCAAAATTTATAAATACATTTTACATGTTTATAAATACTATTAACATTTGTATATTTTAATAATATGTTTTAATATTAGTGTAATATTAATTTTGACTACCATAATCAAGTACCTAATATTGATTTTGATTTTGATATAATGTCATCAAAATTAATTTTGATATTGATATGATATTAGTGAACGTCCAAAGAGAATTGATATTGCCGCTTTTATTATTGATATTCTATTATCTAAAAATATCAATACTAAAAATGTTATTATCTGAAAATTAGATATCAATTAAGTCAAACAAATGCATATAAATAATGATATGATACTTGGAAATGATTTTATTTCACAATTTAAAGTTTATATACAAACACCAATTTTATTAAGATTTAAGAGTCCATGTAATCACTAGATAACTATATTCCGAAGTAAAAAAGCATATCAAATAAAATTACCTATACAATGGATACGCAGCCAGCGTGGTGATAATAAAATAAAATTAAAAATTGAAAAAGATAAATTTGATTTAAGAAAACCATTATTACAATTACAAATGATAGTCGAAGACTTTGAAAAGTTATTTGAAAGTAATTTTTCAGAAAATCCTTTAGCATTTTGGGATATAGGAAGAGATTATGCTCACATAGAACTGAAAGATAAAAATAAAATTATAAGAGTTAAACCTATGAGATATAATTCTCAGGATATAGAAGAATTTAAAAATCAAATAGCTGAGTTATTACAAATGAAAATAATAAGAAAATCAAGAAGCCCACATAGTAGCCCTGCATTTATGGTAAGAAATCATAGTGAAATTAAAAGAGGAAAAACTATAATGGTAGTAAATTATAAACAGTTAAATGATTATACAGTATTTGATGGATACTTTTTACCACATGAAGAAACACTTGTAAATCTTACTCGAGGAAAAAGATTTTTCTCTAAATTTGATTGTAAATCAAGATTTTGGCAAATAAGATTAGATGAAGAATCTATACCTTTAACATCATTTAGTACTCCTCAAGGACATTATGAATGGTTAGTAATGCCATTTGGATTAAAAAATGCACCACAAATATTCCAGAGAAGAATGGATAAAGCATTTGAATGTTTAAATAAATTTTGTCTTGTATATGTAGATAATGTCCTCATATGCTCGAATACCTGGAAAGAACATGAAGAACATTTAAAAATCTTTGCAGAAAAGTGTAAAGAACATGGAATAGTATTATCTAAAAAGAAAACAGAATTAGCAAAAGAAAAAATAGAATATTTAGGTTTAACAATAGATTCAACAGGAATAGAACTACAACCCCATATATGTGAAAAAATTTGTCAATTTCCAGATCAGTTAACAGATAAAAATCAATTACAAAAGTTTTTAGGATGTTTAAACTATGCAGAACAGTTTATCGAAAATTGTTCTAAAATTAGAAGTCCTTTACGGAAACTTCTTAAGAAAAATGTACCATTTATTTGGACAGAAGAGTTAAGTAAACAAATTCAAATGATACAAGAAAAATGTAAAAAGTTACCAAGATTAGAAATGCCTTTAGAAGAAGATTTTTTAATATTAGAAACAGATGCTTCAGAAAGTTACTGGGGAGCAGTATTAAAGGAAAAAGATGAAAAAGAAGAGCGAGTATGTAGATATACTTCCGATACTTTCACTGCAATAGAACAAAATTATCATATTAATGAAAAAGAATTATTAGCAGCTAAGAAGGGAATTAAGAAATTTGCTTATTTTCTATTGCCTAAGAAATTTATATTAAGAACTGATAATACTCAGGTGAAAGCTTTTATTAAAAATAATTATGCAGCATTACCAGAAATTAAAAGGATTTTGAGATGGCAGAGTTACTTTGCATAGTTTAATTTTGATATTGAAATTATTAAAGGTACTAACAATGTACTTGCAAATAGTTTATCTCGAGAATGGCATTGAGACCAGAAGAACTCTGTAAGAGATTAGAAAGAATCACGAAAGAATCAGTAAAAGCAATGGAAGAAAAAATTGATATTCAAAAAGATCTTGAGAGTTTAGAAAAATTTACAGAATATATTAAGACCAGGATCTATAATGCAATTCGACGTGAATTGAATGTTCAAGCAAGCATCAAAGCTCTGCAAGAAGAACTGAGAACCTTGCAAACAGGTAAAAGTCTAGTTCCAGCAAAGGAACAAAGTATAGTTCAGAAAGAACACAGTATAGAGGTTTCGTCCTCAAAGATCAATGAAGTTCAACCTTCAGCAGAAAAAGAAGTTCAATCTTCGAAAGTACAGTCAGTCTCTTCTGACAAAACTTCACCAATATCTTCATTTCAACTTGTCCAGAGATTTCAACCACAATCTCCCAATGAAAAGAAGAAAACTCTAACATTACCAAAACCAGAATTCATAGACGACTCCATCCTTTTGGAGCAATATACTACAACCTTCAAAACCTTATATGCCTTAGAATCATCAGTCACAATATATCCAGATCACTCTGGAATATATCCAAGACTACATTTATTACAAGGTATCTCATCCACATTAGTACGGGACATGTATCAGATTGGAGGAGTTGCAACTATATATCTCAGTCCGAGAATGGAAGAGATCTCTCTTTTTCCAGCATATGTTCAGAATTCAGCACGAGAGTTTTTCAAGTACAATCCTTTAGTACAAAAAGATTCAATTATTTTTATGAAATTCTTCAGTGCTAGTCCAGACTTCGAAGATAAGAAATATTTTGAAGTAGTTCATAATATTCAGTTTGGTATAATAATCGATAGTTACAATAAAGTTGTTGATCTTGCCGAAAGAAAAGAGTACCCTGGTATCAGTCCAGAAGCTATAAGCTATAGAAGAGCATTGGGACTTAAAGTCCTCGTTCAACAAACAGAGCAGATGTTAAAATTTGGCAGAACATGGATTCATTACCAAGGAAAAAATTGTCTAATTGTCTCCACAGGAAAGAAATCAAATGAACAGACTGTCAAAGCACTCGAGAAGTTTATGGAGAACATATCCTCAGGCAGGATAAAGAATTCAGCATATTGTCAGAAAGAATTATGTTAATTCTTAAAGCATGACAAAAATATCTGTCCAGCTTGCTACGAGGAAGATGAAGACATGATAAGTCTTTAAAAATTCAAGACTTATCTAGAAGACACAATGTAGTCAGCAATGACTTAAGCTTTTTGTCTGATAACATTATGACGTCATTAATGACGTAATAAAATTCTAGAAAAAGGACAGATGGACGATCAAGAAAAGAAGCTTATTCTCCAAGAAGACTAGAAGTCAGCAAGAGTTATCAACAAAGAATCTTTCGAGAAAACTCTTGAAGACACCAGCATTCTCATCCAAAGGCCGAAGGCCTATATAAGGAGAGCACCTCCAAGCATTCAAGACATCGAAAAATCTTCTTACAAGTTTCAAGCTCTTAGAGTTTAAGAGTGTTTCTAGTCCTTGTATTCCTGAGAGAATATAGAGAATGAGAGTAGTGTCTCTTTGTAATCGAGTCATTGTAAAGATGGAGTAGTCTCGAGGAGGAGACAACTACAAGTAGTTCATGTAAACGACAGAATGTAAGTTTACTTTCTATTCTTATATCTATTGTACTCTTAGTTCATCGATGTAATAAGATGTTACTTTGCTTTTCCTAGCATGATGTTCTCTTTAATTCTATCTTGTTCGGATTGACTCTTAAGCATGGAAGCTTAAAAAGAGTCATGACCTCGTTGTCATTCTAACATGAGATTGTCAGGATCTCCTTTGGTTACTCCTGTATTGCGGAGTGAAAAGGCCTACTCAGAAATCCAAGAGTAGAGCTGCCTGAATGGAAGATTCGGTTGAGATAGAATAAGAGTGAAAGCATGATGGACCCTTAGTTACATGTTAGGAGGCGAGAACTAAGACTCAGATAGATATAAGTATTTCATTTTGTTTCTGTCTTTACATGTTCATACTACTTGTTAGTTGTTTTCTCATTCTTATTGATATTTTTGAAAGTTCTTAGTACGATTTCTCTTTGTAACCGAAAAGAAATCTGGAGCAATCCGAAATGGTATCAGAGCATAAACAAGAGTATAAACAGAAGAAATCAATAAAAGAAATTCTTATAATTCATAAGTACTCGGTATATAAGGCTGGAAACCAGGATCTCCCTGAAGAAGGTGCATAGCACTGGAGGTGGAAACACTGGTAAAACAACGCCAAAGTACTGAAGAACGTGAGTTATAAAGAATTGTCAGTAGAAGTTCAGTCAAGTATAGATAAAATTTTGAAAGAATACAAGAGATGTTAGTCGAGATACAAAAGACTATTGAATATTACTCTGATCAACATATAGTTACTTGGCCAGATGTAGAAACAGAACAAATAGAAAGTTCGAGTATTATTAACTTAGCCATGAATCAAGAATATGAATTAGAACGGTTAGAAAATAGATTTATGGACATGTCAACAAGTGATCTAGATGAGATTGAAAGAAAGTTAACAGAACTTCAATTAGATGAAGAAGAAAATCTTAAGATGGATGTAACAAAGGCATCAGGATCTGGAGAACCTAAACCAGATATAAGTTATGAACAATACGAACAACAGAGATATGGTGGTAGATATCAAGATTTTGAACCAAGAAGAAAACCACAAGATAGATTCAAGTTCTAATGAAGGAACGAAGTTATATTGAAACCCCTATTGATACTATGAAGATAGAAGCTATTCCACGTAATGGAATATTTCTTGATATTGATAATGTTGTAGATGTCGAAGATGCTATAACAACCTGGGCTAAAGCTACATATGCAGCAGCTCAAGATAAAAGATATTATGTTCCAACAACAATAAAATTTATACATATAACATTCAAAGGTATAGTTGAAGATTGGTGGAAGAATCTTACAGAAGCTGAAAGAAATTTTATAAATGGAGACAGTACAACAATTATAGGAGTAATAAATAATTATGAAAATGCTATAAAAAGATAATTTTTAGGAGAAAATTGGCAATTACAGAAAGATATCACTAAGATAATTGAGAGAGATAAATTTCATAATCTAATAGTAAATTTAAGACTTTGTGATATATGTTACCTAGAGCAATATAATTGTATATTTCAAAAATACTATTATAAATTATTTGATAAAAGTAAACAAGATCCTTACTTAGGATTATATTTTACCAGAACCATGGGGATCAAAATTATGGAAAGACTATCAAGATGAATTAAAAATGTGAATTAATATGCAAATGACAATAAGTAAAGAACCTGTAGAAGAAACTGCAAGAAGACGAATGGATATATTAGGAGCTAGAATTGCATTTACAAGAAAGAAAATATCAGATTACTGTTATGAAGCAAGATTATTAAGACAATCTAAAAGATTAAAATACTTAGAGAAAGAACAAAAACTATGTTGTCAGAACATACCTTATCCAATTGATATAGGATGCGATTATCCTAGAAATAAAAAATTTAAGAAAGGTTATAAGATTAGAAAACATAAAAAACATTAGAAACAAAAGTATAAGAAGATATTTAAAAAGAAGAAATCTGACAAGAAACCAACTAAAGAATATAAATGTTTTATATGTCAGAAGGTTGGACACTATGCAAATCAATGTCCACGGAAAACGAGTAAATCATAAACAATTTCAACAAATATTAGAATATTTAACACTAGTAAATTCTGAATCAGAAATAGATAGTGAATTCAGTTACTATGAAATAACTTCAGATTTAGAATATGAATACTGATCTTACAATAGTACATAAAGATAAAGAACTAATTATTGCAACAGAAGAAGAAGAATGATCATATTCACAAGATATAATTATTGAAAGAAAATTATATGATGCTATAAGAAAAAGAGATTTAAGTTTATCAAAAGATAGTGGATTTGAAAATAGTTTTATAAATAAACTTAGAAGAAAACATATACTATACTATGGTATAACAAAGAAAGAACTTCCTATGGATGTTAAGTATGTAAATAATAGAATTAATATTCCATTAATTACTAAACAAGATATTCAACAAAAAATTAGAGAAATTAAAGAAGGAGAAAAAATAGGTTGGATACATATTGGAACTATACAGATAATGATTAAAGCTACATTCCGTGAAGGAATAGATACACCAATTGAATTAGTTTTATTAGATAATAGAATACCAAATAGGAAAGATGCAATTTTAGGAATTATTCAAGGAAATCTAAGTTATCAAAAACTTATATTTCATGTTAATCCTAAATTTGGAATATCACTTAAAGATAAAAATATAAATCAAGTATTATCATTAGTACAAGATTTTAAAAGAAAAGAATTTATGGAAGAAGGAAGTATGCCTTATTCAATAACCTATATGGTTAGTTATGCTTTGAGTACTACACATCATAGTGATATATTTAAAAATTCAGAATTTATTACATTACGAACTATATTTCAACAAGTTGGAAGAATACATAAACCAACAATAGAAGAAATTGAAATACCAGATTTCTATGATATAGATATTACTAAAAAGCATTAATAATAAATGATTTTTTAAATTCACATTTATTTTTTTAAAAATCATTTAATAAATATATATTAACACATAAATAAAATATGTTTTTTAAAAATTTTAAATTAAACTAAATTGTTAAACAGAATAACTTGAATTAGATTAAATAATGTTTTAATTTATATATAATATAATATTTATGTGTTTTCTCTTATAAAAATAAATTTATTTTAAATTAATAAAAATGTATAAATAAAATAGAATATGTTTTAAAATAAATAAAATAAAATATATATTAACATATTTTTTTTTAAAAAATATAATTTAATTTGAGAGATAATTTGATTTAATTTAATTCGAAAAGAAATTTTGAAAATCAAACCACAGCACCCTAGCTAGAGGCTTCTCACGTTTGATCCCGTCCCAAGTTCTCCTCCAGGTGATAGGTCAGTGCAGTTGACTGCGGACCATTGCATTAAAGTAAAATTGTAAATTAGTTTTATAAAATCATTCAACAAAAAAAAGCTGCATCTTATTGACTATCTATTTTAAGTTTACGATAATATATATTTTTATTTTAAATTATTCTGTTCATAAATCAGGGTAAACACGTAAATTAATTCAACAAAACTTAATTATTAAAAATGTATTATATTATAATATATTTTAAATAATTGCAAATAATCACCCGATGAAGATTCTCTCTATCGTTGTGGAAGCAGACGTAACCTGTGTTGTTCTAGACCTGGCCTTCGCGTCTGATTTCGCCCACTTCTGCCAATCTGCTGGTCGCAGGACGAAAACGCGAAGGGAGTGGAACTGTGGAAGCCAGCGAGAAGACGGAAGAGTCAGCGGCTCGATGGGTTTTGGAAGTGCCGTAGCGTCTTTCTTGAATCGCCTAAGACCCTGCTCCGATTTCTCCACAGTAAAGACAGCTAGTCTGAGACGCCTGAAGCTCCACATTTTGCTTTTCGTTCACAACTTGTGCAATCTGTAGGGTTGGAGATGGACTGTTTTGAGAAGGGGCTGCAGCTCCGCCGCGAGTGCGGGGCCGTATGGCAGGCCAGAAACGATAGCTAGGGGCAGGAAGGGGAGATCCATAGACGGGATCAAGGACATAATCGCGGTGGCCTCCGGGAAAGGAGGCGTTGGGAAATCCACAACTGCAGGTCAGAGGATATGTAAATTTTTAGGATTCCACTCGCTGCCCTTGCTATTTACGGCGATTGGGGTGGGTTGCATTTGTCCTGCGTATGAGAGACATAAAGGATTTTAATCTCATTTGCAACGTGGATTTTATAAGTTCTTATCTTTTATCTCGTAGGAGATTTTCGAGCTCTATGACAATCTGGAGTCAGATAATGGATTTGGACTTCGCTTACGGTTCAGCGGTGGTTGCTCATTTTCTGATTACTTCTCATCCTTTCATCGGTTCGCTGTTGCCGTTTTGTGGCTCTGGTGACGGATTTAAGATTTCTTTGTTTGACTACGTGAAATGGGATCCACGAAAATTTTGTCCTCCCGTGTTTTGGGAATTTTAGGAGACACATCTCTTTCTTTCAGCAATCAGATCAATTAAGGTATTCGTGTGCTTTAATTGGAAGCTAACAAGGTTATGTTTTTGCATTTGATTAGACGAGCTTTATCCATCTCTGCAGTTAATTTGGCTGTAGCACTTGCTAGAACATGTAACTTGAAGATCGGTTTACTGGATGCTGATGTTTATGGGCCATCCATACCCACTTTAATGAATCTCCAGGGAAAACCAGAAGTGAGTGAAGGTGTTATTCTCTTGCATCTACTGATTTTATGGCATCTTGTTACTAATCTATTCATGAAACACAATCCAATAGGCTACTTCTTTTTTCTCTGCAAAAGTTTCCTTGTTCTATCTCTCGAGTGTCAAACTCTGCATGTGTAGTTTCACCTATGATTGGTTCTACAAAATCCTTCACACTTATGGTATTGGATTTCTTTTGTCGTTATTTTTGTGCATTTGCGCATATTAAGACTCCTGGCATTGCATATTTGAAATGCTAATACTCCTAAAGCATCTCTCTCTCTCTATATATGTATATCAGTTCTTCTGAAGGTGAACAACCATTGTAGTATACTCACATCGACCTTCTCTTGTGTTGACACAGGTTTCGGTGTTTCTGACACCATGCTTTAACTTTTATATTATTACATTCACCAAGTTAGGTGGTGTTTGTTTTGGCTTAATCTGAAAATCTGAATCCTTAGTTTCACCTCTAACCTCTCAATGTGTGATAAAACAGTCCTAAATTTTGTTTATATATAAGTGACGATCTTTGTTTGATAAAAAAATTTGAATCAAAATGTTATTCTCTTTCTCATCCTTGGCCTCATCCTCTTCAACCACAGTTCACAGCAGCGCCATGTCCTCTTGCTCCTGCTGCAGACTTTGCTCTCTGATCATCTGATGGCACTCCTCTGGTGCATCTTCATCCTCTTCCTCGGCCACGTCCAGGTGCTTGTTCTCCTTCTAACGGTAGAAATGATCTAGGCCTGGTAAATTTGTTGATGGTCCACCTGAACCTCCTCCTTGTTGTCAATCCAAATCTCAGCCAGCCGCCGCTGCCGATGTTCATCCTTGCCAGCCATACTCCGTTCCTCCTCTTCATGGATTGGAAAAGCCTTCTCAAGAGCGGTGGAGCGGGATGATAAAGTGGCCGCAGTGGCTGTGTGGAGGTCAGTGTCGTCGTCGGCCTTTGGGGCCCATTTGTTCAGGGGCATTTCCTGACCAGCAATGCTTTATTTCTGACCAATCTTGCAACTAAAGCTGCATAGCTTATCATGGAAGACATATCTTATCGTGGATGGCCATAGCCGCCTCATTGATAGAGAAGGGTGAAGCCTTGTCCGTGGTGCTTATACGCATCTCGAGAAGACTGCCATCTCATTCGATGAACCTGGCTGCACTCACAAGATCAAGGCTATGGGGAAAACTGGCACACTGCGTGTCTCCTATCCGAGCCGGAGAAGAGGGTTGACGAATCTCCCTCCATCAAGCATCGCATGAGACTCCCTCTGTTGATCTGAAAGGAGAACAGCTTGGGCTTTGGTCTGAACGATTAAGTGGTTTTTAAGTGCTAAGATGTTCATTCAGAAGTTGGTTCAGTGATTTTATCAAACATTTAAAAATATCTTATCTTTGACTGAATCAGAGATTGATGAGTCAGTCCAATCCGCCTTAGACAACTACGTTGAGCTTTTGTTGCAATAAAAATAGTTGCACTACAATTTGACCGATGTTAGATACATGTAACTCATTCTTGATCCAAGCAAAGATGTACTCTGATGTTGTTTTTAGTGTTTTGACTCCTCCTTGTATTTTTCATTTCATGGCATTTTATGAGGTATTTATGACTGTCCACACATCCTTGTTCCATCACCCATGAGGACATTGAGATATAGATGCTCGATCATACTTTTTGACAATTCACAGCGAACTAGTAAAATTCTGGGCAAGATAAAAGATGATTGGAAGAGATAGAAACCTTCAAATGCTTTCATTCTGCATAAAACATTTCTCAAAGTTGAATGCGTAAAAAATGAGTATTTATCAATCAATATGTAAACTCTATGTTCCAAATTAACAATCTGCTTGGGAGCAGATGGGCAAGCAGGCAGTACTAGAAGCACACAAAAATGCCTTGAATTCTATATTACTATACTTGACGTCCTCTTTAGATCAAATGGTTGTAATCGTGATTGTAATATGGATTTAGCATTGCACTTGCTTGGTAATTACTTGTTTTGGAGATGGCTATGGAGTGTGTTGTAGTTTATCTAAACACTTATACTCACCGCTTTTATGTGAAGAAGATTAATCATGGTTATCTTTCTTGTTTAGCAGATCTGAAGATGGTTCCTAGGAAAAACCATGGGGTTTACTGTATGTCAATTGGGTTTCTTGTTACGAAGGATGCCCCGATAGTATGGAGAGGACCTATGGTTTGCTCTTATCTTTTCTGTGAATTTCTTAAGTATTTCAGCTTCGAATTATCTAGTGCTTTTATAGTCATACGAGATGTAAGCTTTTCTTATTTAAAAAAATAATCTTGTTTGTTGCATTCACCTGTTTTTTTTCTCTCGAGGTGTTTCGTTTATGTTTGAATTTTGTTTGTCCATTAGAGACACACTAAATGATTAATTATGATTTATTTAGAATGTCTTTATTCATTGAATCTTGTGTCAATCATTGCTTGATCCTCTCTTTTATTCAAATAAGAATAAATCCTTATCCAGTTATGATTTAACATGGAACCGGATCCTACTAAGGATTTATCTCATGATCGGACCCGTTACCAACTCATTTAAACTCATTATGTATTGGATCTTGCACCAATCATATCCTTTTATCATTTGAATAAAATCAGTCCTAGTCCTACTAGCAGTAGGCTTGGTGGCGGCATCCCCCTTGTGTTTGAAATAAGATCAGGCCTCCCTTTGACTCCATATCAGACTCCAATTGTCGGTTGACTCATTTAAACCTTTGATGGTTCAGCTGGAAGAGACAGGCAGCCACAAGCAAGGATTGCCATCTCTGATCTCGGCTTCATCTCGGAAGGGTGAAAGAGAAGAGATCTCGTGAGATTCTCGGAAAAATCTCGGGAGATAAGATCTCGGATTTCATTTATATAGGGTATGTCTTACTCAAGAATTGCCATTTTGCATCTAGATTGATCTTATAGATACTGAATAGAAGAGATCTCGAAAAAATCTAAAGAGATTGGATCTTGAAAATAACAATCAATGAACATGTTTAGATGTAAAATGTTATGTAATCTCTTTAAAAAGAACAAGAGAATTCATAATAAACATCAAAATAAGATATGAGAGAATTAAAAGTGTAATACAGAAAGGGTGAACTATTATTAACATGAGACATATAAGAGATCTTATGTTAGACTAAAACTTCATCTTGAACAATATGGATAGAACATAGAAGATTGATGACATCTTGGGTCAATTGTACATCTTTAGTCATAAAAATATTAAGTTATAAAATTTTATCAAACAATAATATTTAGATAAATACTTGTATGGATTCCATAATAAAATTGAAAATATATGAATCAAACTTAAGGTCATCTAACAAGTTAGGAATAGTAATAGGCAAAGGAGATCAAGGTACCAAAGATATTATAAGGATATTCTCGTCTCGGCGATCTCGTTTCTCGGATGTGTGAAAAAAAAGAGATTCTCGGGAGATCTCGAGAGATTCTCGGGAGATCGCATTCCATGGCCACAAGTAAAGGGAAGATAGAAGAGAAAAAGATGGTACCCAGCCTTTGCAATTGACCATCTACTGGGGCTAGGATTGAAGGAGACATAGTTTCTCTGATCTAAGCATCTTCTTGGCACACTGGGTCTCGACATCTTCCTTTCTAA